>CM031705.1:2961599-3342860 GCA_018466805.1 Hippocampus abdominalis | reverse complement strand
TATATATATATATATATATAGAGAGAGAGAGAGAGAGAGAGAGAGAGAGAGAGAGAGAGAGAGAGTTTTTTTAAAACTAAAAAGTAGTTCAAAAGGTGACACCGCCATTTCCAGGCAAGGGGGACCACAGTCGAACCAAAACTCAAGTCAAAGCTTTTATTCACAAATGGAGAAACTGGACACAGTGTTGAACCATCCCCAGAAGTGATCGGCCAACCAAAATGACTCCAAGAGTGAAACGAGGACTCAACCAGGAGGTCTACCCCCCCCCCCCCCCAAAGAAAAAAAACCAAAAAAACAGAACAATATATCAAGCTACTCGTAGACAGCCACAACCGGAATCTGTGTCCCCACATTTCTGCAATGGAGGGAAATTAGGGAATTAGACCTCAAGCGCAGGTAGTCCTCACTTCAGTCCTCAAATTGTCATGTCTGTTTTTTCTTTCAGCTCCAGCTGGAGTGAAGATGTTTCCCTCCAGCAGATACATCTGTTCCCTGTGTTCATTATGCCTTGTACAGGTATTTAAGGACTCCAGCTTCTGCCACTCTTGATCGGATTTTTGACCTTCATTGCTGTTCTTGCTCAGATGTTGTTTTCTGGACCTCTTGATATTGTCAGTCGTCCCCTGCCTACTGCCCGAAGACGGCTGGGATAGGCTCCAGCAACACCCACGACCCTTGTGAGGATAAAGTGGATCGTAAAATGGATGGATATTGGAGGATATAGTAAAAGAACATGTCAGGTATTTATCATGTCACTGATTTTTTGTGATTATAATACAGTACAGTATTTTTTTTAACCAGGCCTGTTACATATGTATATAATATACGGATACTTCGATTAATATTTTATAATATATGGCATAACTTGTGAAAGGATTGATAGGAAATAAGAGTGTAGAGGCAGGACGGTGGCCCTCCAAGCTGGACATGCCTGCTTTAGGAAGAAAAGAAAAGTGTCATTTTAAACAGTAGTGAGTCAAGAAATGCTGTTATTTAAAGCCACCATTATTTTTGTTTTTGCATGTAACTGCTGTTTTTTGCTTTCTACTGTTTTTTATTAATGTATTGTTGTATTGTTTATTGCTGTATATATGATATTTGCTCCATGTATAGCACTGTGAATTCAGTTGAGTAACACCGATTGCCACCCCTAATTCCCACTTTATTGGATACTTTACCACATTCTAATCTGACTGACACCATCATACATGTGATCTGGCCTTTTCCAAGCATGTTCAAACTCTTGGTGGATTTTTTTTAAAGCTATTTTTCAAAAAACAACAATTGGCATGTTTACAGTATGTCATATTCATACTTTTAGATACTGATTTGGAACAAAATATGCCAAGAAAACACAATGTATTGGTTGTTTGTTGTACTTGAGTGAACTTAACAGCCACCAAGAGCCATCTAGATTAATCCTGCCTGGGCAGAGAGAGGTAATCTATTTAGAGGCACTGTGATTAAACAACAGATCATTAGTTTAAGGGAAAATACTAGTTAGGCATTTAACTGCATGTACTCTACACTGTTTGTTTACTCTATAACTCCCAAAAATGTTAATTGTAACATTGATTGTCTCAATAAGCCAACCTACTCAAACTGAGAGCTGCCAACCTCTTTCCAGAAAAAAAAATAAAAATTAACATGACCATTGGATGGTTATAGTTGTGTGTGTGTGTGTGTGTGTGTGTGTGTGTGTGTGCGTGTGTGCGTGTGTGCGTGTGTGTGTGTGTGCGTGCGTGCGTGTGTGTGTCCTGAACTGATCATATGATTTTCAGCTCGTCGGTATCGGGTGAAAAGGTTTTATTTTCTGAACATTTAAAGGTCACAAAGCTACAAAATAACCCAACTGTGCAAATATTTTGCCAAACTGAACAGCGGTATCTGAGTTTTATATTTGACAATGTTACTTTTTTGGGGTTTCTTTTTTAGTCACAATGTAGTTAGTGGGAGATGCACGCACCCACAGACACGTCTCCTCCGCTGCGTACATATCTCCTGCAGGCAGAGAAAGAGTGGCGGGTTGTCTTCATAGCTTATTTGGAGGGAGAAGCAAGCCGAAAGATGCTCCAAATAAGTCTGCCTTGCCTGATATAAAGAAGCCTCTCCGCTAAACAGCATCATCAAAGAGTTGAGAGAACTGAGAGTGCGACAGACAGGTCAGCGACTGTGACAAGTCCAAACAAGATAACTTCAAATAGTTTAACGAGTGCGAATTATTTCGCAACAAAGAAGATTATTCCTGACTGGTTGTATTGAACGAAGTCATAAATCAATTGTGTCTTTTCTCGATGAGAGAAGTCACACACATACCCAAAAACTACAGAGCTGCATGGACTTGTCATTTTAGCCTGTACAAGTCTACATAACGATTTAAATGTATTATTTACCATTATATAACTCAAATACAGTCAAGCCTCGGATTTCGAACGTCTCGGTTGTCGGCCAATTTGGTTTTCGTCCAAAAATGTCGAGTTTTTTATGCCTCGGATGACGAACAAATTTCGGTTCTCGAACAAACTGAGCACACTTAAATGCACCATTTGACTGCTCTCACCTTCCTTACACGAGGAAGTGACGCTGCCTCGGGTAGACGAGGAAGTGACGCTTCCTCGTGTTGCTTTCCATTGTGAGATAACGTGTGCAATAAACATTTTTATTTAAAAAGAGCGTTTTTTCGGTTTCCGAACAATTTCGGTTTTCGAACAGCTTTCTGGAACGAATATGGACGAAAACCGAGGTTTGACTGTTTATCAAATAGAGTCATACCTCACTCTATGGTAACATTTATTATATATGATTTTGATATAATTATTATATACGGAATATGAGCCATTCAACCAAATTGGTGCCATTTGCGTCCCTCAGCGCCTGTATTAATAAATGCAGACAGACAGACAGATATGCATAAATAAGGACCCAAAAAATCTTTCGGGCAACTGGGCGGCACTGGTCATGGGCCGCCTCAGAAAGCACTGTGGCTCACATTGTCAAGAGTGAGAGAGCTGAGAGTACAACAGAATGTGGCACGTCCAAACGACATAATTTCATATAGAAGTTTAACGAGTACAAATTATTTGGTGACAAGCAAGCTTATTCCCAACTGGTTGCATTTTAACGAGGACATAAATCACGAGTGTCGTTTCTAGATGAGGGAAGTCACGCAGAAATCATTAGGGCTGGGCGATATAGTGTATATCAGGGGTGTCAAATTCATTTTTGTCGCAGGCCACATTGTAGTTACCGCTTCCCTTGGAGGGCCGTGATGACTGTGAAACCATATCAAGAAGTCAAGAATAATTGTTTCTTCAACTGTTTGAGTTACTGTTATGAAAGGTTTGGTAACAAGAAAATGCTAACAATATCACTGTTATTTATTAGATGTGAATGAGAATTTAAAATTTTGGTGCAGGTATTAGGAAGCATTGTGGAATTTGATTTGCTTTCGCAGGCCATGAGAAATGATGTGGCGGGCCAGATTTGGCCCCCGGGCCTTGAGTTGGAAACATGTGGTGTATATTGTATCGAAATCGAGATATGAACATTCAAGATGTTAATATTGAAGTGAGGACAATGTAAGTCACGTGACCTTTCCACACATGCGTTTCATATAATCTCAGTTCAACCAACCACATTCATCCTTCCAAGTTTGGCATTGATCGATAGTTAAAACCAGCAGATGACAGTTAGTTATCTTGCGGATGTCAAGGGAGGCGGGGGACACATGTCGAGCGAGCGAGGGACACATGCAGCTGCTGATGCCAAGACAGCACACACGTAAGAACACTTCAGTGCTTGCTTTCAAGTATATATGGCCTGTTGACCGATATTATATTATAATGTTTTACAACATTACATGACCATATTATAATTTCAAAATAAGACAATAAAATAAAATAGCAGTGCTGGTAAAAATATACAAACGGCCCACGTCTGACTGGCACCGGCGACGCTTCATCCCATTTTGGTCGCAGCATAAAAACCGACCATTATCTAACCTTCAGCAAACTGGCGTAATCCGACAAGCATTACGATAGTAAAGACAGATATGCCGTAAAGTGTCATGGTAGTTGTTATTCTGATGAATGCAGTTTTTTTCATTGGCATTCAGCTATTGTCTGAGCATAAATGAACATAATAATATGGCAATGAAGCTTCACATTGTGTTGCTGCACTTGATCCTCGCCACTGATATGAATCTAATAGCCTCAAATTGTTAGCTTTTGGCTAAAGTTACTCTCATGTGTTGGCTTCCACTGAGCCTACTAGCGGAATGATACCGCATCTGTAATTGGTGGAGTCTCTCTGGAATGACCTCCCACTAAACATTCGGCAAGCCCCTCCGCTGCTCATCTTTAAAACCCGCCTCAAAACTCACATGTACTCTTTGGCATTTGACTCAGCATGACTCAGATTTGATCTTAGTTTTACTGTTTGGTGCCTACCAGAGACGATTGCTCAAAGACTGCAAGGGAAGCTCAGCTTCCCCTAAAATGTCAAAAAATAAGTGATCAAATATCAATGTCTACATAGAATTGTGTGTACATGTCATTGACTAAATAAGCGCTACAACGCGCTCAACTTTTGTTCCGAATTAGCTTCTTCAGGGTAAGACGTGACTCTCTTCTCATTCATTCCCGCAGTTCACTGTGCTTTAAACTGTGTGGACGCTGAGCGTCTACAGCGCGGACGCTGGGCGTCAAGAGAGTTCAGAGTCCATTGTCCCAATGCATTGAAACAAGACGAGTCATTGGATAAATACTGGTTTTGTCCCACCCATTGGACGCTCAGCGTCTCGGGAGTCTATGGACAGTGGGCGTGTATCGGCTGGCCGGGAATGCTGGGCTTTTCTGCATGATGATTGGATGATCTGTCTGAGGCTCAATCTCTTTTTGACAGCGAAATGAGCCAATCACCAATCTTTCGGTGTACGCATCCGTGGGAGCAGTTTTCAATTCTCATTCTGTTCTGAGTTGGACTGGAGACTTCTTCTAATAATCTTAGCGACACTCTCTTTGTTGACAACGACTAGCGACAGATTCATATTTTATTCCTGGTGTGTTATGTAGCTGCTTGTGTTCGCAGACTGACTTATATCACCACAGTTAAGACCCTGGAAAAGACTCCTTGTTGGTATGACAGGGTCACAGATCATTTTCTTGAAAAGGAACGAAAAGTAGAATTCACGTATAAATAAACGGACACATTTTATGATGTAGGCCGAAATTGAGCTTCCCCTCCTGACAGACCAGCATCCGCCACTGGTGCCGACTACCATCTTTGTTACTGATTATTGCTTTATTGTTGTATACAGTATATGTAGTTGCTCCATGTACAGCACTTTGTATCAGCGATGGCTGTTTGAAAGTGCTCTATAAATACAGTTCAGTTGAGAGTTGAGTTGGAATGTCAAGCATACATTGATATTATCTATGAATTATTTTTTCTCATTTTCAACATGTTTGCACAAATGTGTGACCAATAATTTCTGAAAATATCCGTAACGATCAATATTGCAGGCGTAACGAGGTCATGTTCAGTGATGCGAACAATCATAACAGTTGGCAGCTCTGCCACGGTGTTCTAATTATTGCATCTGAGCCTTTACGCTATACATTTTCACCTAAAAATAAGGTATGTTGAAAAGAAAACTCAAACACAAGAATTCAGAACCCAAACAAACCATAGAAGAAAAAATCCGGAAAAGCCTCCTGAAATGAATTGTGTTTGAGTATTGAGGACATCGTGTACTATCGTCGCATCGACATAATCAATTCAGACGTCACAACGACACTCAAGCTCCCAAACAAGGCTTGCCACCCCTTTGCAAATCTTAGCTCACATCCATACTCTCTTCTCGTGTGGGTTCTGTTTATTCAGCTCTGTCTCTCAGCAGTGGAAGAAATTGAATTAGAGCTCCACCATCCACTCTGCAGGATCCTGCAACCCTCTGTCAGATAGTTAAAGAGAGAGTGAAGGAAAGCTGCTGCTGAAAGCTGAGATAAACAGAGGGCAAGAAGAAAGACGCCGTAATAAAAATCCCCCTGGCCAGATAAAGAACACTCTGAACAGCCTCTACTTCCTTGTACTATAGGACTGATAGCAGTCAACACGTTTGTCTTTTCTGAGCGAGGGTGGAGGAATACTACAAAAAGAAGATGGTGTACAATGAACTAAGTGGCTGAAGTCTGCTGCAAACAGAGAAGAAAATGCAAAGTATTGATCACCATTTTATTAACAGTATAGACCGGAGGTCGGCAACACGCGGCTCCAGAGCCGCATGCGGCTTTTTAGCGACATGTAGTGGCTCCCTGGAGCTTTATAAAAAAATTTTGAAATGGAAAAAGATTTTGATAGTAGGCTAATATAGCTCAAATAGATATAGATACATGTTGCAGCTCCGAAAAAGGAGAGCTGTGGTGTTGTTGTTTTTTTTTAAACGTACACTTTATTTATGCTTTTAACAATCTCGACAAACAGACACGTCTGCGTCGGACCGACTCCGTTTGCCTTCTCTCTTCTTGTTCGACTCGAGAGGCGTTCAAAGACAGCCTTCGAAAACGGAAAAATGATCACTTCACTGACACTCGGAAAAGCGAAATGAATGCACCAAAACAAAACAAAAATCAAGCGAGGAATTACAAAATAAATTCTATGGGGGCGTTTGTGAACACAAAAAAAAGGAATACATAACAAACAATTCTGAGACAGTCCAGTCTCCTACATACATACAGCATGTGTTTCCTTCATTGAAAGTTTTATAAAAGGTTTTTATTTATTTTTTTTGCGGCTCCAGACATATTTGTTTTTTGTTTTTTTTGTCCTATAAGGCTCTTTCAACATTTTGGGTATAGACCATAAACCTGTCATACAAGTCTATCATAAGAATACTATTTCTAGCTTCTGCTAACAACATGGCTAAACTTCGCTTCTGCCCGACACACAAAAATCTCTCAGTTCCAAATATCACTTACGTTAACATACTTTCCAACACCAAATTCTATTTCTCATTAGGGCTTTGTGCCGTCTTGTGTGTCTAAAATCATGACAAATAAAGCAAGTAAAAGCAAATAGGTGCGTTTTTTTCAGTAAATACCTGTGGAGAGTTTCCAAAAGAAAAAACTATGAAAAGGTGAATTTGGGTAGAATCATCAGTGAATGGGCGCAGTTCACTGTAAATGAGCTCAAGAGACATCTGGAAAAGTTCTCCCTTCCCCACTCTTGCCATTTATGAAGCCGTGTTTATCACCAAGGTAGACAGATAAGCGTCTGTTATTGGCAAAACAGCCAAACGGAGGGAGAGTTGATTCCAGAAACATCCATGAAATTGGGGAATGCTTTCTTTATTCCCTTGTTTCATTGTTCAGTCAAAACTGCAGTCCAAGTTGCTTTATTGTGAAGCTATTGCAAAAGCAAACTACTGTTTTTACATGTAAGTAGAACACTTAAACCAATGAAAATGAATGAAAATCACATTTCTTCACATGCTCAGCAAGACACTCTTTGTAATGCCAGAAAATATTTGCATAATGCTTTCTTATCCATGGGCGATCAGCACCATTACGAGTTGTTCATGTGCATATATTTAGTACATTGATAAATCAATACAAGTGAATTTAACTGGACAAACTTGTACATTAGAGTCCAGCAAATAACTGATGAATCAAAATTAAAAATTGGCCATATTCAGCGGATAAGGTTACATTTGATTTCAAAACAAAACAAAAGGTTACATTTGATTTCAAAACAAACAATAAAACAGAGAAAATGCACAGTGTCAAAATAGAAGAGTATTGTGTGTCGTGGTAATGTTTTGACTTACATTTGTTGTGAATTTGCTTGTTTTTACATAAGCACACAATGTTTATATTTATGAGAATTATGTGCTTTAAAAAATAATCAAACAGAGGTATAGAATGGGCCAGAGAGGGAGATTTTTCAAACGATCTTTTCATGATATGGTACTTTCAGGTCACGCAGACAGTTTTAAACTCATATGGCAAATAAAATTTTTAATCACTGCAAACTCTATCTTTAAAGGAAAAAAAACATTAAGTAACCTGGCCCTGTGTGGATAAGTACATATTCTATCGACCTATGAGACGTGTGTGTCTGATCACATCTGGCATAAATGTAAGACAACATTTCAGAAGAAGAACATCAGATTGTTGGTCTGATGTTTTTCAGGTGGTGGGAGTTGCAAGTTACTTCAGGACCTGGATAATTTATTGTGATTGATTGAACTAAGAATTATTCTCTTGAGCAGAAAAGATTAGGTTTCAGCAGTGCGTACTTTATCACGCTGGGCCTGAGTAGATTTGAATATTTTTCCCTGAATAAATAGAATGTCCTTTAAATGTTGCATTTTTTTTAACTAAGATTATCTTTGTCTGATGATCTTAAAAATGTAAGTTGGGAAAGTCTGCAACACTCTCTCTCGCTCTCTCTCTTTCCACCATATGTATGTATGTATGTATGTATGTATGTATGTATGTATGTATGTATGTATGTAGTATATGTATACCTATATATATATATATATATAGATTACAGTCAAACCTCGGTTTCGGACGTCTCGGTTCTCGTACAATTCGGTTTTCGAACTAAAATTTCGAGTTTTTTATGCCTCGATGACGAACTAATTTCGGTTCTCGAACTAAACTGAGCGCACTTGAATGGTCACTTCACTCCTCTCGGCTTCGCTAACTCGTGTAGCAACGCTAACTTGTGTAGCTTCGCGGGTAGCAAAGCCGAGAGGAGTGAAGTGACGCTCCCTCGTGTCGCGGCGCTCCCTCGTGTCGCGGCGCTCCCTTGTTCTCGTCGCTACACAGGAGCGACCATTGTGAGCAGACGTTTTTGTATTGTTCAATAAAAAAAAGCAGACGTGTTTGGTGAGATGCTTCTGTTAGGACTAGTGAAATCCCCCTCTTTTCATAATGGTTTGCCCTGGCAGCACGGCATATTAATTGCAAAATATGAGTCAGGTGTGCGTGTGTCTGTGTTGGCGAAGGAGTTCGGGATGCCGAAATGCCCCGCCTACTGCCTGCTGACAGCTGGGAGAGGCGCACGCCCCACGACAGATAGAGAGCGAGAGATGTTCCTTCAATTTTTATGTTACTATGTTAACGTTAAAATTGGTCATCTCCCATTACATTTGTACAGTTTATGGTGTGAAATTGTAAAAATAAGTGGTTTAAAAAAGTGGTTTTCTTGGCTTGGAACGGATAAAACATTGTACATTGATTTCAATGGGAAACCATGGTTTCGGTTTCCGAACAATTCGGTTTCCGAACAGTCTTCTGGAACGGATTAAGTACGAAAACCGAGGTTGACTGGTATTATATATATATGGATATATATATATGAAAAACTGCATCACTTCCGGTGAGAGGACGCAGGCGTTTATGTCGCCGCTTCTCACTTCGCGCTCTGCTAAATTCAGATCTTGGATCTGATTTTCTCTTGCCTCTGCTTGGACTATGGGCACTGTGACTGATACAATCTGAATCATTAGCAATCTGATCAATCCAACGCCATCATAATTTAGTTCACGGGCTAACGCCGGTAGCTTGTTTATGCTAACCGGCTGTCACCGGCTGTCACCACACCGGCTTTCCTCCCTCGACATGGCGCGCAAAAACTTCCTCGCCCCACCTGCTCTTAGATCCATACTCCCGATGTTCTGCCGTCATCCAGTGGCAGGACTGCTGCAGTATTCTGTCGTGGATCTTCTCCGGATCCGGTGGATTGCACCGGAGCCTCCGCCATCGGAGCTGCACCACCACCGACACGCTCGCTGCCTCGACGTCGCTACATCCCGCGGGTCGCGCAGACATGTCGAGCACAAACCACTCCGGCTCAATCAACTCGACCTGGTCCACTTTTCGACGCCCTCCGAGAAACTCCAGCCGCATCAACCACCATGCATTAGCCCGCCTGGCTAGGTCGGCTAACAGCATTGTTGCTGTCAGACACGACACCTCCGCCGTCAACTTTGGTCTGCGTGACATCCGCTCACTCACGAGCAAAGGACACCTCATCCAAGACGTCCTCGCCGACCACCAACTCGACTTTTTAGTTTTAACAGAAACATGGCAACAGACGAACGACTTTTCTGCGTTGAATGACTCAACTCCTCCCGGCTTTTTTTACATTTGCCGTCCCCGTGGCAACGGCCGTGGAGGAGGTCTCGCAGTTATCCACCGCGAGAAATGGAAAGTCCTGCCCGTCTCCGTTCCTGCACCAAACACTTTTGAATGCCTGGTCTTTAAGCTCCCTGGACCCTCGCCTACCATCATCGCCACAGTTTATCGCCCCCCCAAGCCACATAGCGATTTTATCAGTGAATTCTCCAGCCTAATCACACTCCTATCCACTCTCACGGAAAATTAATTTGCTGGGGAGATTTCAATATTCACATGGACAACCTTAACCTGCCACTCACCAGAGACTTCACATCCTGTCTGGAGAGTTGGGATACATTGGTCTCATCGACTTCCCCACCCACATCAAAGGCCACACTTTGGACCTGGTTTGCTGCTCTGGTCTCTCCCCTCCAAGCCTACTGCTGATGCTTTCCTGTTACTGACCATTTCCTCCTCACCTTTAACACCATACTCCGCCTTTCTACAATCAAAACCCCCCGCCTCATTACTTTTCGTAACACTAAAAATATCAATATTGCAACCCTCTGCTCCATTATCGACCGTTTCCCTGCTCCCAGTCACTCTTTCAAACCGACAACCTCATCACCCACTACAAACACCTGCCTCACAAATATTCTCAATTCTCTTGCCCCCTGAAAACAGGACTGCTTCATTCTCCACATCTGCCCCCTGGTTCACACCTGCTCTTAGGTCCATGAATCAAAAAAACCCCAACTTGAGCGTCTCTACAAGAAAACCGGTCTCACCATCCATAAGGACATGTACACCACCCATATCACCCAATACAAGGAACAAATTGCACAAATCAAATCCGCTACTACTCCAGCCTCATCCTTTCCAACGAAGGAACTCAAGAACTCTCTTCTCTGTCATGAACAAATCATCCAGCCACCTAACTCCCTCCCCTCCACCTGTACTCCACAGCAACCTGCAACTCCATAATGGATTACTTTAACGACAAAATCCTCAGATTCACCATCACCTCCATCAAACCTGCCAGCTCCCTCCCCATCTGAACCTTCTTCCTTGTCACCCCTTTTCCAGTTTTGTCACACCCACGACCACTGAAATATCCAACTTCATCACAAATCCAAGCCCACCACCTGTCAGCTCGATCCCCTCCCTTCATCCCTCGTCAAATCCTGCCTCCCTTCCCTGCTTCCTATCATATGTGCCATTATCCACTCCTCACTTTCTTCTGGAATTGTCCCCTCACTTTTCAAACCGCTGCTGTTACCCCCATATTGAAAAAAACGGCTCAGACCCCAATAAACTTTGACAACCTCCGCCCCATCTCCAACCTTCCATTCATTTCCAAAATTCTCGAAAAAACTGTTGCTGCTCAACTCGACCCCACCTATCCCTCCACTCTCTTTATGAACCTTTTCAGTCTGGTTTCCGCCCCCGCCACAGCACAGAGACTGCCCTAATCCGAATTGTCAACGATCTTCTCATAGCATCTGACTCTGGTTAGCATCCATCCTCATCCTCCTAGACCTGAGTGCCGCCTTTGACACCATCTCTCACCTATCCTCCTCAATAGACTCTCCTCCATCGGTCTTTCCCACACTCCCCTCAGTTGGTTTCATTCCTACCTCACCGGCCGCACTCAGTTTGTCCAGCTCAAATCCTTCACTTCAAAGCCCTCCCCAGTCACCTCAGGTGTACCCCAGGATCTGTCCTCGGGCCCCTTCTCTTTATCATACCTCCTGCCTCTTGGTCATATCCTCCGCAAATTTAATATCCACTTCCACTGCTTGCTGATGACACCCAGCTCTACCTTTCCTTAAGCCAAAACTCCATCCTCCCACCCTCCTCCCTTACCTCTTGCCTCTCCGAACCAAAACATGGTTCACGACAAACTTTCTTAAATTAAATTCCAATAAAACCAAATTCTCCTTCTTGGCACCAAATCCACTTTATCTAAAATAAACAATTTCTCCCTCAACATTGACAGCTCCTCAGTGTCCCCTCCCCTCAGGTTAGGAGTCTGGGTGTCATCCTGGATAGCACGCTCACCTTCCAGTCCCATATCAACACCATCCCGCACTGCTTATTTTCACCTCCGCAATATTAACAGACTTCGCCCCTCCCTCACCCCCGCACCACTGCCATTCTTGTCCACAGTCTTGTCACATCCCCCTAGATTACAATGCTCTCTCTCTCTCGGCCTACCTCAAAAGTCCCTCCATAAAATCCAGCTGGTTCAAAACGCCTCTGCCCGCATCATCACAAAAACACCCTCCCACCAGCACATCACCCCTGTCCTTCAGCAGCTCCACTGGCTCCCTGTCCAATACCGCATCAACTATAAACTGCTCCTATAGCATACATGGCCACCACAACTTGGCCCCTCCCTACCTGTCCGACTTCTTCAGGTGTATACCCCCACTCGCTCCCTCAGATCCTCATCCTCCCTTCGCTGTCAGTGCCCCCTGCCCGCCTGAGCACCATGGGAGCCAGAGCCTTCAGTCGCGCTGCTCCAAAGCTCTGGAACAGTCTACCTTCGGACCTCCAAAACTGCACACCTCTTTCCACTTTCAAATCCCGTTTAAAAACACACCTGTTCAGGACTGCCTACATTACGTAATCTCCTCCACTTCCCATGTCTTGTGTTTTTATGTCCTGTTTTTATTTAATATTTTATCTATTTTTATATTGCATCTCCTCATTGTATGTACAGTGTCCTTGGGTGGCATGAAAGGCGCTTTTAAATAAAATGAATTATTATTATTATTATATATATATATATATATATATATATATATATATATATATATATATATATATATATATCCATCCATCCATTCTCCGAACCGCTTCATCCTCACTAGGGTCGCGGGGGGTGCTGGAGCCTATCCCAGCAGTCTTCGGGCAGTAGGCGGGGGACACCCTGAATTGGTTGCCAACCAATCGCAGGGCACACAGAGACGAACAATCATCCACGCTCACACTCATACCTAGGGACAATTTAGAGTGCCCAACGAGCCTGCCATGCATGTTTTTGGAATGTGGGAGGAAACCGGAGCACCCGGAGAAAACCCACGCAAGCCCGGGGAGAACATGCAAACTCCACACAGGGAGGCCGGAGCTGGGATCGAACCCGGTACCTCTGCACTGTGAAGCCGACGTGCTAACCACTGGACTACCGGGCCGCCCATATATATATGTATACATACATACATACATACATACATACATACATACAAACATACATACATATGGGTGGAAAGAGAGAGAGCGAGAGAGAGAGTGTTGCAGACTTTCCCAACTTAAATTATATATATATATATATATATATATATATATATATACATACATACATATGTGTGTGTGTGTGTATATATATATATAAATATATATATATATATATATACATACATATGTGTGTGTGTGTCTGTATACACTCACACACCCATACACACACACACACACACACACACACACACACACACACACAAATTGAGACAAATACAAAAGGAATGGTTCACCTGAAACACATTCATATTTTATGCACATACTGTATTTTGCCGCTAGTGTTGTTCCTGCGCATTCATAATTTGTTCCAATATAAGACGAACCTTACTATCGCGAACCTTTCTTTACCCGCCCCTCACGAGCTGGAGGCAGGTGTAAAAACGTGACGCACAACATCGGGTTTTAGTTTATTTCCTGAAGGATTGGCTGATCAGATATTGTCTCCAAGTATCATCCGTGTGCATGTGAGCCACACACAGCACACTTACACGCGCGCATCGTTTGCTCACCCCAGGCTGGTGGAATTTAGCCTCAGCGCACTGACATCCGGCCAAGGATTACGCGCACGCAAACACACACAGAGGCGCGGGCGCGCGCACACACACGCACGCACTATGCACCTGTACAACTTGCACTGCACTAATACTGTGACCTTGGTATGTTCTGATCTCCTCGAGTAACCCATGCACCCCACCCAGCACATCATCCCACGGTAACACCCAACATACCAGTCGGACTAACTCTTCTTCAGCTCCATAAACCATTTCATCACTGAAATGCTGCACTCAAACGAATACATGATGAGGGAGGATGGTATCATTGTGCGGATGCAAGGAAACTGCACATTGAAATAATAAATGTGAGAGGAAAAAAAAACTTTACCTCCGTTCCTGTACGTACCAGCCTTTGTTGGCTTCCTTAGATGACCACGCGTCAGGGCTCGGTTATATCTTCAAATCCCATCGTTACAATTGAGTGACGGCTGTAACTCCACAATATAGGTTCCAAACGAAAGAATAAGGGCCATTCATGTATGTGCAGGGGGAAGATGTGAATATCCCTTGAGGTGAATGTAAATCCCGTCTAGCTTTAGACTTCAGTCTTCCAAAGGGGTGCGTCCATTCTGCATTCGACGGCGTCCTTCTTCTCGCCTTCGTCTTTTTTGCTCTCTCTCCCAGTTTTTTTCTCCGCGTTTCATCCCGCCATTCGCAAGGTTAGTAAAAAATCCCATTCGTGAGAACTTGACACAGAGCCACTTCAGCCGTTGCCCCTGTCCTCCCTTTTACCCTTGCATCTTCCACTCCGTCCCACCAGTGCTTCCTTTCCCACCCACACCCGCCGGTCGCTCTCCTCGCGCAGGTGACCCACGAAGAATTCCTCTTACAATAGTCCAATATCCCGAGCAAGACCCATTTCAAAACCAGCTCAGGTATATAATTAAAGAAAATAAAATGATTCACCTTTGGTGCGCCGTAGGATGTCAAAAGTGCAACATTTTCAACAAGACATTTTAAGTCACTTTCCAGTCGCAAGCTGCTCTCTCTTTTTGTCTCTCGTCGTAGCTGCGAATCTCTGTCAAATCAGCACTGTGTCTCGACTGTAGTCCGCGGTAGGAAAAAAAATAAATCAATAAACTTGTGAGGAGGAAAAAGAATGTTTCGTTCCAAGCTTACAATGAAATTCGTGTTCGGGTTTCCCCGGCCACAGACAAGTGAATAACAGAACTCCGCTGATCCTCGCTCCGCGGTGATCGCTTCTCTTGCACAGTTAATCCACAGAGCGCTTTCTGGAAAAGCAGTCAGGCGACGGCATTCAGTGAAGTCCACTTCCTGTTCGCTTCTCTTCAAAATAAAACATTCGATCGAAAGTCCAAAAAGAAAATGATGTTAAACTCGAATTGAATTTGAGTGACAGAGATAAAAAAAATAAAATAAAATAAAAATATCACCCACCCAACCAATTAGCTCAGAAGCAGAGTATCCCTGGACTGGCCGCCAACCTAAAGCAAAACTAAGAAGAAAAAAAACATACCTTAACTAATTATGCAGATGCTGCTCGTGCTGAGAAAAGTGATGAGGATTCTATGAGTGATCCATAATGTTCAACTCAAAAATAGTTTATATTCAAAAGACATGTTTGCAGCTTTGAGGTGGTGGGGTCTCAAGTGGTATTGTGTTTTTCCACAGGAGAGGAACCCAAATCCAAGCAAGGAGCCATGCAATTTTGTCATCACTTTTATTTTTAAAAAACTCTTAATTAAAATGGCATATTTTTACCAAGGGCGGCCCGGTAGCCCAGTGGTTAGCACGTCGGCTTCACAGTGCAGAGGTACCGGGTTCGATCCCAGCTCCGGCCTCCCTGTGTGGAGTTTGCATGTTCTCCCCGGGCTTGCGTGGGTTTTCTCCGGGTGCTCCGGTTTCCTCCCACATTCCAAAAACATGCATGGCAGGCTCGTTGGGCACTCTAAATTGTCCCTAGGTATGAGTGTGAGCGTGGATGGTTGTTCGTCTCTGTGTGCCCTGCGATTGGCTGGCAACCAATTCAGGGTGTCCCCCGCCTACTGCCCGAAGACTGCTGGGATAGGCTCCAGCACCCCCCGCGACCCTAGTGAGGATGAAGCGGTTCGGAAAATGGATGGATGGATGGATATTTTTACCAATCTTGACGTTCGTTTTATAGAGTGTCCAGACAATTTATTGAAATCTCCAAATGATTTGGACAGTTAGTTCATACTGCAAATGTATTTATACAAATAAAATCAGGTGGATTATGGTATACTGTATGTATTGTTTAATGTTTGTAGCGGCATGGGGGGACCTGTCCTCCAAGACAAGTTTCTCCTATGGGAGACCAAATAAAAAGTCAAATCAAATCAAATCAGGATTAGGAACAATACTGAATATCCATCAATCCTTAAATCATACAATGATGGAACGTGCACATTGACTGCAGAAGCAGGGACTTCTTTAAATGACTCTTTTATTTTTTTTATAAGAACTCACATCTTTATGCTGTGATGATCATATTTAACTTGCAAACATTTCCGTTACTTGTAAACTCTTTTCTTGCTACCTCGCACCGATAATCCGATCATGTGTATTGGGATGCGGGGGGGTTTCCATCTCGCCATTCTTCCTTATTTGTCGATCAGAGTGCAACTGGAAATAAGACATTTGTAATTATACAAATAACTAAGGAGGTGAAGACATTTTGGGATTGTATTCCGTATCTGTGTACTTTGTATTCTGTCTTTCTCGCAATCCTTCATGTTTCTGCGTCACGGAAATATGTTTTGGCAATAAACAATATAAGTGCCATTATGTTCAATAGAATATCAATATGTATTCTACCGTCTCTCCTTTTTCAACATGAGTATCACCATATTTGCAGGTGGATTAGATGGGAAATGGTTGTTGATGAAGTGTGTTTACACAACTGACACCCCGTGGTTATGTTGTGAAGAGTGCAACATGAAAAAACCAGATTTGGAGATATGTGGGCCCTGCACTGCACTGATAAGACAAAATGTGCAACAGTTCCCGGATCCATGCACAGGAGCATAAAGGGGAAAGATGAATGCCCAAAAAATACACCTACACAGTGAGGCTTGCCATGGATGACCGATGACCAGCATGTTCATGGGAGAGAGATGTTTGGCCCTATATGATGATTGAAGCGGCAGCGGGGGGGGCGTGCGTTTGTCAATGCAGCCGCACATAATGAACACTCTGGTGTCCGGTGTCTCATTATTATGCAATAATCGTACAGAAACAGCTTGTGAGCAGACGAGTTTGTATTGTTCGATTCAGAATGTTTTTTTTTTAAATAGCAGACGTGTTTGGTGAGAACTACGTTGTATTGGAATGTTATTTTTGCATCGTGTATCAGCCCCTAATCATGGCACCAAAGAAAGCAAGTGGAAGTGGTGAACCTGGTGAAGAAAAGAGGAAAATAGTGTGCAAAACTATAGAATTTGAGAAAGATTTAATCGCAAAATATGAGTCAGGTGTGTGTGTGTCTGTGTTGGCGAAGGGGTTCGGGATGCCGAAATGCCCCGCCTACTGCCTGCTGACAGCTGGGAGAGGCGCAGCGGGGGGGGGGGGTAGCCCAAAAAAACTAAGTGTACAGCCTTGTTTGCGTCCAGTATTATCAAATATCTCTCATTAATACAGAGGAAAAACATTTAATTTGATCAATTGCTCTTATCGTATGTGGAGTGTGCTGGGAAATCACGCAGTGTGTGCCTTTCGTAATCCTGCATGGCAGAACTGTTCATCGTGACAACAAACAAGCAGAATCTGACCTTCAGGCTGATGTTGCAGTTTATTGATTCGCTCTTAACAGCCACTCAAGTCAATGAGACAGGTGGCTGATGGGTTCGTACAATACTGAAATCACGATTTTTTTTTTTTTCGCCGAGAGCTCATAAAATTGTGGACAGCCCACAACTAATAACATTATAGAGCCGCATCAGATTATTGATTTCTCCAAACCCCTCAAGTTGGGCCTCCTTTACACCATGAATGAAATTATGAAATTTCACTTTATTAAGACTATGGGAAACTTTATGGGGGCGGCCCGGTAGTCCAGTGGTTAGCACGTCGGCTTCACAGTGCAGAGGTACCGGGTTCGAATCCAGCTCCGGCCTCCCTGTGTGGAGTTTGCATGTTCTCCCCGGGCCTGCGTGGGTTTTCTCCGGGTGCTCCGGTTTCCTCCCACGTTCCAAAAACATGCATGGCAGGCTGATTGAACACTCTAAATTGTCCCTAGGTGTGAGTGTGAGCGTGGATGGTTGTTCGTCTTTGTGTGCCCTGCGATTGGCTGGCAACCAATTCAGGGTGTCCCCCGCCTACTGCCCGAAGATGGCTGGGATAGGCTCCAGCACCCCCCGCGACCCTAGTGAGGATAAAGCGGTTCAGAAAATGGATGGATGGATGGATGGAAACTTTATGGGAGCAATGTGTGTGCGTCGACCTCACAGTGCAGAGGTCATAGGTTGGATCCCGGCTCCGGCCTTCCTGTGTGGAGTTGGCATGTTCTCCCCGTCTCTACGTGGGTTTTCTCCGGGTACTCCGGCTTCCTCCCACATTCCAAAAACATGCGTGGCAGGCTGATTGAACACTCTAAATTGTCCTTCGGTGTGAATGTGAGCACGGATGGTTGTTCGTCTCTGTGCGTCCTGCGATTGGGTGGCAACCAGTTCATGGTGTCCCCCGCCTACTGCCCGAAGACAGCTGGGATAGGCTCCAGCACCCCCCGCGACCCTAGTGAGGATCAAGCGGTTCGGAAAATGGATGGATGGATGGACAGTTCATGGTATATCCCCTGCCTGGAATATAATGGCATCCACCACACATGTCCACGAAACTCAGGGTCAGTCTGCCTGCACCTCGATCACATTCATCAAAAATGTGTCACCCAACTTGTGCTCATATTTAGACATGGAGCACGAACGGTTGTATGACTATGTGTGCCCTGCGATTGGCCAGCAACCAGTTCAGGGTGTCCCCCGCCTACTGCCCAAAGACAGCTGGGATATGCTCCAGCACCGTCCGCGACCCTTCTGAGGATAAAGCGGATCAGAAAATGGATGGATGATTGCAACTGTCTCGCTGTCTGAGAGCATACATTTCTGGCAATAAACTACAATACAGTTTATCTGTATGAGCTTGGTAGCAGTGTTGCCCTCTGGTGATTCAGTATTTACTTGATCGTAGCCAAAGACTTGACAGTAATTGGATAGACTTTCACTTGAAGCGTTAAACTGCTCGCCATGAAAGTACTTCGCATGAGACTCAAGTTAGCTTGTCTTGAAATGCACTGTATTGTCATCATGGCAGGATGTTGTCCAAGTGTAATCAATCTATGTGACCAACACATAGCTCCGAAGGTGGTGAACACTGTTCGTGCTACAGTTAACCACAAGCAGTTTATCCCAGCCTCTCTTGGTGACGTTATTCATTTGCCCTGAGAACAGTTGGACAGACTTGACATAAACCACCCTACCAAGACCCATTCAGCTGTCAGGGCAAATAAATTACCGAGGCTTATTCTGTTGTCAGAGCCAAGAAATTAACCGTCATCGAAATGGCTTTTTAATGGAGTCTGGCACGTTCCAAGAAATACAAAAGCACTCATCTGCTAGCTGTTGAATCGTTTTTTTATTTTTTATACAACATAAGCTACGTGATTTATGAGCATTTCTTCTCTGCAGCGTCGCAATAAAATATCAGTAATAACTGCCATCGAAATTTAATTGCATTCCGTACTAGATAGAATTTGCTATTTAAACACAGAGAATCCCTCTTCAAGTTTAATTGTATGTAATTGATATGAATTCCCATAGTTAATTTGTTCAGAACATTAATTCTACACCCAGCCTCTATTTTCCGTTTTTCTCCATGATCCTTTACCAGAACACCTTCTGGCTCTTACACTAAAAAAAAAGATTAAAATAACTTCAATTTTCTGCAATGAAAACTGTCCACCCGCCTCGTTTAGATTTAAACAAAATCAATCTTGTGATTCATTCACAGAAAGTGCCCACATTTGATGTGTCTTATTGGTTGTTGAGGAAAATTGTACTGTTATATTTGAAGTAATACATATTGAGCAAGAATCCAACCTGTATTATTATGGATAACACTGATTTTGCAGAAGGCCAAATTGAAAATTTAATTCTAATATCACCATCACTACTCTTTACCATCCATCCATTTCCAGTCAACACGGTTTTGGGTGAGCTGATGCCGATCCCAGCAGAGTTTGCATGCAAACTCCACACAGGAAGAAATACTTATTACTCATATACATCAAAATAAACTCAAGACAAATGTTTTGTTGTGTTCTAGGGGAATTCAAACAATCTCTCACAATGTTAGAATAAGCTGAGGAGACTGGTTCTACTTTGTAAGTTCAAGTTTTCAAGTTAAAAAAAAAAAGTGAATGTTCCTGTCTTTTTATGCATACGTTTGTACACTTTAATATGATAGGAAATGGTGCCTTCCAGAACAAAGCCGAATGGCGCATAGCTGTCAGAACTGTGGAGCTAATGAACCTCATGCCTTATTTGGAGATGCTTCATCCACACGAGATGATTCAACTGTAATAAGGGGCAACTTTAAAGTGCCAACAGAACTGACATATTTTGTCTTCCGATTGCTGCAGATCAACATTGCGTTTAATCTTATTTCCTTAAGTCTCTTCAGTTTAAATGTGGATGACTTGGCATAATGAACTCAGTTTGTTGCTCTTTATTTCTTGAATACATTTTGCCTCCGTGGTTGACGAGCTGCAGTTCAATGCCCTGTAGATACACAAACGAGCATATATATATATATATATATACAGTCAAACCTCAGTTTTCGAACGTCTCGGTTCTCGACCAGTTTGGTTTTTGACCAAAAATGTCGATTTTTTTTATGCCTCGGATGACGAATACATTTCGGTTCTCGAACAAACTGAGCGCACTTGAACACACCATTTGACACCTCTCGCCTTCCTTACACGAGGAAGCGACGCTTCCTGGGGTAGAGGAGGAAGTGACGCTTCCTCGTGTTGCTTTCTATTGTGATCAGACGTATTCAGTAAACATTTTTATTTTAAAAAGAGCGTGGTTTCAGTTTTCGAACAATTTCGATTTTCGAACAGCCTTCTGGAATGGATTATGGACGAAAACCAAGGTTTGACTGTTTAGAGAGAGAGAGAGAGAGAGAGAGAGAGAGAGAGAGAGAGAGAGAGATCTTCCATCTATTTCCTGATCCACTAAACCTCACAAGGGTCACGGCCATGCTGGAATCTATCCCAGTGGTCTATCCCTCTACTTCAGACAGACGGAGGACACCCCGAACTGGCACACATAGACATACAACAATTCACGCTCCATGTCTAAATATGAGCACAAGTTGTGTGACTCAGTTTTGCTGAATGTGATCGAGGTGCAGACAGACTGACTCTGAGTTTTGCGGACATGTGTGGTGGATGCCATCATATTTCATACATTGATACGACAACTGCATGCACCGAACCATCTGAACCACTGGAGACATTATTTCATTGAAAGCATTATTATTATTACTATTATTATTATTTTTATTTTATTATTAATATTATTATCCACGGTAAGGTGACGGCTCACGGAGGGGTTTGCGTGCCCCAATGATCCTAGGAGCTAAGTTGTCCGGGGCTTTATGCCCCTGGCAGGGTCACCCATGGCAAACAGGTCCGAGGTGAGGGACCAGACAAAGCATGGCTCAAAAAGATCCCTTATGATGAGTTACATAAATGGAGCCAAGTTTCCCTTGCCCGGACGCGGGTCACCGGGGCCTCCCTCTGGAGCCAGGCCTGGAGGCGGGGCCCGTTGGCGAGCGCCTGGTGGCCGGGCCTATACCCATGGGGCCCGGCCGGGCTCAGCCCGAAGAGATAACGTGGGTCCCCCTTCTCATGGGCTCACCACCCATGGGAGGGGCCAAAGGGGTCGGGTGCAGTGCGAGCTGGGCAGCAGCCAAAGGAGGGGACCCTGGCGGTCCGATCCTCGGCTACAGAAGCTAGCTCTAGGGACATGGAATGTCACCTCTCTTGCAGGGAAGGAGCCCGAGCTGGTGTGCGAGGTGGAGAAGTTCCGACTGGATATAGTCGGACTTACCTCCACACACAGCCTGGGTTCTGGTACCAGTTCTCTCGAGAGGGGTTGGACTCTCTTCCACTCTGGAGTTGCCCACGGTGAGAGGCGCAGAGCAGGTGTGGGCATACTCATTGCCCCCCGGCTCAGTGCCTGTACATTGGGGTTCACACCGGTAGACGAGAGGGTTGCCTCCCTCCGCCTTCAAGTGGGGGGACGGGTCCTGACTGTTGTTTGTGCGTACGCACCCAACAGCAGTTCAGCGTACCCACCCTTTTTGGAGTCCTTGGAGGGTGTGCTGGAGAGTACTCCTGCTGGGGACTCCCTTGTTCTGCTGGGGGACTTCAATGCTCACGTGGGCAATGACAGTGAGACCTGGAGGGGCGTGATTGGGAAGAACGGCCCCCCCGATCAGAACTCGAGTGGTGTTTTGTTATTGGACTTCTGTGCTCGTCACGGATTGTCCATAACAAACACCTTGTTCAAACATAAGGGTGTCCATACGTGCACTTGGCACCAGGACACCCTTGGCCGCAGTTCGATGATTGACTTTGTGGTTGTATCATCGGATTTGCGGCCGCATGTTTTGGACACTCGGGTGAAGAGAGGGGCGGAGCTGTCAACTGATCACCAGCTGGTGGTGAGTAGGCTCCGATGGTGGGGGAAGATGCCGGTCCGTCCTGGCAGACCCAAACGTATTGTGAGGGTTTGTTGGGAGCGTCTTGCGGAATCCCCTGTCAGAAGGAGCTTTAACTCCCATCTCCGACAGAGCTTTTCCCATGTTCCGGGGGAGGTGGGGGACATTGAGTCAGAGTGGACCATGTTCCGTGCCTCTATTGTTGAGGCGGCCAATCTGAGTTGTGGCCGTAAGGTGGTTGGTGCCTGTCGTGGCGGCAACCCCCGTACTCGCTGGTGGACACCAGCAGTAAGGGATGCCGTCAAGCTGAAGAAGGAGTCCTATCGGGCCTTCATGGCCTGTGGGACACCAGAGGCAGCTGACAGGTATCGACTGGCCAAGCGGAATGCAGCTTCGGTGGTCGTCGAAGCAAAAACTCGGGCATGGGAAGAGTTCGGTGAGGCCATGGAAGCCGACTTCCGGACGGCTTCGAGGAAATTCTGGTCCACCATCCGGCGTCTCAGGAGGGTGAAACAGTGCACCACTAACACTGTGTACAGTGGGGATGGGGCGCTGTTGACCTCGACTTGGGACGTTGTGAGCCGGTGGGCGGAATACTTCGAAGACCTCCTCAACTCCACCAGCACGCCTTCCTTGGAGGAAGCAGAGTCTGGGGACTCTGAGGTGGGCTCTCCAATCTCTGTGGTCGAAGTCACCGATGTGGTTAAAAAGCTCCTCGGTGGCAAGGCCTCAGGGGTGGATGAGATCCGCCCGGAGTTCCTCAAGGCTCTGGATGTTGTAGGGCTGTCCTGGTTGACACGCCTCTGCAACATCGCGTGGTCATCGGGGAGAGTGCCTCTGGATTGGCAGACCGGGGTGGTGGTCCCTCTGTTTAAAAAGGGGGACCGGAGGGTGTGTTCCAACTACAGAGGGATCACACTCCTCAGCCTCCCTGGTAAAGTCTATTCAGGGGTGTTGGAGAGGAGGGTCCGTCAGGAAGTCGAGCCTCAGATTGAGGAGGAGCAGTGTGGTTTTCGTCCCGGCCGTGGAACAGTGGACCAGCTCTACACCCTTAGCAGGGTCCTCGAGGGTATGTGGGAATTCGCCCAACCGGTCCACATGTGTTTTGTGGACTTGGAGAAGGCGTTTGACCGTGTCCCTCGGGGGGTTCTATGGGGGGTGCTTCGGGAGTATGGGGTACCGAGCCCCTTGATACGGGCTGTTCGGTCCCTATACTGCCGATGTCAGAGTTTGGTTCGCATTGCCGGCAATAAGTCGGAATCGTTCCCAGTGAGGGTCGGACTCCGCCAAGGCTGCCCTTTGTCGCCGATTCTGTTCATCACCTTTATGGACAGAATTTCTAGGCGCAGCCGAAGCGTTGAGGGAGTCCTTTTTGGTAGCCTCAGTATTGCATCTCTGCTTTTTGCAGATGATGTGGTACTGTTGGCTCCTTCAAGCAGGGCTCTCCAACTCTCACTGGAGCGTTTCGCAGCCGAGTGTGAAGCGGTTGGGATGAAGATCAGCACCTCCAAATCTGAAACCATGGTCCTCAGTCGGAAAAGGGTGGAGTGCCCACTCCGGGTCGGGGAGGGGATCTTGCCCCAAGTGGAGGAGTTTAAGTATCTTGGGGTCTTGTTCACGAATGAGGGCAGGAGGGAGCGAGAGATCGACAGGCGGATCGGTGCAGCGTCTGCTGTAATGCGGACGTTGTATCGGTCCGTCGTGGTAAAGAAGGAGCTGAGCCAAAGGGCGAAGCTCTCAATTTACCGGTCGATCTACGTTCCAACCCTCATCTATGGTCACGAGCTGTGGGTCGTGACCGAAAGAACGAGATCCCGGATACAAGCGGCCGAAATGAGTTTTCTCCGCAGGGTGTCCGGGCTCTCCCTTAGAGATAAGGTGAGAAGCTCGGTCATCCGGGAGGGGCTCAGAGTCGAGCCGCTTCTCCTCCACATCGAGAGGAGCCAGATGAGGTGGCTCGGGCATCTGATTAGGATGCCTCCTGAACGCCTCCCTGGTGAGGTGTTCCGGGCATGTCCCACTGGGAGGAGACCCCGGGGACGACCCAGGACACGCTGGAGAGACTATGTCACCCAGCTGGCCTGGGAACGCCTCGGGATCCCCCGGGAAGAGCTGGAAGAAGTGGCTGGGGAGAGGGAAGTCTGGGCTTCCCTGCTAAAGCTGCTGCCCCCGCGACCCGACCTCGGATAAGCGGTAGAAGATGGATGGATGGATGGATGGATTATTATCCATCCATCCATTTTCCGAACCGCTTTATCCTCCGGGTGCCGGAGCCTATCCCAGCCGTCTTCGGGCAGTAGGCGGGGGACACCCAGAATTGGTTGCTAGCCAATCGCAGGGCACACAGAGACGAACAACCATCCACGCTCACACTCATACCGAGGGACAATTAAAGAGTGCCCAATCAGCCTGCCATGCATGTTTTTGGAATGTGGGAGGAAACCGGAGCACCCGGAGAAAACCCACGCAGGCCCGGGGAAAACATACAAACTCCACACAGGGAGGCTGGAGCTGGAATTGAACCTGGTACCTCTGCACTGTGAAGCCGACGTGCTAACCACTGGATTACCGGGCCGCCCTTAATATTATTATCATATATACTATATTTCAAAATTACCCCCGTGAGCTCCAGCACAGTTATGGGAGGTTGGGTGTCGCACATGTAGACTGTCCAAGTGGCCAGTGAACAGCTGTGATCTGCGATCGAGCTGGCCAACTTCACATTATCCACTCAGGAAGTCTGCTTGTACTTCTTTATAAACAAACTTTTGTCACTCTAACCCCCTTCATGGATTCCAACGAATCTTGTTTTTGCTTCCGCCAAATTGGCTGTGATTATGCACAAAATGGTGTCTGCATCTCGGATTACTATTCCTACTACTACTACTACTATTACACACGATGAAGAGCTAAAACCAACAACAATTATTGGACTGTTGAAACTGTTTTAAAATACTCCAAGAATTGCGCTTATCTGATTAGTTGATCTGTGATGGTGCTGATCTTCACCTCACTGCACGCATGGCTTCACTCTACATTGCAATGTGTATATTTTTGTTATTTGACACAATCTACTTTTTTACAGGACTGTGCCTGTGTCCACATGTGTGTATATTTTGTCTTGTGGCCTCTTTTTTTTTCACTGTACAGTATTATATCCATTCATCCACTTTCTAATCCGTTTATCCTCACGAGGGTCGTGGGGCGTGCTGGAGCCTATCCGAGCTGTCTACGAGCAGGAGGCGGGATACACTCTCAATTGGTTGCTAGCTAATAGCGGGGCAATCATACTGTAGACGAACAGCCATTCACACTCACAATCACGCCAAGGGACAATTTCGAGTGCTCCATTAACTTTTTTGTTTTTGGAATGTGCGAGGAAACATGAGTACCTGGATAAAACCAATGCAGGCACAGGGAGAACATGCAAAATCCACACCGGAACCGAACCCTGCACCTCTGCACTTTGAGGCCGGCGTGCTTACCGGGCGATCACCGTGCCAGCCACACGTTTTGTCATATTTGTTCAAACTGATAGTATGGCCTGTCAGTGAAACAGAAGTATGTTGATCTATTAAAAAACAAGCCTACCTTACCTTTCATGACATTTTTGAGGGTACATTCAAATCTTGTGAGTAGTTTTCAAAGTGCCAACCCCACCTTGAACTAATATGGATGTTTTTGCCTGTGGGGGGGGAAGCCAGCGTAAGCCAAACATATTGGTCTGCAGCAGGATTCAAAACTTGCATGTTCTCCCCAGGCCTGCGTGGGGTTTCTCTGGGTACTCTGGTTTCCTCCCACATTCCAAAAACATGCATGGCAGGCTAATTGAACAGACAAAATTGTGTGAGTGCGGATGGTTGTTCGTCTTTGTGTGCCCTGTGAATGGCTGGCAACCGGTTCAGGGTGTCCCCCATCTACTGCCCGAAGACAGCTGGGAGAGGCTTCAGCACCCACCCTTGTGAGTATAAAGCGAGTCGGAAAATGGATGGATGGATGGGTGGGTGGAGGATTCAAAACTGTTACTGCTGTCTTTCTTGTGGATTTAAATGCGACATCTGGATTTTTCTCTCACTGTAGAACTGTATTTTCCTCATAAATTTCCTTTTTTGAATTCCACGTCGAAAGAACTGCCAGTTTGTTCAGCAAACTGTAATCTCTTGTAGTTGTGTTCCCCTTCACCAACAACAACAAAAAAAAAAAGGTCCCTTTTCCAGTGAGCTCTGCCATATGTCTTCTATTGTTCATGCATGATGCAAGACACACCGTGCTGTTATTACCAAATGCTTTGTGGGCCTCCAGTCATAGCATCTGCTCTGTAACCTAGAGAACCGTACATTTGTGAGTTCTAGCCCCCAAAGCAAGATAGATGTTCCATTCATGGCAAGATTTGCTCCTGCCTTTGCACCCATCCACCGTTATCTACCTCAACTCAGATAAGCATTCTAAGAGTGCGGACGTGTATTTTGTGTCTGTGTGTGAGTGTGTCTGTATATGTATGTATTGCCAAACAGATAAGCATTCTCCGCAAGCCTCTTATTCACACAGCGCCAAACAAGACAAGCCAGGCCACAATCACTCATCTTGTTCATACTTCAGTGTGACCAAACAAAGCTTGTGTGCGCATGTGTTTATGAGTGTTTCCGCTGCCTCTCAAAAGGCGTGTTTACAACTGGCATTACACACAGGCACAAAGCACTGCGTGTGGGTATGTGTTTGAAGACGTCTTCAAGTCCGTAATGATTCTGGTATTTTCTATTCTGCTGTGCAATCTAAATTATTTTTATTATTTCAAATAGGGCGGCCCGGTGTGCCAGTGATTAGCGCGTCAACCTCACAGTTTAGAGGTACCGGGTTCGATTCCAGCTCATGCCTTCCTGTGTGGAGTTTGCATGCTCTCCCCATCCGTGCCTGCGTGGGTTTTCTCTCCGGGTACTCCCACATTCCAAGAACATGCATGACAGGCTGATTGAACACTCAAAATTGTCCCGAGGTGTGAGTGTGAGCGTGAATGGTTAATCGTCTATGTGTGCCCTGCGACTGGCTGGCAACCGGTTCAGGGTGTCCCCCACCTACTGCCCGAAGACACCTGGGATAGGCTCCAGCACTTCCCGTGGCCCTTGTGATGATAACACAGATCAGAAAATGGATGGATGGATGGATTATTTCAAATAAGGCACTCATCAGGCCTCTGCAGCCAGTTCAGGTTGTAAGGACAAACGTCTGTTGCTCATTTAGTGCATAAACATTTCCTTGGTTTTCTTCCCCTTGATGCAGAGGTTGCTATAAGTACACCTCTTAAGGTGGTCCACACCACTGAGATGTCATCTGAATTGGTGACACATCCAACTATAGGTATGTTGTCTGCAAACTTAACAACGTGACGATTCAAAATTTGGTCTGAACAGTCATATGTCAGCAAAGTGTAGACAAAGGGGCGACGTAGTCAGCCCTGAGGAGAGGCAGTGTTGTCAGTGATGATGGATATGGAGAAAACAGCATGGATCTTGATCGGTGGGTTTAGAGGTCCGACTCTCAGTTGTAAAGAAAGTGTGTTAGTCTAAGCCACTGAAAAGGATGACGTCTGGAATGCATTTTGGTGAGGGTACGGTGAGGACAGCATGATGTAATTTAATCAGAGAAGTCACTGTTTTATATTTGAACTTGTATCCGAGACACCAAAACTTGTAGACGAGACAGAAGTCATATGCATCGACTCGAATGCTTCCTGTTCTCCCTGGCATCAGCCCTTTTCACTTTTTCGATCACTTTCGGGATAGACACATCAATGCTTGCACAGCAAGAATCTGAAAGTGGAGATAAATGTTTAATGGGAACGAAGAGAAATGGTCCCACATGGAGTGCATCACATGGCCTTGAACCCCTTTATCTGATAGCACACCTCCGGTTCCCTTCCTTTTCTTTCCATCAATCCTATTTTCTGGTCACTCCTCTGTGTTTTGCTTCCGGGAATCTTCTTCTAAAGCTCTCACATATACAGTCTAGTTAGACCTTCATATTTGTGTAATTCTTTCTGAAGAGTGACTATTATTTAAGTACATTTAATGCCATGTGACTAAAGTCTTGACTTTAGCCACATTATATACACCAGTAACGAAATGCTGGTGTATACATTTAAAAAAAAAAATCTATCTATCTATCTATCTATCTATCTATCTATCTATCTATCTATCTATCTATCTATCTATCTATCTATCTATCTATCTATCTATCTATCTATCTATCTATCTATCTATCTATCTATCTATCTATCTATCTATCTATCTATCTATCTATCTATCCATCCATCCATCCATCCATCCATCCATCCATCCATCCATCTATCTATCTATCTATTTATCTATCTATCTATCTGTCTGATGGGTCTTTCTGACCACAATTTAATACACTTAAGTCCTACATACAGACAGAAATTCAAATGTGTACAACCGGTTGTTAAGACTGTGAAGAAATGGGCCGGTGAAGTAAAGCTAGCTCTTCAAGAATGCTTAGACTGCACTGATTGGGGCGTCTTTGAAACTTCAACATGCACACTGGATGAATACACAGACACTGTAACATCATACATCAGTTTCTGTGAGGACATGTACCAACGAAGTCCTTCTGCGCCTTCAACAAGAACAAGCCATGGTTCACTCCCCAACTCAGGCAACTTAGAAAAGAGAAAGAGGCCACATTTAGAAGTGGAGATCAGGCACTGTACAAACACACTTGAAACCAATTGACAAAGGAAATTAACATTGCAAAGAGAAGCTATGCAGAGAGACTGGAAAAACATTTCCTTACTAATGACTCTGCATCTGTGTGGAATGGCCTGAAAGCAATCACAAACTAGAAGACACCATCTCCACAAACAGTGAACAATAAGGGTCTGGCTGATGAATTAAACATGTTTTTTTGCCGATTTGAAAAGGACACCCCCATTTCCCACACATGCCCACCTCTACCAGAAACTACTCGATCCATGCCCCCACCCTCATTCTCTGCCCTACAGATCCACGAACAGGACATGAGACGGCTCTTTAAGCAGCGGAAGATCAAGAAATCTACTGGGCCTGACAAAGTGTCCCCCTCCTGCTTGGAAGTCTGCACTGACCAGCTAGCTCCAGTCTTCACACAAATCTTCAATGGATCCCTGGAACTGTGTGAGGTCCCATCCTGCTTCAAACAGTCTACCATCATCCCAGTTCCCAAGAAACCAGCAACATCAGAACTGAACGACAATAGGCCTGTCGCTCTGACGTCTGTGGTCATGAAGTCCTTTGAATGCCTTGTGCTGAACCACCTAAAGAATATCACCCGACCCCTGCTGGACCCTCTTCAGTTTGCCTACCGGACAAACAGGTCTGTGTAGGATGCAGTCAACATGGGGCTGCACTACATCCTCGAGCACCTTGACAGCACAGGGACCTACGCAAGGATCCTGTTTGTGGACTTCAGCTCTGCGTTCAACACCATCATCCCGGAACTCCTCACCCCCAAACCTCTCCAGCTCGGCGTGTCCCCTCCGATCTGCCAGTGGATCCTCAGCTTCCTGAGGGGACGGTCACAACAGGGAAGAACAAAATCATCAACACGCACCACTAGCACTGGAGCCCCAAAAGGATGCGTCCTCTCTCCCTCTTCACGAACAATTGCACCTCAACACACCCATCCATCCATTTTCCGAACCGCTTTATCCTCACTAGGGTCGCGGGGGGTGCCGGAGCCTATCCCAGCTGTCTTCGAGCAGTAGGCGGGGGACACCCTGAATTGGTTGCCAGCCAATCGCAGGGCACACAGAGACGAACAACCATCCACGCTCACACTCACACCTAGGGACAATTTAGAGTGCACAATCAGCCTGCCATGCATGTTTTTGGAACGTGGGAGGAAACCGGAGCACCCGGAGAAAACCCACGCAGGCCCGGGGAGAACATGCAAACTGCACACAGGGAGGCCGGAGCTGGATTTGAACCCGGTACCGCAGCACTGTGAAGCCGACGTGCTAACCACTGGACACTACCGGGCCGCCCCCTCAAGACACCTAGCCATCAAATTCATCAAGTTCACAGACGACATCACATTCATCGGTCTCATCAAAGACAGCGACGAGTCTGCGTACCGACAAGAAGAGGAGCAGCTGGAGCTTTGGTGCAGCCAACACAACCGAGAGCTGAACACGCTCAAGACGGTAGATATGATTGTGGACTTCAGGAAACATCCTTCACCACAGCTGCCCCTCACACTATCCAACTGCCCTGTGTCAACCGTCAAGACCTTCAAGTTCCTGGGAATCACAGTCTCCCAGGACATGAATTGGGAGGCCAACACCATCTCCATCCTGAAAAAGGCCCAACAGAGGATGTACTTCCTGAAGCTACTGAGGAAGCATGGCCTGCCACAGGAGGCGCTAAGACAGTTCTAAAAGGCATTCATCGAATCAATCCTGTGTTTCTCCATCACAGTTTGGTTTGGGGCTGCCACAAAAAAGGACAAAATCTGACTGCTACGGACAGTTGGGACGGCGGAAAAAATCTTTGGCACTGCCCTACCCACTCTTGAGGACTTGCACACCGTAAGAACCAAGAAAAGGGCACGGAAAATCCTGCCCACCACCTTTTTCAGCTCCTCCCCTCAGGTAGGTGCTACCGATCCATGCGCACCAAATCCAGGAGACACTTAAACAGCTTCTTCCCTCTAGCCATTAACTCCTTAAAAAGTAATCCAAATCTATCTGTATAGTAGCTCTTTGGAATTTTTCACAACCCTGTGGAACAGCATTACTGTTATAATCATTGTAGCTCCAGCTCTGTACTCACTTGAACCACTGTCACTGATCTATAGTCCACAGCACCGGACACTTTAAAGGGCTCAAGGACATCTGCATAATTGGTCAATGATTTTCCGCAACAATTGTACAACTGTTACAGTATTGTATTCTACCACTGATCACTTTAGCACTGTTTGATACTTTGCACATTGCCTCACAGTTGTCATTGGGTGGTACTACCACACAACGGAACACTTACATTACGGAATGTCCTTCCTTACTTATTTGTCATGTCCTTGTTTATGATGACACTAGTCTTATTTGTCATGTCCTTGTTTATGATGATACGGGTGTAGCATTTTCTACCGGAGACAAATTACTTAGCTGTTACTTAGCTGTTCAACAAGACTACATATGCAAAACTTTTTCAGAAAGACAAATTCAAATTCGAAGAAGATGCAACCCCAAATGTGCAAACGAGACTTAATTTCCAGTATCGTGTCAATAAAGATGACACTGAATCTTATAGAGAGAGAGATAGAGAGAGAGATCAAGAAATTAATTAAAATCACAACAACTCCCCATCAGGGAAACGATCCCCTGTATCCGCCAAAACACGAAGACATGCTATCAGTAAGTTGGCCTGTCATCCTTGACATGGAAACCTTGGGTCATCTGTTTCCATAGTGTACTGGTTATCACGTTCGAGTATTTCCTTTCCGATGAGTTGGATTTCCTGTGTCTGATGGAGACTTGGACAGGTTTGGTGAGTACAACGCTTTGATTGTATTGTTGCCACCTGACTGTGCATTCCTGGATACCCCGAGGACCCGAGGCCGTGGTAGAAGCACGGTCAGTATTTTTAAGACAATTTCAAATGTAAACGGTGCAGTATTCACGACATCAATGACCAGCTTTGAAGCAACCTTCTTTGAAAATTTGAGTCATCTGTTTCCATAGTGTAGTGGTTATCACATTCGTCTAACACACGAAAAGTCCCCAGTTTGAATCTGGGTGGAAACATTTCCTACTCTTTTTTTGATTTGCTGTGAAAAACTGCATCCTCAAAATATTTTAAATCACAGCAACTCCCCGTCAGGGAATCGAACCCCGGTCTTCCGCGTGACAGGCGGAGATACTGTCCACTATACTAACGAGGAACACAGTCGTTCAAGAAGCTGTATCCGCCAAAACACAGGACATGCTATCAGTTAGTTGGCCTGACATCCTTGATATGGAAATCTTGTGTCATCTGTTTCCATAGTGTAGTGGTTATCACGTTCGTCTCACACACGAAAGGTCCCCAGTTCGAAACTGGGTGGAAATAATCCCTACTCCTTTTTGATTTGCTGTGAAAAACTGCATCCTCAAAATAATTTAAATTACAGCAACTCCCCGTCAGGGAATCGAACCACGGTCTTCCGCGTGACAGGCGGAGATACTGTCCACTATACTAACGAGGAACGCAGTCTTTCAAGAAGCTGTATCCGCCAAAATGCAGGACATGCTATCAGTTAGTTGGCCTGACATCCTTGATATGGAATTCTTGTGTCATCTGTTTCCATAGTGTAGTGGTTATCACGTTCGTCTCACACACGAAAGGTCCCCAGTTCAAAACTGGGTGGAAACAATCCCTACTCCTTTTTGATTTGCTGTGAAAAACTGCATCCTGAAAACAATTTAAATTACAGCAACTCCCCGTCAGGGAATCGAACCCCGGTCTTCCGCGGGACAGGCGGAGATACTGTCCACTATACTAACGAGGAACACAGTCTTACAAGAAGCTGTATCCGCCAAAACACAGGACATACTATCAGTTAGTTTGCCCGACATCCTTGATATGGAGTTGTTGTGTCATCTGTTTCCATAGTGTAGTGGTTATCACATTCGTCTAACTTGGCTCCCTTTCTCCTTGAAGTTTTTTCAGAAAGCATCGAAAATGGTTGTCTTCCCCCTTCATTGACACAGGGATTGATTACTCTGATACCAAAACCAAAACGAGATCATGCCTCCATTGAAAACTGGAGACCCATTTCTCTATTAAATAACGACTATAAAGCATTTGCTTCTATAATAGCTAGGAGAATCAAAGGTGTACTCGACCCAATTATTGATGAGGTTCAATCTGGTTTCATGAGTAAAAGACACATTTCCAATAATATCAGGCTTGTCCTAGATCTGATTGATTACTCATTCCTCTGCTCTGACAATAGTTACCTCCTATTTCTAGACTTTTACAAGGCATTTGACACGGTGGAACATGAATTCATCTTTCGCTGTATGGAACAATTCGGATTTGGTGATTTCTTTTGTAAAATTGTCAAGACTATGTATGCCAATGGCAATAGCTCCATCAAACTGAGAAATGGCACCTCTCCCAGATTTTCTTTAAATCGGGGAGTGCGCCAAGGCTGCCCGGCCTCTCCATTTCTGTTTCTATTGTGTACGCAACTCCTCACCTCTCATATCAGAAGAAGTGCCATCCAAGGGATATCAATTGCAGGCAGAGAAATCCTAATTAGTCAGCTTGCGGATGACACTACGTTATTCCTAAAAAACTCCAGCCAAGTATCTGCTGCGATTAAAACGATCGAACAGTTCTCAGCGGCCTCTGGTCTCCACCTAAATCTCAACAAATGCGAACTGTTCCCTATCCATGACCGGAATGAGACTTCGATCTGCAACATCCCAATCAAAGAAAATGTTACCTATCTAGGAATCACCGTCATGAAAAACCAGACCATGCGATGTACAGCGAACTTTGACCCAATTGTAAACAAAACCCAGACTAAGCTTAACCAATGGCTAGGTAGAGATCTTTCTTTAAAAGGACGTACGTTACTGACCAAAGCGGAAGGACTGTCACGTCTTACATATGCAGCGATCTCTTTGACTGTGAATGAGAAAATTTGTAAGAATATCAATAAGATGCTTTTCGACTTCTTATGGAGGAACAAGACTCACTATGTGAAAAGGTCCGTTGTAGTGAATACATACGAAACTGGAGGATTGAACTTCTTGGACTTCTCTACACTCAATAATACATTTAAAATCAATTGGATCAAACAATTTTTAGGTAATCCCTCATCTATTTGGAACTTTATACCTAACTATATATTTTCTCAACTTGGTGGTCTTAACTTTGTACTTTTATGTGACTATAAAATAGAAAAAATTCCCACAGCTTTATCTAATTTCCACAAACAAATACTTTTAGCTTGGTCCTTGATATACAAACATAATTTTTCCCCTCATAAATGCTTTATCTGGAACAATCGTTACATCTTATACAAGAATAGATCATTATTTCTCCATAATTGGTTCTGTAATAAAATAATCCTGGTCAGTCAACTAATCAATAATCAAGGTTTTCTTTTAAATTACTCTGAATTTTTAAATAAATTTAACCTACCTGTCACCCCAAGGGAATTTGCTACAGTCATGGATGCTATTCCTTCTGGAATTTTGACTCTCTTGAAAGGGGTAGACAGAACAACCTCCACACCAACCCTGGACCCCAAAATGACTGCTATTGGCAAATCCTGTTTTACGTCAACATCAGCTAGAAATAACAACCGTAACATACGTTCCCTGTTTCAAAAAGATATTTCAACAACCCCTCATATTATTACTTACTGGTCTGGTTTTGTTGATAATCTACCCTGGGGAGAAATCTGGTCTCTCCCATACAAATACTTCCTGACTAATAAAGTAAGGGAAACCTCTTTTAAAATGATACACAAATATTACCCCACCAAGCATTATCTTCTCAGGTTCAAGAAAGACATCTGTATTGACTGTTCATTTTGTGGAATGTACCCTGAAACGATGGTTCACTTGTTCTGGCAATGCCCGTATGCCAACACATTTTGGAAAGCTGTATCTAGATTTATTATTGAATGTATTGACTCTGACTTTATGTTATACTGGAAAAATGTACTATTTGGGTTCTACAAAAGTAAGGAAAAAAACACTAAACAAACTTTCATAATACATTTAATAATCATTCTTGCTAAGTTCCATATCCACAAATCCAAATGGAGTAATTCAAAACCTCTTTTTTTAATTTTACAAGCAGAAATAAAACAGTATTTGAGCTCTATTAAGGATTCCAAAAACAAGAAAGCTGTTAAGACTCTGGCTATATGCTCCTTATTTGAAATTTTTGTTTAAAATCCCCTGGCTTCTCTTTTTGTTTAAATGTTTGTAATAAGTACATGTATTAATAACACGTTCGTTTTGTTCTGTTTTGTATTTACTGAGAATTGTATTGTGAATTGTTCAATAAAGATTGTCTAAAAAAAAAAAAAAAAAAAAAAAAAATCACATTCGTCTAACACACGAAAGGTCCCCAGTTAGAAACTGGGTGGAAACAACTCCTACTCTTTTTTGATTTGCTGTGAAAAACTGCATCCTCAAAATAATTTAAAGTACAGCAACTCCCCGTCAGGGAATCGAACCCCGGTCTTCCGCGTGACAGGCGGATATGCTGTCCACTATACTAACGAGGAACGCAGTCTTTCAAGAAGCTGTATCCGCCAAAATGCAGGACATGCTATCAGTTAGTTGGCCTGACATCCTTGATATGGAATTCTTGTGTCATCTCTTTCCATAGTATAGTGGTTATCACGTTCGTCTCACACACGAAAGGTCCCCAGTTCGAAACTGGGTGGAAACATTTCCTACTCTTTTTTGATTTGCTGTGAAAAACTGCATCCTCAAAATAATTTAAATTACAGCAACTCCCCGTCAGGGAATCGAACCGCGGTCTTCCGCGTGACAGGCGGAGATACTGTCCACTATACTAACGAGGAAGACAGTCGTTCAAGAAGCTGTATCCGCCAAAACACACGACATGCTATCAGTTAGTTGGCCTGACATCCTTGATATGGAGTTCTTGTGTCATCTGTTTCCGTAGTGTAGTGGTTATCACGTTCGTCTCACACACGAAAGGTCCCCAGTTCGAAACTGGGTGGAAACAATCCCTACTCCTTTTTGATTTGCTGTGAAAAACTGCATCCTCAAAATAATTTAAATTACAGCAACTCCCCGTCAGGGAATCGAACCCCGGTCTTCCGCGTGACAGGCGGAGATACTGTCCACTATACTAACGAGGAAAACAGTCTTTCAAGAAGCTATATCCACCAAAACACAGGACATGCTATCAGTTATTTGGCCTGACATCCTTGATATGGAAAACTTGTGTCATCTGTTTCCATAGTGTAGTGGTTATCACGTTCGTCTCACACACGAAAGGTCCCCAGTTCAAAACTGGGTGGAAACAATCCCTACTCCTTTTTGATTTGCTGTGAAAAACTGCATCTTCAAAATAATTTAAATTACAGCAACTCCCCGTCAGGGAATCGAACCCCGGTCTTCCGCGTGACAGGCAGAGATACTGTCCACTATACTAACGAGGAACACAGTCTTTCAAGAAGCTGTATCCGCCAAAACGCAGGACATGCTATCAGTTAGTTGGCCTGACATCCTTGATATGGAAACCTTGTCTCATCTGTTTCCATAGTGTAGTGGTTATCACATTCGTCTAACACACGAAAGGTCCCCAGTTCGAAACTGGGTGGAAACAATCCCTACTCCTTTTTGATTTGCTGTGAAAAACTGCATCCTCAAAATAATTTAAATTACAGCAACTCCCCGTCAGGGAATCGAACCCCGGTCTTCCGCGTGACAGGCGGAGATACTGTCCACTATACTAACGAGGAACACAGTTGTTCAAGAAGCTGTATCCGCCAAAACACAGGACATGCTATCAGTTAGTTGGCCTGACATCCTTGATATGGAGTTGTTGTGTCATCTGTTTCCATAGTGTAGTGGTTATCACGTTCGTCTCACACACGAAAGGTCCCCAGTTTGAAACTGGGTGGAAACATTTCCTACTCTTTTTTGATTTGCTGTGAAAAACTGTATCCTCAAAATAATTTAAATTACAGCAATTCCCCGTCAGGGAATCGAACCCCGGTCTTCCGCGTGACAGGCGGAGATACTGTCCACTATACTAACGAGGAACACAGTTGTTCAAGAAGCTGTATCCGCCAAAACACAGGACATGCTATCAGTTAGTTGGCCTGAAATCCTTGATATGGAGTTGTTGTGTCATCTGTTTCCATAGTGTAGTGGTTATCACGTTCGTCTCACACACGAAAGGTCCCCAGTTCAAAACTGGGTGGAAACAATCCCTACTCCTTTTTGATTTGCTGTGAAAAACTGCATCCTCAAAATAATTTAAATTATAGCAACTCCCCGTCAGGGAATCGAACCCCGGTCTTCCGCGTGACAGGCGGAGATACTGTCCACTATACTAACGAGGAACACAGTTGTTCAAGAAGCTCTATCCGCCAAAACACAGGACATGCTATCAGTTAGTTGGCCTGACATCCTTGATATGGAGTTGTTGTGTCATCTGTTTCCATAGTGTAGTGGTTATCACATTCGTCTAACACACGAAAGGTCCCCAGTTCGAAACTGGGTGGAAACAATTCCTACTCTTTTTTGATTTGCTGTGAAAAACTGCATCCTCAAAATAATTTGAAGTACAGCAACTCCCCGTCAGGGAATCGAACCCCGGTCTTCCGCGTGACAGGCGGAGATACTGTCCACTATACTAACGAGGAACGCAGTCTTTCAAGAAGCTGTATCCGCCAAAACACAGGACATGCTATCAGTTAGTTGGCCTGACATCCTTGATATGGAGTTGTTGTGTCATCTGTTTCCGTAGTGTAGTGGTTATCACGTTCGTCTCACACACGAAAGGTCCCCAGTTTAAAACTGGGTGGAAACAATCCCTACTCCTTTTTGATTTGCTGTGAAAAACTGCATCCTTTAAAATAATTTAAATTACAGCAACTCCCCGTCAGGGAATCGAACCCCGGTCTTCCGCGTGACAGGCGGAGATACTGTCCACTATACTAACGAGGAATAATAATAATAATAATAATACATTTTATTTATAAGCGCCTTTCAGAACACTCAAGGACACTGTACAATCAAAAGCAATAAAACCACATATAAAATTATAAATAATAAATAATAAAAGAGGAGATGAGTCTAAACAGAGTATGCAATTTTAAATAGGTGGGTTTTGAGACGAGTTTTGAATACGGGAAGAGAGTCAATATTACGGATGTCGGGTGGTAGTGAGTTCCAGAGTTTGGGGGCAGAGCGGCTGAAAGCTCTGCACCCCATCGTGCTGAGACGGGCAGAGGGAACATAGAGACGGAGGGAGGCTGAGGACCTGAGGGAACGAGAGGGAACGGAAATTTGAAGAAGGTCAGACAGATAGGGGGGGGCAAGGTTATGGATGGCTTTGAATGTGAAGAGGAGTATTTTGAAGGTGATCCTCAGTTTGACAGGGAGCCAGTGGAGCTGCTGGAGGACAGGGGTGATGTGATGGAAGGAGGGGGTTCTAGTGATGATACGAGCTGAAGAATTCTGGACCAGTTGAAGTTTATGGAGGAATTTGTGATGGACACCGAAAAGAAGGGAATTGCAGTAGTCAATACGGGAGGTGACGAGACTGTGGACAAGGATAGCTGTGGTGTGAGGGGTGAGAGAGGGACGAAGACGGTTGATATTGCGTAAGTGGAAATAAGCGGACCGGGTTATGTTATTAATGTGGGAGTTGAAAGATAATGAGCTATCGAGGATGACACCCAGACTCTTGACCTGAGGGGAGGGGGACACAGTGGAGTTATCGATAGTAAGAGAGAAACTGTTGGTTTTGTGAAGTGTGGATTTAGTCCCGACGAGGAGGAGTTCTGTTTTGTCACTGTTCAGTTTGAGGAAGTTATTTGCGAACCAAGATTTAATTTCTGAAAGGCAGTGTGAGAGGGAGGACGGTGGTAGGGAGGCGTCGGGTTTGCTGGAGAGGTAGAGCTGGGTGTCATCCGCGAAGCAATGAAAATGGATGCCAAATTTGCGGAAAATATTGCCAAGGGGGAGAAGGTAAACAATGAAGAGGAGGGGTCCCAGGACAGAGCCTTGGGGCACACCAGAAGAGACGGGGAGGGACTGTGAGGTGAAGGAATTGAGTTGGATGAACTGAGAGCGCCCAGAGAGATAGGAGTGAAACCAGTGTAAGGGGGTGTGAGTGATGCCTATAGTGGAGAGTCTATTTAGGAGAATAGAATGAGAATTGTGTCAAAGCTGCACTCAGGTCGAGGAGGATGAGAATGGAGATTAAACCGGCGTCAGCTGCAATAAGAAGGTCGTTGGTGATTTTTAAGAGGGCTGATTCTGTGCTGTGACGGGGACGGAAACCAGATTGGAATTGTTCATATAGATTGTTATGGATAAGGTGGGAGTGAAGTTGAGAGGCAACAATTTTTTCAAGCAGTTTGGAAATGAAAGGAAGATGAGAAATTGGTCGCAGGTTATTGAAGTCATTGGGATCTGAACCAGTTTTTTTCAGGATAGGAGTGACAGCTGCGATCTTGAAAGAGGCGGGAACAATTCCAGTGGACAGTGAGGAGTGGATGATGGCTGCAATGAAAGGAAGTAGAGAGGGTAGGCAGGATTTAACCAGGACTGTGGGGAGGGGATCTAACAGGCAGGAAGAAGTCTTGGATTTCATAATGATCTCTGAAATTATTGAAGGATGGGGGAGTTCAAAAGACGAAAGCAGTTGACAGGGGGTGGGGAGGTAAGGCGAGGGGAGGGGTACAGAGGAGCCCAGGTGCTGGTGGATTTTGTTGATTTTTTCAATAAAAAATAGAAGCAGAGTGTTGCAGGTGTCAGAGGAATAAAAGTGGGGGGGTAGGGAGACAGGGGGTTGGGTGATTTTGTTTATGTCACGTTTGCGTGGTGGTAGTCAGAGTAGGACCCCAAAAAGCAGGGAGGCAGGGAGGAGCAGAGTGGATTGCCCAAAATGTATTTAACAAAAAATACACACAGGAGTACAACGGAAAAAGCACCAAGTCGAAGTAATCAAAAAGATACCTGGAAATCACGAGGAAGCAAAGTATCAAACAAAACGATAACAGTAAACAAAACATGACAGGAGCACACATATGCTCACAGCTCACAATGACCCAACCAAGACTGACAGAATCCAGGGAACTAAATACAAGCAAAGTGACGAGACAACGAGAAACACCTGGACAAGACAAAAGGGTTGAGGGAGCTAATTGGTTACACACAAGGGACACTGATAACGAGAACAAGTGGCGAAAAAAAGGCACATGAGGAATCAAAACCAAACGTAACCAGACCGAAACATAACAGTACCCCCCCCTCAAGGGACGGATTCCAGACGTCCCAAAGTCACCCAATGGCCGGACCGGGCGGAAACAGGGCGGGATGGCGGGACACAACACTTGCGTCATCGGGAACAGGACCGGAGGGCAACGGCAACCCTTGCCTCGCCGGGGACGGGAATGGAGGGCGACAGCAATCCTTGCCTCGCCGGGAACAGGGACGGGCGACGGCAACCCTTGCCTTGCCGGGAAAAGGGACGGAGGGCGACGGCAACCTTTGCCTCGCCACGAACAGGGACGGGCGACGGCAACCCTTGCCTCGCCGGGAACAGGGGCGGAAGGCGACGGCAACCCTTGCCTCGCCAGGAACAGGGACGGGCGACGGCAACCCTTGCCTCGCCGGGAACAGGGACGGAGGGCGACGGCAAACTTTGCCTCGCCAGGAACAGGTACAGGCGACGGCAACCCTTGCCTCGCCGGGAACAGGGACGGAGGGCGACACAACCCTTGCCTCGCCGGAAACCGTGACAGAGGGCGACGGCAGACTTGCCTCGCCGCGGACAGGAAAGGGTGGCAGTGGGACCAGGCCTCTGGTCCTGCGGGGTCCAGTCTGGTTGGGTCATTCTGTCACGTTTGCGTGGTGGTAGTCAGAGTGGGACCCCGAGAGGCAGGGAGGAGCAGAGTGGATTGACCAAAATGTATTTAACAAAAAATACACACAGGAGTACAATGGAAAAAGCACCAAGTCGAAGTAATCAAAAAGATACCTGGAAATCACGAGGAAGCAAAGTATCAAACAAAACGATAACAGTAAACAAAACATGACAGGAGCACACATATGCTCACAGCTCACAGCTCACAGCTCACAATGACCCAACCAAGACTGACAGAATCCAGGGAACTAAATACAAGCAAAGTGACGAGACAACGAGAAACACCTGGACAAGACAAAAGGGTTGAGGGAGCTAATTGGTTACACACAAGGGACACTGATAACGAGAACAAGTGGCGAAAAAAAGGCACATGAGGAATCAAAACCAAACGTAACCAGACCGAAACATAACAGTTTAAGAGAGAAAAGAGAGTCCTAGTATTTCCAGTATTAGCGCAGATGAATCCAGAGTAATATTGCGATTTGGCTTGAGAGATGGAGTCCTTGTAATGGGAAAGTTGAGCTGAGTAGATGTCCTTATGAGCAGTGAGTCCAGTTTTCCGATAGAGTCTTTCAAGTTGCCGAGTTTTGGATTTAATGGAGCGGAGATGATGGGTGAACCAGGGGGCAGACCGAGTGAAAAAGACAGGGCGGGACTTGACAGGAGCGAGTGTATTGAGAATGTTGGTGAGGTCCATGTTGTATTGGGAAACCAAAACATCAGGAGAGGAGTCAGTGTCCGGAGTCAGAGTGGCGATCCTTGCAGCGAGAGAGTCAATATTGATATCCTTGATATTACGGTAGGAGATGATGCGGGGTGATTTGGTGGTGGAGAGCCAGAGGGTGATGTTAAATGAAATGAGGAAGTGGTCCGTTATTGGGAGTTCATCAGCAGTACAGTTGGAGGGGGTGAGGCCAGAGCAGCAAATCAGATCCAGAGTGTGTCCTTTAATGTGTGTAGGGAAGTCTGCAAACTGATGGAATCCAAAGCTGTCGAGTGAAGAGGCGAAGTCCATGGTGAGCGGAAGGGCGGTATTGTCCATGTGTATATTGAAATCCCCCAGAATAATTATATTTGGAGAAAGAGAGGAGAGATGGGTGAGGACAACAGACAATTCATTTAAAAAGTCGCAATGAGGTTTGGGGGCACGGTATACTGTGGCAATGATCGTTGGAGTGGGTCCGGAAATTTGACAGGCGAGGCATTCAAATGAGGAGAGAGAAGGGAGAGAGATAGGAAGAACTTTCCACTTCTCGCGGTAAAATATCGCGAGACCTCCTCCGCGGCCCGTGTCGCGGGGTTTGGCTAGGTAAACAAAACCCGGGGAATGGAGTCGTTGAGTTGGGAAAAATCGCCGGGAGTTTGCCAGGTCTCATTAAGACAAAAAAAGTCAAGCTTACGGTCTTCGATGATATCCTGGATAAGATAACCCTTGCCAGTAAGCGAGCGGATGTTCAGCAGTCCGAAGTTGACGCTGGCATTAGCGTTGTTGCGGGGAGCATTAGCCGACCTAGCCAGGCCGGCTAAAACGCTGTGGTCCGCGGATCGGCCGTTGTTTCTGCGTGGCCGGCGGGAGGATGACCAGAAGGAGGTAATGGCTTTGGAACCATCGAGGTGGAAGCCCCGACGAGACCCACGGTGCATATACCTCCGAGAGGGACGAAGAGCGATGTCCGGGAAATGGTGCAGCGCAGGTGGCGAGCTCGACCACTGCAAACGGAGCCCGAGAAGTTCGGCCGCTGAGTACTGCAGCAATCCTTGAACGGGTCGACGGAGGAGCGACAGGATGGTCCATAATAGTATGGCCCATACAAAGGCCCTGTTGACCCTCGTCATGGGGTACCGAGGGGTGGAGACGGCACGGGGCCACGTCTGAGATCCGGACAGGTAGGACGCTGTGACAGCGCAACTGAGAACAATCACCTGACGTTGACAGTTTGTGATAAAAAATAAAATAAAAAATAGATTGGCGACAGTAAATCCGTAAAAACCCTAAACAATGTTTTACGGGTGAGCAACGGCAGCCAGGCGACAGTAAAACCGTCGAAAACGCTAAAAAAAATGTTTGCGGGAGAGCAGCGGCAGTCAGACACGCCAGCGTTCACTCAACCGGAAGGAACACAGTCTTACAACAAGCTGTATCCGCCAAAACACAGGACATGCTATCAGTTAGTTGGCCTGACATCCTTGATATGGACTTGTTGTGTCATCTGTTTCCATAGTGTAGTGGTTATCACGTTCGTCTCACACACGAAAGGTCCCCAGTTCAAAACTGGGTGGAAACATTTCCTACTCTTTTTTGATTTGCTGTGAAAAACTGTATCCTCAAAATAATTTAAACTCAGCTACTCCCCGTCAGGGAATCGAACCCCGGTCTTCCGCGTGACAGGCGGAGATACTGTCCCTATACTATCGAGGGACACAGTCTTTCAAGAAGCTGTATCCGCCAAAACGCAGGACATGCTATCAGTTAGTTGGCCTGACATCCTTGATATGGAGTTGTTGTGTCATCTGTTTCCATAGTGTAGTGGTTATCACGTTCGTCTCACACACGAAAGGTCCCCAGTCCGAAACTTACACCTTTCGTGTGTAAGTTAGTTGGCCTGACATCCCAGTTCGAAACTGGGTGGAAACAATTCCTGTGATACCATAGTGTAGAAACTGAATTTATCACGTTCGTCTCACACACGAAAGGTCCCCAGTTCGAAACTGGGTGGAAACAATCCCTACTCCTTTTTGATTTGCTGTGAAAAACTGCATCCTCAAAATAATTTAAATTACAGCAATTCCCCGTCAGGGAATCAAAACCCGGTCTTCCGCGTGACAGGCGGAGATACTGTCCACTATACTAACGAGGAACACAGTTGTTCAAGAAGCTGTATCCGCCAAAACACAGGACATGCTATCAGTTAGTTGGCCTGACATCCTTGATATGGAGTTGTTGTGTCATCTGTTTCCGTAGTGTAGTGGTTATCACGTTCGTCTCACACACGAATGGTCCCCAGTTCGAAACTGGGTGGAAACATTTCCTACTCTTTTTTGATTTGCTGTGAAAAACTGTATCCTCAAAATAATTTAAACTCAGCTACTCCCCGTCAGGGAATCGAACCCCGGTCTTCCGCAGATACTGTCCCTATACTAACGAGGGACACAGTCTTTCAAGAAGCTGTATCCGCCAAAACGCAGGACATGCTATCAGTTAGTTGGCCTGACATCCTTGATATGGAGTTGTTGTGTCATCTGTTTCCATAGTGTAGTGGTTATCACGTTCGTCTCACACACGAAAGGTCCCCAGTTCAAAACTGGGTGGAAACAATCCCTACTCCTTTTTGATTTGCTGTGAAAAACTGCATCCTCAAAATAATTTAAATTATAGCAACTCCCCGTCAGGGAATCGAACCCCGGTCTTCCGCGTGACAGGCGGAGATACTGTCCACTATACTAACGAGGAACACAGTTGTTCAAGAAGCTCTATCCGCCAAAACACAGGACATGCTATCAGTTAGTTGGCCTGACATCCTTGATATGGAGTTGTTGTGTCATCTGTTTCCATAGTGTAGTGGTTATCATATTCGTCTAACACACGAAAGGTCCCCAGTTCGAAACTGGGTGGAAACAATTCCTACTCTTTTTTGATTTGCTGTGAAAAACTGCATCCTCAAAATAATTTGAAGTACAGCAACTCCCCGTCAGGGAATCGAACCTCGGTCTTCCGCGTGACAGGCGGAGATACTGTCCACTATACTAACGAGGAAGACAGTCGTTCAAGAAGCTGTATCCGCCAAAACACACGACATGCTATCAGTTGGCCTGACATCCTTGATATGGAGTTCTTGTGTCATCTGTTTCCGTAGTGTAGTGGTTATCACGTTCGTCTCACACACGAAAGGTCCCCAGTTCGAAACTGGGTGGAAACAATCCCTACTCCTTTTTGATTTGCTGTGAAAAACTGCATCCTCAAAATAATTTAAATTACAGCAACTCCCCGTCAGGGAATCGAACCCCGGTCTTCCGCGTGACAGGCGGAGATACTGTCCACTATACTAACGAGGAAAACAGTCTTTCAAGAAGCTATATCCACCAAAACACAGGACATGCTATCAGTTAGTTGGCCTGACATCCTTGATATGGAAAACTTGTGTCATCTGTTTCCATAGTGTAGTGGTTATCACGTTCGTCTCACACACGAAAGGTCCCCAGTTCGAAACTGGGTGGAAACATTTCCTACTCTTTTTTGATTTGCTGTGAAAAACTGTATCCTCAAAATAATTTAAACTCAGCTACTCCCCGTCAGGGAATCGAACCCCGGTCTTCCGCGTGACAGGCGGAGATACTGTCCCTATACTAACGAGGGACACAGTCTTTCAAGAAGCTGTATCCGCCAAAACACAGGACATGCTATCAGTTAGTTGGCCTGACATCCTTGATAATGAGTTGTTGTGTCATCTGTTTCCATAGTGTAGTGGTTATCACATTCGTCTAACACACGAAAGGTCCCCAGTTCAAAACTGGGTGGAAACAATCCCTACTCCTTTTTGATTTGCTGTGAAAAACTGCATCCTCAAAATAATTTAAATTACAGCAACTCCCCGTCAGGGAATCGAACCCCGGTCTTCCGCGTGACAGGCGGAGATACTGTCCACTATACTAACGAGGAACACAGTTGTTCAAGAAGCTGTATCTGCCAAAACACAGGACATGCTATCAGTTAGTTGGCCTGACATCCTTGATATGGAGTTGTTGTGTCATCTGTTTCCATAGTGTAGTGGTTATCACGTTCGTCTCACACACGAAAGGTCCCCAGTTCGAAACTGGGTGGAAACATTTCCCTACTCTTTTTTGATTTGCTGTGAAAAACTGTATCCTCAAATAATTTAAATCAGCACTCCCCGTCAGGGAATCGAACCCGGTCTTCCGCGTGACAGGCGGAGATACTGTCCACTATACTAACGAGTAACGCAGTCTTTCAAGAAGCTGTATCCGCCAAAATGCAGGACATGCTATCAGTTAGTTGGCCTGACATCCTTGATATGGAGTTGTTGTGTCATCTGTTTCCATAGTGTAGTGGTTATCACATTCGTCTTAACACACGAAAGGTCCCCAGTTCGAAACTGGGTGGAAACAATCCCTACTCCTTTTTGATTTGCTGTGAAAAACTGCATCCTCAAAATAATTTAAAGTACAGCAACTCCCCGTCAGGGAATCGAAACCCGGTCTTCCGCGTGACAGGCGGAGATACTGTCCACTATACTAACGAGGAACACAGTTGTTCAAGAAGCTGTATCCGCCAAAACACAGGACATGCTATCAGTTAGTTGGCCTGACATCCTTGATATGGAGTTGTTGTGTCATCTGTTTCCATAGTGTAGTGGTTATCACGTTCGTCTCACACACGAAAGGTCCCCAGTTCAAAACTGGGTGGAAACAATCCCTACTCCTTTTTGATTTGCTGTGAAAAACTGCATCCTCAAAATAATTTAAATTACAGCAACTCCCCGTCAGGGAATCGAACCCCGGTCTTCCGCGTGACAGGCGGAGATACTGTCCACTATACTAACGAGGAACACAGTTTTTCAAGAAGCCGTATCCGCCAAAACACAGGACATGCTATCAGTTAGTTGGCCTGACATCCTTGATATGGAGTTGTTGTGTCATCTGTTTCCATAGTGTAGTGGTTATCACGTTCGTCTCACACACGAAAGGTCCCCAGTTCAAAACTGGGTGGAAACAATCCCTACTCCTTTTTGATTTGCTGTGAAAAACTGCATCCTCAAAACACTTTAAATTACAGCAACTCCCCGTCAGGGAATCGAACCCCGGTCTTCCGCGTGACAGGCGGAGATACTGTCCACTATACTAACGAGGAACACAGTCTTTCAAGAAGCTGTATCCGCCAAAACACAGGACATGCTATCAGTTAGTTGGCCTGACATCCTTGATATGGAGTTGTTGTGTCATCTGTTTCCATAGTGTAGTGGTTATCACGTTCGTCTCACACACGAAAGGTCCCCAGTTCGAAACTGGGTGGAAACAATCCCTACTCCTTTTTGATTTGCTGTGAAAAACTGCATCCTCAAAATAATTTAAATTACAGCAACTCCCCGTCAGGGAATCGAACCCCGGTCTTCCGCGTGACAGGCGGAGATACTGTCCACTATACTAACGAGGAACACAGTCTTTCAAGAAGCTGTATCCGCCAAAACACAGGACATGCTATCAGTTAGTTGGCCTGACATCCTAGATATGGAATTCTTGTGTCATCTGTTTCCATAGTGTAGTGGTTATCACGTTCGTCTCACACACGAAAGGTCCCCAGTTCAAAACTGGGTGGAAACAATCCCTACTCCTTTTTGATTTGCTGTGAAAAACTGCATCCTCAAAACACTTTAAATTACAGCAACTCCCCATCAGGGAATCGAACCCCGGTCTTCCGCGTGACAGGCGGAGATACTGCCCACTATACTAACAAGGAACACAATCTTGCAAGAAGCTGTATCCGCCAAAACACAGGACATGCTATCAGTTAGTTGGCCTGACATCCTTGATATGGAGTTGTTGTGTCATCTGTTTCCATAGTGTAGTGGTTATCACGTTCGTCTCACACACGAAAGGTCCCCAGTTCGAAACTGGGTGGAAACAATCCCTACTCCTTTTTGATTTGCTGTGAAAAACTGCATCCTCAAAATAATTTAAATTACAGCAACTCCCCGTCAGGGAATCGAACCCCGGTCTTCCGCGTGACAGGCGGAGATACTGTCCACTATACTAACGAGGAACACAGTCTTTCAAGAAGCTGTATCCGCCAAAACACAGGACATGCTATCAGTTAGTTGGCCTGACATCCTTGATATGGAGTTGTTGTGTCATCTGTTTCCATAGTGTAGTGGTTATCACGTTCGTCTACACACGAAAGGTCCCCAGTTCGAAACTGGGTGGAAACAATCCCTACTCCTTTTTTGATTTGCTGTGAAAAACTGCATCCTCAAAATAATTTAATTACAGCAACTCCCCGTCAGGGAATCGAACCCCGGTCTTCCGCGTGACAGGCGGAGATACTGTCCACTATACTAACGAGGAACACAGTCTTTCAAGAAGCTGTATCCGCCAAAACACAGGACATGCTATCAGTTAGTTGGCCTGACATCCTTGATATGGAAATCTTGTGTCATCTGTTTCCATAGTGTAGTGGTTATCACGTTCGTCTCACACACGAAAGGTCCCCAGTTCGAAACTGGGTGGAAACAATCCCTACTCCTTTTTGATTTGCTGTGAAAAACTGCATCCTCAAAATAATTTAAATTACAGCAACTCCCCGTCAGGGAATCGAACCCCGGTCTTCCGCGTGACAGGCGGAGATACTGTCCACTATACTAACGAGGAACACAGTCTTTCAAGAAGCTGTATCCGCCAAAACGCAGGACATGCTATCAGTTAGTTGGCCTGACATCCTTGATATGGAGTTGTTGTGTCATCTGTTTCCATAGTGTAGTGGTTATCACGTTCGTCTAACACACGAAAGGTCCCCAGTTCGAAACTGGGTGGAAACAATCCCTACTCCTTTTTGATTTACTGTGAAAAACTGTATCCTCAAAATAATTTGAAGTACAGCAACTCCCCGTCAGGGAATCGAACCCCGGTCTTCCGCGTGACAGGCGGAGATACTGTCCACTATACTAACGAGGAACACAGTCTTTCAAGAAGCTGTATCCGCCAAAACACAGGACATGCTATCAGTTAGTTGGCCTGACATCCTTGATATGGAGTTGTGTCATCTGTTTCCATAGTGTAGTGGTTATCACATTCGTCTTACACACGAAAGGTCCCCAGTTCGAAACTGGGTGGAAACAATCCCTACTCCTTTTTGATTTGCTGTGAAAAACTGCATCCTCAAAATATTTAAATTACAGCAACTCCCCGTCAGGGAATCGAACCCCGGTCTTCCGCGTGACAGGCGGAGATACTGTCCACTATACTAACGAGGAACACAGTCTTTCAAGAAGCTGTATCCGCCAAAACGCAGGACATGCTATCAGTTAGTTGGCCTGACATCCTTGATATGGAGTTGTTGTGTCATCTGTTTCCATAGTGTAGTGGTTATCACATTCGTCTCACACACGAAAGGTCCCCAGTTCGAAACTGGGTGGAAACAATCCCTACTCCTTTTTGATTTGCTGTGAAAAACTGCATCCTCAAAATAATTTAAATTACAGCAACTCCCCGTCAGGGAATCGAACCCCGGTCTTCCGCGTGACAGGCGGAGATACTGTCCACTATACTAACGAGGAACACAGTTTTCAAGAAGCTGTATCCGCCAAAACACAGGACATGCTATCAGTTAGTTGGCCTGACATCCTTGATATGGAGTTGTTGTGTCATCTGTTTCCATAGTGTAGTGGTTATCACGTTCGTCTCACACACGAAAGGTCCCCAGTTCGAAACTGGGTGGAAACATTTCCTACTCTTTTTTGATTTGCTGTGAAAAACTGCATCCTCAAAATAATTTAAATTACAGCAACTCCCCGTCAGGGAATCGAACCCCGGTCTTCCGCGTGACAGGCGGAGATACTGTCCCTATACTAACGAGGGACACAGTCTTTCAAGAAGCTGTATCCGCCAAAACGCAGGACATGCTATCAGTTAGTTGGCCTGACATCCTTGATATGGAGTTGTTGTGTCATCTGTTTCCATAGTGTAGTGGTTATCACATTCGTCTAACACACGAAAGGTCCCCAGTTCGAAACTGGGTGGAAACAATCCCTACTCCTTTTTGATTTGCTGTGAAAAACTGCATCCTCAAAATAATTTGAAGTACAGCAACTCCCCGTCAGGGAATCGAACCCCGGTCTTCCGCGTGACAGGCGGAGATACTGTCCACTATACTAACGAGGAACACAGTCTTTCAAGAAGCTGTATCCGCCAAAACACAGGACATGCTATCAGTTAGTTGGCCTGACATCCTTGATATGGAAAACTTGTGTCATCTGTTTCCATAGTGTAGTGGTTATCACGTTCGTCTTACACACGAAAGGTCCCCAGTTCGAAACTGGGTGGAAACAATCCCTACTCCTTTTTGATTTGCTGTGAAAAACTGCATCCTCAAAATAATTTAAACTCAGCTACTCCCCGTCAGGGAATCGAACCCCGGTCTTCCGCGTGACAGGCGGATATACTGTCCACTATACTAACGAGGAACACAGTTGTTCAAGAAGCTGTATCCGCCAAAACACAGGACATGCTATCAGTTAGTTGGCCTGACATCCTTGATATGGAGTTGTTGTGTCATCTGTTTCCATAGTGTAGTGGTTATCACGTTCGTCTAACACACGAAAGGTCCCCAGTTCGAAACTGGGTGGAAACAATTCCTACTCCTTTTTTGATTTGCTGTGAAAAACTGCATCCTCAAAATAATTTGAAGTACAGCAACTCCCCGTCAGGGAATCGAACCCCGGTCTTCCGCGTGACAGGCGGAGATACTGTCCACTATACTAACGAGGAACGCAGTCTTTCAAGAAGCTGTATCCGCCAAAATGCAGGACATGCTATCAGTTAGTTGGCCTGACATCCTAGATATGGAATTCTTGTGTCATCTGTTTCCATAGTGTAGTGGTTATCACGTTCGTCTCACACACGAAAGGTCCCCAGTTCAAAACTGGGTGGAAACAATCCCTACTCCTTTTTGATTTGCTGTGAAAAACTGCATCCTCAAAATAATTTAAATTACAGCAACTCCCCGTCAGGGAATCGAACCCCGGTCTTCCGCGTGACAGGCGGAGATACTGTCCACTATACTAACGAGGAACACAGTCTTTCAAGAAGCTGTATCCGCCAAAACACAGGACATGCTATCAGTTAGTTGGCCTGACATCCTTGATATGGAAAACTTGTGTCATCTGTTTCCATAGTGTAGTGGTTATCACATTCGTCTAACACACGAAATGTCCCCAGTTCGAAACTGGGTGGAAACAATCCCTACTCCTTTTTGATTTGCTGTGAAAAACTGCATCCTCAAAATAATTTAAATTACAGCAACTCCCCGTCAGGGAATCGAACCCCGGTCTTCCGCGTGACAGGCGGAGATACTGTCCACTATACTAACGAGGAACACAGTTGTTCAAGAAGCTGTATCCGCCAAAACACAGGACATGGTATCAGTTAGTTGGCCTGACATCCTTGATATGGAAAACTTGTGTCATCTGTTTCCATAGTGTAGTGGTTATCACGTTCGTCTAACACAAGAAAGGTCCCCAGTTCAAAACTGGGTGGAACTCCCCGTGGAATCGAACCCCGGTCTTCCGCGTGACAGGCGGAGATACTGTCTACTATACTAACGAGGAACACAGTTGTTCAAGAAGCTCTATCCGCCAAAACACAGGACATGCTATCAGTTAGTTGTTCTGACATCCTTGATATGGAGTTGTTGTGTCATCTGTTTCCATAGTGTAGTGGTTATCACATTCGTCTAACACACGAAAGGTCCCCAGTTCGAAACTGGGTGGAAACAATTCCTACTCTTTTTTGATTTGCTGTGAAAAACTGCACCATCAAAATAATTTGAAGTACAGCAACTCCCCGTCAGGGAATCGAACCCCGGTCTTCCGCGCGACAGGCGGAGATACTGTCCACTATACTAACGAGGTACACGGTCTTTCAAGAAGCTGTATCCGCCAAAACACAGGACATGCTATCAGTTAGTTGGCCTGACATCCTTGATATGGAATTCTTGTGTCATCTGTTTCCATAGTGTAGTGGTTATCACGTTCGTCAACACACGAAAGGTCCCCAGTTCAAAACTGGGTGGAACTCCCCGTCAGGGAATCGAACCCCGGTCTTCCGCGTGACAGGCGGACATACTGTCCCCAGTCCTAAACTGGGTGGAAACAATCCCTACTCATTTTTGATTTGCTGTGAAAAACTGCATCCTCAAAATAATTTAAATTACAGCAACTCCCCATCAGGGAATCGAACCCCGGTCTTCCGCGTGACAGGCGGAGATACTGTCCACTATACTAACGAGGAACACAGTCTTCCAAAAAGCTGTATCCGCCAAAACACAGGACATGCTATCAGTTAGTTGGCCTGACATCCTTGATATGGAAATCTTGTGTCATCTGTTTCCATAGTGTAGTGGTTATCACGTTCGTCTCACACACGAAAGGTCCCCATTTTGAAACTGGATGGAAACAATCCCTCTTCCTTTTTGATTTGCTGTGAAAAGTTGCTTCATCAAAATAATTCAAATCACAACTCCCCATCGGGGAATTGAACCCTTGTCTTTCGCATGATAGGCGCAATCCTGTCCAATATAACAACGTGAACACGGCAACAAAAAACATGTCATTGAACTCGGTTCTTGCGCTTTCAGGCGTACAAACGTAGCGTTTCCTCCAATTTGAGAATAGGTGTCGCGGGGCGCATGACACCAACATCCATAGTGTGTTTTGTACGCTTTTGTACTTTGGTTTTTACATTTTAAATACTTCGGTCCTTATTCATAACTTTTTAAGTCCAATTTTGATCTGAAACTAGCATTGCAAGAGTGCAATAAATGTACTAAATTGGATATGTGTATTTGTTTGTTATATTTGTGCAATACCATGAAAATTATTATTTTTTTTTTATTCATAGAAGACATTAGAAAAAAATCACTATTGGTTTTTAAAAATTATGATGAAAAAAACTGATGAAAAACATAAATATGCAGGCTGATCTGCCACTTTTAAAAACAAGTTGAGCATCTTTTGTTCAGATTGGGGAGGGGAGCCTATATTTGACATTAGCCCCGCAGCCTCTGAGTCGGTCAAGACAACCTTGCTTTCAGTCAAATTAATTCCACTGAACCATTCCTGTTATTTGTTTGTGCAGGTCTGTTCTGATATTTTTTTGCTACTACTGCTTGGAAGAGAATTATTACCGTTAATATTATTTGTCAAAATGTGCCACATTCATTCTATGCGCCTATAACATTTTGAAGGTAGTATTGTGTATGTTTTTATGTTTTGGCTGTGCTCTTTTCTACTGTCAGGATGTGTGGATGTGCCATTTTGCCAAATGACATGGAAGGTAGTTGCTGCCCTCCAATTGCCTGTGCTATTCTTGTGCAAAAGAATCTGACCTTTTCAAAGGGCATTGGTACGGTAAAACGGTGTCCATGAACATCATGTAAACAGGAAGCTTTTCTAAATACATACAGTGAAGTCTTGGAATTCACACATTACAAAAGTTTTGTGAGGGTAAAAGTTTTGTCCTTTTCGTTATTGATGAAGCTGGGCACTCACCACTATCGCAGAAATATTTTTAAATTCCAAATACCACTGCATTAATTGATTGTCTCCACACAGGAACCTCTATGGACTTACCACTATGTCACTGCATACACTGTCGTAAAAGGTTGATGCTCTTCTCCTTACTGCGGGTCAGGAACATGACTTTCATGCAGATATTAAACGTCTTGGCAAATATTAAAGACAATGTTCAAAACCTCGTGTCACTGCTGAACTGTGCAAGATAATTTGCTGATTAACCTATTTTTTTCATGTCCGAAATTCATCTGATAATGGTGCACCCAGTCTTGCTTCCAATCTTGAAATTGTTCCTTATTATGCAAAATCAGCCTGAGTCTTAGTGTAAATCTTGCTATTTTGGACTACATTCAAGTTCTAAGTACAATGTACTTGATATCAACAAAATGTGATCGTCACATGCAATACAAGAGTCTAATCAAGGAGGAGAGAGCATCTTTTTTGTAAATGTCACGGAAAGTGAATTCTCATGACTACAGTTCCATACATGGTGGCTACAATAACAATCAAACGGTTCACATTTTGTGAAGACGTAGTAGTTGAAGACACGAGTCAAAGACAAGTTAAGTCAACAGTTCACTCTCCACTTCACCATAATAACAGCAGTTAACAACGACTCGACCCGTCTATTAATCCAATATCTTTGTACCGGCCTCATGGTAGACACCCCTTTTATGGGTCACCACGGTATAAATTATGGCAACGTTTGCTCTTGATGTAATATGTTTTCAAATCGAACTTTGTGTACTTCGTCTTCAACATGTCCTTTTTCCCTTGGTTTCCTTGTTAGTTTACACCAGCGGTCCCCAACCTTTTTTGCCCCATGGACCGGTTTAATGTCAGACGATATTTTCAGGGACCGGCCTTAAAGGTGTGGTGGATAAATACAACAAAATAATATGATAGGACCTGCATGAAAACTGTGGTATTTTTGAAACATAATAACAAACACGAATCATGACACGAGGAACGTCGTATCTGGCTGAAACATTCTCTGGTCGCCATGGTAATGTTTAAACGTGCCTTCAAAATAAGATACGCCGCAAATACAAAGTGCATGAAAAATACTACTCACCATCGCCACATATTGTGCAGAGTGGGCTTGGTGCGTGGAAATCTCCCGTTGAGATAAATCCGTATTTTAAGTAGGACTCCTGATGCTATTAAATGTAGCCTTCTTTTTTTTTGAAAGGTTTAGACTTCTCTTCTGTCTCCTGGCAGGGCCTTTTCCCCTTCCCAAAGGTGTTTGTTTTTTTACGAATTTTGCTAGCTTCTGGGTTTCATTTTAGCGGTAAACTATCACGTGACCGAGAAGCGCACCTTGACCTGCGTCAAGAGTGACACTCTGTCGACCACAGGTGTCAAACTCAAGACCCAGGGCCAGATCTGGCCCGCCACATCATTTTATGTGGCCAGCGAAGGCAAATGGAAAATATCAACTTCCAAGATGCTTCCAAAATCTCTACCAAATTTAAAAATTATCATATGTAATAAATAAGAAACATTGTCAGCATTTTCTTGTGACCAAAGCTCTCCTAACAGAAACTTAAACAATCGTTCAATAAACTGTTTTTCTTGACTTTTTTTTAATATGGTTTCAGTCATAGTGGCCCTCCAAGGGAAACGGTGACTAAAATGTGCCCTCCTAAAAAAATGAGTTTGACACCCCTCCTGTACCAGAGAATCTGGTATTTTTTCAAAGTAAAACACATTTCAGATTCAAAAATAAATAAAACGGAAGGAATGTTAAGTTCTTTATTCTTTCTGTGCGGCCGAGTACCAAATGACCAATGGGCTGGTACTGGTCCGCGGCACGGGTGTTGCTCTATACAACAGCTGGATCTTGTGAGAGTGTCTCTATTAACAGCAATATTGTTTGTTATTCCTGAGTCTTCCTCCCCTGGACACTACATGGATATCATTACAGTGGACATGACTCTTTGGAACTCGACATGTTCTGACAAAGGTTCAGCCAATTGCCGCTGGCTCACTCATGTGCAATCCACTGGGCATTTGGGTCTTTTTGAAGGCAGCCTTTTGAAGTCAAAAATGCTCCTCGCTTGGCTGCAGCTGTTGGCTGTAGTTCAGTGATTCCTGCCTCAAATAAGTGTAGCTTTATTCCTCCTCTGGCGGAAAGTTTCCAGGGATGTGACGCGTTTGCGCTTTAGAGTAGCCTCCTGAGCAATCTTTCAGCTCTTGTCTGTGTTGGCGTTGTATCTTGTACAAAGCAGGTATGTCCTGGTTGAGTTGATATGTGGGTGCCGCTCTTGATTTAAACAGTGTGGGTAAGCAGTGGGAAGAACGCAGTTCACAAAGGATCTTTGGAGGATGCAGAGATTCAACTGGTGCTTGCGATGTGGTCTGCTGTATAATAGGATACATTATAGGTGGACTGGGGACTCATGCACATTTAGAAATAAAAACAGTTTTGGACCATGAGATAGATAAGATCAGATAAGGAAAGATATTTGAATACAGCCAGCCAATCTTCTGGCAGTAGTCATTAATGCATCTAATAACATTATACTGGAACTCAAACGCGACTGTCTGTATGACAAGGACACTCCCACAACCGAACTTTATATATATATATATATATTTGGATCAGCATTGCTGATCCACAATGTGATTTCTTTCTTTCTTTCTTAATGAGTACAGCTGGAAACTTCAGAGGACGATAGCAGCACTCCGAAGAGCACAAACCGCCGATAAGTACAAACAATTCTAATTTTTAGCAGAAATAATGAATTTAAAGTTAGCTTTTATGATTGTGAGTTCGCCTAACTGTACTGGTTGTCGCACTTATGTATACAGGTCATAATAATACAGGTGCCAAGGTATGTCAATGACAACGACAATTATTTATGTATTTCTGTGCTGTTTTTTTTTTATTTTATTTTTTTTAACAGATGTTGGGTTTGGTGATGTGCAATTATGTCTTCCTGAATTGACATTTCCTATCTTCCCTTTGCAGATTCAGAGACTCTGAACTATGGTTGTCATCCCTGTGGAAATATTCAAACAAACTCACGTACCTTTGCTCACAGATAACAATAGACTTTGCAGAATCGACTTTTCTTTCAGTGCTGCAGCAGTGTGTCACATATTTCTAGTTCTCTTTTTTTCCTATTTCTGAACTCATTATTTCTTTGTAACAGTGCCTAACAATATGGACAGTTCTCATTGCCTGAGCCATACTACACATTTTGATCAAATGCCATCTGGAAAGTTAGTTTATGATTTTCCTCGACCGATCATGACTAACCTTCTACGTAATACTTGAGACATTTTGTACTTTATCATGATTCCTTTCTGCCTCCATCAAATAAGGCCAACACATAATAAACAATCTTATGTGGCAGCCAACCAGCATCTAGTTTGAGATGATTATTGATCACTTAGGTTGGTGGGCTAGTAGTTATTTTTCCACGTGCGGTCACACAGCTTCAAATTTCTATCACAGGTGTCAAAGTCCGGTCCTGCATGTTTTCCATATCTCCAATCCAAATGATCAGCTCATCAGCAAGCTCAATATGAGCCTGATAGTGATCCTGATCATTTGAGTCAGGTCTGTTGCAGCAGGGAGACATAGAAAGCATGCAGGACATTAGCTCTTGAGGACCGGACTTTGACACCTGTGTCTAAATGGTCTCACTTTAAAAGAATTCACCGTGCACTCACCGTGCCTGTCTGTTCAAGGTTTCAATGAATGACTGTCATATTTTGTTACTAGCATGGGTCAGTATTGAGGATTTTAGCACTTAATCAACAATGTTGGTTTTTTTTCAGATAAATTCACATCATACACAGTTGGCAGGAGCGGTACACTGCATCTCATGTTATTCTCTAAATACATACAAAGATCTACTTCATTTAAAGAAATCAAATTGGTGAAATGGCTGTGATGAATTGCAAATAAAAATGTGACGATCCACAAGGGCAGAATGCATCTAATTCTTTAAAGGCATCAGATGTTCAAAAGGGACTTCCAATGGCACACCGGATGCTCCAAATGAACCAAAGTATGTTTACAACAAACAGAATTGGAGGGTCGTTTCAAAGTGCCATCCACTTAACGCCGCACATCTGTGACCCCCTCTAGTCAACCTTACATCATGCGCCCGCGTAGGGTCTGCTTTTAGTTCTTTAAAAACTAACTTTGAGCATGTTTACATCCCGGACTCAAGCATATCAGTCTCTCCTTCCGCCATACCAAGGTCTATTATGTGTGCCTCTCATGTGGCATTTCAGGAGATCCTCTTTGCTTGTAAATTGTCTGTCGCCATGCCCACAATGACACGAAACACCTTTTTTAACTGCACTGGCTTGCGTGTAAAATTAGCGACACTTAGTCTAAAAGGGCTGTTGCAGAGGTAGACAGTTCAGCGTGCTTGACTAGCGATGGGCTAAAAAAAAAAATAGAAAAAGGGCCCTTAGGGCCCTACAGGGTTCCCACTCTTCCACTTGCTTTTTATTTATGGACCTTTTAATGACTTTTTTGGACCAATTTAGCCATTTTTTAAGGACTTTTTCTCCATTCAGCGGGGGATTCACGGTGGATTTAATACCCGCCCAGCAATACACAGGCTGAACAGAAAGCCACATATCACTGAGCTGGTGTTCAAATCATTGCTGCCAAAGGAAGGGCACATCTATATTTTTAGGGGCAATCACTTAACCCTTTATTTGACATACTGTATGTCAAATTTTCCCTTTGCTACCTGTATCACAGGTCGGAAAATGAAAAAAAAATTAACTAATTCTCAAATAAAACACACAAAGAAAAATTTTAATTGAGAAAATATAAAAATTCAATGTATTTTCGAATAAACACAACACTAAGAACAGAGCTAATAGTCATATGGGTCACCTGGACAGGTTTTAGAAAAATCTGGTTTCACTAACAGTAGTACTGATTGCCCATTTTAGCAATATCCAGTATACCTGAACAGCTGAAATGCATGTCAGAAGTCTAAATCCCAAATGGTCCAACCCTATTATTTTCCCTCATATCACCTTCAATGATCAGACATGTTTTATAATGACAAATATGAAACTGATATGACAATTAGGGAATAGCAGACAGTGACTTAGTTTTCTCCTCAATCTCTTTTGCAAGTTATTGGCGATTAATTTTCTTCTGTTTTGCTGTGTGCCTCAATGAATTTGACTTGACCAGGAGGTTATGAGTTTTACCTCTCACGGAGATGCCCTTCTTGCACACTCGGCAGTAGGCCGACGTATAATCGCCAGCAATTTTTCCGACACAAACACGGAACTCCGGCTTCTCCAGCCACCCCACTTGAAAATAGCATTATCCCGGAATATTTGGAGCGATGCCACTCGAGCGAAGCGCGCCTCAGCAGTCGAAAGTCCGCTGCTCTCTGCTGTGTGCGTCCGCGCGAACATGTACGCACGCGCACGTCTTTTGGTTTCACCCAAGCAACCGACGTCACAAATCAAATACGCTTTGATCTACGACAACAAAAAGCTAGCCTAGCCGAGACAACAGCTAAGCTTAGCTGACGCACACACAGCAGAGAGCAGCGGACTATCGACTGCTGAGGCGCGCTTTGCTCGGGTGGCGTCGCTACATATTTGTCTGTCACTTGTTGAGATCGATAAATTCGATGAATAGTTGTTTCCAGAAAATACGGTAATTGTTTGCCGAGCCGACAATCAAACCATCCATTCACTGCCCCAGGATGGCGTCAAGCTATTGTTGTTTCCCGGAATGACCCGAAGTGATCACGTGATCATCGTCGGAACTAATTGGAGACGGCGGGAAAAGCAGAGCGGGTACCAGGTCCTGCATTTTCCGACAAAACTACGAATTAGAAGGGTGGGGAAAATGACATACACAAATGAAATGAACACCGCAGGTTAATTTTTATGGACTTTTATGGATTTTAGATTTCCCTGAAAATTATGGACAATTAAGTACATAATTTTACTACTTCTTTTTTTATTGATTTTTATTAACTTTAAGGACCCGTACGAACCCTGCCCTATTTTTGTGCCCAGTCTCCTATTTTTGCACCCAGCGCAAGTGTCACGCTAAGTGGAGTCTAACTGGGTGCATGTGTGTAGTTTTAATTCTTCTAGAATTTTCAGAGATATGCGCAGTTGAGGACTGGGTCACGGGGGGAGTGAAGACAGCGACTTGATTCTCTGCAGCTCCGCTCATCTCTTAAAAATCAGCACAGGTTAGCCAGACGGTCTTCGTGGCGGAGGCATAATGGATTCACTCGCTGGAGTGCATTCAGCAGACCAGTGCGCGCAAAGTACAGAACTCCACTAAAGGATGACAACTAGATGTGTTTTGGCGTGCAGGCTGGTGACAGTGGACGCAGACTTACGCACTCACATGATAACACAGAGCAATGCGTATCCCAATTATCAACACCTTCCCCACCCACGTGACAGCATTTGAATCGTGGTTTATGTCTCTTATTCATGTGGCTATGGGAACTTGTTCTTTTCCTTTCCCCTTCTTTATGCTGTCATCGAAGAAAATGTGGGGGCTGTTTGGTGATTCATCAGGCTTCTTCTTCCCGTTGTTGGTCGTTGTTTTTTCTGTGTCTCTTGTGGCGTTGTAACTGTGAAGTGAATTTTGTGGCTCTGTACTCGAACATGTGCAACATTGATTCCAGTAACGCATTAAAAAGTAGCATCCCAGTCAGCAAAGGCATCTGGCCCGGATTCGGCATGAAGCCAGCACAGCTGGCCTTGTGTCGGAACTGGCATAATGCATGTGGGCCGAACACGGCCCAGGCGTGGCAAAGGAGGCACTGGCTTGACTCTGGCAAACCAGATGTGGGCCAGTTGTGGAGTGAAGTATTTGGGCCAGAAATCAATTTACAACTCCGGTCCGTATATGGCCAGCCAGTATTGAGCCACCGTTAAATGCAGTTTCAGATTTTTTTCTACACACAGTCTTGTTTTACAATTGCACACCTATGCGGAATTCCATTCATCACACAAACACACACACAAGCGCGGGGGCTTAATGTGCTCCAAGCACAGATATGACTTCTTTATGGTGGCATAGGGAAATATAAAAAATATATTGTGCTACAATGTAAGGGTTATTTACATGTATTTTTTTCTAAAATTGTCACCTACTGTATCTAAATCGAGACTGAAGCGCGCAAATTTTGAAAATAAACCGCTCAGCTACGTCATATGCAAGCTGGGCGTGAACCTGCTGCGTCACAGTGTCCGTGTGCATGTGAGTTTAGTGAAAATGTAGGCGATTGAACAGTCAGAGGTGCGACCAAAAAAGAACCCTTTCTGCACTGAAATACAATGAAATTAATTTGATTCAGTTTTCTGCGATACAAATCGGATACTTCATACTTGACCATATAGTTAATTTAAAACTTATTACCTCAATTCAAAAACTAAATCGAACATTGAAATGAAAAGTTTTGTATTTGTAAGACTGAATATGAAAATAAACAGAATTTAATTTTCAGTGAGGATCAAATACAGTTTCAAAGAAAAAAAGTCTATCCTTTCAAATTCAGATTGTACAATTCAGATTCAGTCATTCAATATGAGTCAAATATACAAATCCATCCATTATCCGAGCCACTTAACTTCAATTTATGTAATTCAAATTCAGTATAAATTCATATTTAACCGCTTCATCCTCAGTTGCTGGAGCCTATCCCAGCAGTCTTCGGGCAGTTGAATTGGTTGCCAGCCAATCGCAGGGCACACAGAGACGAACAACCATCCACGCTCACACTCACACCTAGGGACAATGAGTGCCCAACGAGCCTGCCATGCATGTTTTTGGAATGTGGGAGGAAACCGCACCCGGAGAAAACCCACGCAGTGCAAACTCCACACAGGGAGGCCGGAGCTGGGATCGAACCCGGTACCTCTGCACTGTGAAACCGACGTGCTAACCACTGGGCTACCGGGCCGCCCAAATTCAGTATAAACTATTTAAAAGTTATTCACGTTTAGTTTTTGGTGGCCAATATTCCGCCCCCACAGTGTCACACCTAGTTTACGAAATTTCAAGGGTTATTTTTACAGACCATTCATTGGTAATGACATGTACAAATGTTTGTTTTCCTAACACACTGTCCATCCTTGTTTTCTTACAGTTCTTACAACCGCTGTGAGACCTAAAAGCCTAACATCTTGGGCCTCAGAGCATGAAATTGATGTCACAATCAAAAGATGGCTACGTCTGGCTCCTGATCGGGATGGTGACAGGAAGGAGAGCATGAGAAGAAAAGAGGGCATGGAGAGCGCAACAATTTGATGGATAGAAAAATGCCGTTCAAGAGTAAGCTGCATCCCAATTTGGACGTTCACTGTTAAATAACTTTGTGTTCACTGTTAAATAAAGAAAAGTGCATTTTTCCAGTGTATGTGGAGTTATATGTGATGTTCACAAATTATGACAATAAACATATTTTTATAACAGTCGTTTTTGAGACTTTTTTTAAAATGTGGGTCAAATATGGCTCATGAAAGATGTGGCCTAGTTAAGGTTGAATTAAGGCTGATATGAGGAACCTGTTCTAGCCCGGCGTAGGGTCGGAGTAGGCCCAGATATGGTTATACAATGCGGCTCAGATCTGGGCCGAATGCGGCCCACATCATGGATGCCAGACATGGGCCACTGCAGGACCGTCATTCATTGAGGTATGTGGGCCGAGTGTCATGCCGTGTCTGCCCCAGAGCTGGGCCAGACCAATTTTGCTGACTGGGATGTGACTTAAAATGTATGCTTTTTAAAGGGAGTAAGAAATGACAGGCGTAAAGCAATCAGTTCACTCGTCTCACTCACTGTCTCTCTCTCACGCACATATGAAGAATAATAAAATACAGAAAAAAAATTGCAGATGCCTGACATTATAGTCAGTAAACAAAAACTGTGCCTTATAGAACAAATATGGAAAGGAAGCTGGTATTTAACAACTTCAACATGGTGAAAGGCATTGTTGAAGTATTCAAATTCACACTACCCTCTGAGGGAGTGGCATCATCGGACTAGTCATATACATCAGTGGAGGAAAGACAGAGAGAGAGAGAGAGAGAGAGAGAGAGAGAGAGAGAGAGAGAGAGAGAGAGAGAGGGAGGGAGAGATGCATTTTCAAGATGGAAGCCCAGTCACTATTTTCACAAGTTTATTGCACACTGTGTTGTCCGTAGAGGTTTTGTCGCTTCAAAGACAGACCTACATTTAAAAAAAGACATGGATCGCAGCACAGCATGCATTCAAGCTTCAAGAAAAAGTCACACCGGATTGTGAGTGCAGAAGGACCCCAAACATAAACGTTATATTTATAAACAATGTACATTATATATACATGTGTGTGTGTGTGTATCTATCTATCTATCTATCTATCTATCTATCTATCTATCTATCTATCTATCTATCTATCTATATCTATATATATATATATATATAGTTAAATATGGCAAGTTAAAAAAAGCTTTATGTTAGATTTTATTTGTTTTTTTTTTCATTCCAATAATTATGGTAAGTCAAAAAGGTTGTCTTTACGTTTTTCCCTAAATGTCGCTGTTGAAGTTTTTTATGTTCAGCGGGGTTTTCCTTATGCTGAATATGATGAATGTAACTTGTACTCTAATTTAGTTATTTTTTTAAATCCCATAGTCGGTAAAGTAACTTACTTTTAAAAGCAGGTAATCGGTAAAGTAACTAAGTTACTTTTTGAAGGCAACCCTGATTTGCAATGATGATTAAGTCCATTCATTGTATCAATTCCATTCCATGTAGAAAGTTATCCAAACAGTCGTTTAATTGACAGTTTTTTTCATTTTTCAATTAGGGCGCATTTGCAAATTCAATTAACTATTCTAAGAGTGTGGGTTTAGCAAGAGGCAAAGAAGTCGCACTTTTTTCTGTTGTCAAATCTGTTCACATCCACTGTCCGCCCACAACCCTTGCATTTTGCTTGTTTAGATTCCATCTTATCCTGCCCGACGCTTCGGCACTCCGCGTCCCCGGTCAGGCCGGCCAGAGCGTGCATTTCCTTTGAGTGGCACTCTGAATAACCGAACGACACATTCCAACAATCGGTGTGTAGCAGCCCGTGCTCGGATTGCAAATATTGAATACACTCTTAGTATCGCTATTTAATGAGCATTACTGACACTCATGAGGGTATCAATTTATCAATACCACGGAATTGATACACCCATCATGACAATAAAGGCAAAATGAACAAGGCCGTGAAAGATTACACTTGATCAAGTCTGGAAATACTGGAATGTATTATGCAAGTCTTAATTATCGGCTCTGATTCCATGCAATATGCTTCTCTTTCAATAAATTGCTCAAAATTATACAGTAAATAATAACTAAAAACCTGGTGTTTGTGATCGTGTTATGATCATTGATTTTTGCGCTGGGAATCAAGAGAAAAAATGGAAAGTGATGTGCGCTTCTTCACCCTCCAGGCATACAGTTATAGAAGTACAAGAGCAAACTTCACCCAAATTTTGACAAAAAGGGTTCCTTGATTCAACAGCTCATTCAGCTCGATGACATGCAGAAAATAAATATGTCAAGAAGAGATGATGGAGACGCATCCACACAAAAGCAGATAAACTCCTCAGAGAGAATCATGTATTTCATTATTCTGTTTGCAATGTGGGGCGGCCTGGTAGTCCAGTGGTTAGCATGTCGACCTCACAGTGCAGAGGTCATGGGTTCAAATCCGGTTTGTGTGGAATTTGCAAATTATATCCGTGACTGCGTGGGTTTTCTCTGGGTTCTCTGGTTTCATCCCACATTCCAAAAACATGCATGGCAGGTTAATGGAAGACTAAATTGTCTAGGGGTGTGAGTGTCAGCTCGAATGGTTGTTCGTCTGTGTGTGCCCTGCCATTGACTGCCTACTGCCAGAAGACGGCTGGGATAGGCTACAACAGGCCCCGCCACCCTTGTGAGGATAAAGAGGATCAGAATGTCAATATACTGTCGAGTCACCGTCACTCAAAAACATGGAACCTGAGCCTCAGGGGTGTTTTGCATTCATTTCGAAGAACATGGAGCTAATTATGAGCAAAAGTTACTATGTTCGTTAGGTTGAACCTAAATTACCACTATAGCAAAGAGTCCACGAACAGTAAGCACAATAGCTCATTAAGTATTTCTGGTGAAAAAATTAGGAGGTGTACACACCTCCCGGGTTACGTTTATTCCAGCCACTGGGATGCGAGGAAAAAAACAACCTCATTCTTTAATATTGGGTCAAAAGTGTATTTTTTAGCGGTATATTCCATAGCCAGGAGCTGGTGCTTTTCGAGGTGGAAAACGAATCCCAAGTAGTGACATTTTAAAGATGAAGGAATCGATCCCCCGGCCAACTGTGGTGTGCTGGCCATTATGTTCAGTTTATTATTTGAACACGTTCGCCAGTGAGCCGGCACTACTGAGAGATATAAAACGTATACATTCGGCAAGACAATTTAATTATTGCAACATCGAATAGATGAAGCTAGTCTTTCCGTCTTTGTCTTTGCTTCTCATTGCTCGGCACCCCAGCGAGTCACTAAGCTGCGGGGCTCTCACGCTCTGGCTATAGCGCGGCGATGAAGTCAGACACTCCTTCACGAAGCTTTGTGAGAACATTTATCCTCATCTTGCAGTTAGTGCTTATCAGTGTTATTATTCTATTATCGGTTGTCTTTTATGTTTTCATAAGATCAATTTGGTTGCGTCTGCACCATAGAACGTGACAATCAAGGCATTTATTCTATCCCATGGTTTTTTTTGTGGTCTGTAAACAAAGTTGAGTTGAGCGTGTCAAAATTAGCACGTGTTCACATGGACCTCCACGTACTGTGAAACAGCAAATGGCTCACTCAATGAGATATGGTGAGTTAATATCTTCACAGACACTCAGATAATAATAATAATAATAATACATTTCATTTAAAAGCGCCTTTCAATAAACACTCAAGGACACTTTACAATCAAAACAAGAACAATAAAACCACAGATAAAAAGTGGAGCAACTTGTCATACGTCATTTCAGCAGACTGCAAATACAATTTTTTAAAGAGTTTGTTGCAATCACAATGTATTGACTACCAACCGGAAGTTAGCGCGCCTCTGTGCGATACACAGAAATCATGCGTTCTTAGACTCCTAAGTCTTGAATGGTGCCCTGTGTGACACCTACTGGTGCAAGAAGATGCACCTTAATAAAGACAAGATTTACAGTACTGTCAGTGAGTATGCAGATTCTACCTTGAGGGCTGATTCATATTGGAAGCGGCTAACCTCAATAAATAACATTGGAAGGTGCCCCTGCTCATTTCCTGCATTTATTGTTTGTCTACCACAGCATACTTGTCCAGTTCTACTCATTTGCAAATAAGTACATATTTAGCCATGTCATCCGATTACTCAATTCCATGCAGAAACTCTCTGATTCACTTTGAAAAATGCGTGGCACATATACTGTCGGTGCGAATCTAACAATTCTCAGTAAGGCTGTGATAGGCTGGTGCAGATTTTAAATCAACAAAATCAAAACCGTTTATTTTTATGTTTTTAATGTCCCTCATCACTGGAACGTAATTAAGACAAAAATATATTTATATTTATAATAAATCAAATAAAAATATTTTTTTTAGAGATCAATGTCTCGCTATGGACCGCCCATTGTATCAGGTGTGGTTCCATATATTTATTCTCATGTTATTTAGACCTTATTTAAATGTATTGCCAGGCATTTTTGAAGATAATTGTGTCAAACTTTCCATATAGGACGATGGGGACCCATTTTTTTCCAACCTCACATACAAATATATATATATATATATAAGACATTTTGGCTCAAACCATCTATAAAACATTTAATGGACATTTCTTTCTCCCATAAGCCTTCACTTTACATACAATAATAGCAGCAAAACAGAGCGGGTGGACATGAGCATCTATTTTCCAGATGTCTAGCTGCACATTGCTGCATAGCAACTACTGCATATAAAGACTGCCAAATGAACATCTACATCTCCCTTTGGATCACGCAAGAGATGCATAGGAGTAATGCACACTGTCATTAGGCCGGCACAGATCCAGTGTGGAGCTTGTTTTTCCCCTCAGGAACTACTGTTATCTTCATAAGACACAGATGAAAGCTTTACCCAAAAGACTGGAGCTCAACCTTGGAGATGATCTACATATATTATCATCGAGGAAGAAAATACCATCTTGTTTTGTTCCATTCCTTTTACTGCCTCACCTGCAATCACAGATACTTGTAAAGGCATAGCTTTTGATAACCACTTTTGTTTTATTTCATCATAGATTATCACATTTATTTTGGAAGACATAAAGGTGATACGCTATATGCAAAATCATTTCCCCAGAATAATTCCCTGAGGTCTTCAAATCAAAAGTTGCCAGTTGCATTTATATGTGGAACAATGTGTGAGTCATAAGCGTGTTCTTGTGTGTGTGTGCACTAACCTTGGAGAACAGTGTTGTTCACAATCCTGCCAAATTTGAATGATTAGAAAAATTGCCAAGTGTATAAAATGAACATTCACAATGCTGTGCTGTAAAACTATGTCTGCTCAATGTGCTGAGAACAGGCACTATAAATCAAATGCCACTACCACATTATGATCCCGACACATACAGCAACTACGGCAGGAGTTTTGCCACCATATATGTGTGTGTGTGTGTGTGTGCATATATATATATATATATATATATATATATATATATATATATATATATATGGGTGGCCCGGTAGTCCAGTGGTTAGCACGTCGGCTTCACAGTGCAGAGGTACCGGGTTCGATCCCAGCTCCGGCCTCCCTGTGTGGAGTTTGCATGTTCTCCCCGGGCTTGCGTGGGTTTTCTCCGGGTGCTCCGGTTTCCTCCCACGTTCCAAAAACATGCATGGCAGGCTCGTTGGGCACTCTAAATTGTCCCTAGGTATGGGTGTGAGCGTGGGTGGTTGTTCGTCTCTGTGTGCCCTGCGATTGGCTGGCAACCAATTCAGGGTGTCCCCCGCCTACTGCCCGAAGACTGCTGGGATAGGCTCCAGCACCCCCCGCGACCCTAGTGAGGATAAAGCGGTTCGGAAAATGGATGGATGGATGGATATATGGAGGGCGGCCCGGTAGTCCAGTGGTTAGCACGTCGGCTTCACAGTGCTGAGGTACCGGGTTCAAATCCAGCTCCGGCCTCCCTGTGTGGAGTTTGTATGTTCTCCCCGGGCCTGCGTGGGTTTTCTCCGGGTGCTCCGGTTTCCTCCGACATTCCAAAACATGCATGGCAGGCTGATTGGGCACTCTAAATTGTCCCGAGGTATGAGTGTGCGCGTGGATGGTTGTTCGTCTCTGTGTGCCCTGCGATTGGCTGGCAACCAATTCAGGGTGTCCCCCGCCTACTGCCCGAAGACAGCTGGGATAGGCTCCGGCACCCCCCGCGACCCTAGTGAGGATAAAGCGGTTCAGAAAATGGATGGATGGATATATATATGGGCGGCCCGGTAGTCCAGTGGTTAGCACGTACAGTGCAGAGGTATTCGATCCCAGCTCCGGCCTCCCTGTGTGGATATGTTCTCCCCGGGCTTGCGTGGGTTTTCTCCGGGTGCTCCGGTTTCCTCCCATTCCAAAACTGCTGGGATATCCAGCACCCCTACCCTAGTGAGGATGAAGCGGTTCCGAAAATGGATGGATGGATATATATATATATATATATATATATATATATATATATATATATATATATATATATACGCACACACACACACACACACACACAACACACCCACACACATGCACACACACAATTTGGGGTTGTTTTTTTAGCAAAGAAAGATCAGACTAGTCACAAAAAGGAATGTGTGCAATGATCTTACTTGACACACTAGGGTGACTTAAGTTTCCACTTTTTCCCCCAAAATTAAATAATCAATTTAATGTGACATTAACAATGGTGTGTCTCACGTTAAAGGACGTTAAACTGACATTGCTTTCGGCTAATCACTGTCACCATTATCTGCTGCTGGAGAGATTTGCTGGTCACTTTAGATTCACTCGACATGTTTGTGTGTGTGTGTGTGTGTGTGTGTGTGTGTGTGTGTGTGTGTGTGTGTGTGTGCATATGCAGCATGTCTACACAGTTTAATCTGTGTTTGAATTGCTAATGAGAGCAGCTGTGTTAATGCATGCAAAACCATAGAGGCAGATGTGATTGTGTCTTGAAGCAAGCACACGCAAACATGGAAAATCACTTACATGCCCAGAAATTGAAGTCCCGTTATTTTTCAAGTATAATAGTACCTTACTATAACTGTGTATTATATACTGTTGTCAAGATATATGTTTCCTGTCACCGTCACACATTGTAAACAAATCAACACCAATATTGAAATATTGTGATTGATCTGTTAGATCACTTTAAAATATAAATGTAGAGCAACATTTTGACCATCAAATGGCAATACAGTACAGTGAAACTCCTCTACAACGAAACCTACATGTGCGAAAATACCCCTAATGTGAAAAAATCTTCATGCATTAACCCACTCTCCTGCCCCCCATACAACGAAAAAAAAACCTGTTGCGTTGTACGAAATCTTTTTCTCTGCTCTTGCCTCGCGACAGATTCACTACAACGAAGTTTAATTGAACAGCGACCTCTACTGCTTCGTTCGGAAACGGCAACAGCAACCACCACACTGGTTTACACAGCTCCGAGTTTCCTGAACGCAACATACTCATAGCTGCTCTGCCATTGGTTTACCGAGCATCATCCTGGCCTCCGATTGGCCAAGAGGAACCTCACTGTCTATGTGTGTGGATGCTGTAGCTGGATCCGTGGAAGATAGCGTGGAATGCATTCAATTAGCTGCTCAGAGTGAATTGCTTGTGGCTTGACGGACAGTCAAATAAACAAACGTTTCCTGGAATATTTTACATTTTATCATGATAAAAAGCTTCCGCGAACTGGAGCGCTAATTGGAGAGAAGGTGAGTTCCATCGCGCTAACTATGGCCATCAAGGACTGCAAAGCGTCCCATGGCTCGCTTTAAAAGTTCATTGCATGACATCAGCGGTGACATAAGTGTGTGCTCATACTTATGCACTATTGGAATAAAAATAAAGACACATTTGTTTGTGTGTGCGTGTACACATACGTTTGTGTGTGTTTGTGTGTGTGTGTGTGTTTACATCTGAGATCAAATTTGCTACAGTGAAAAACCCCCTGTTGTGAAAAATGTCTTGCTGCAAACATGATTTTGTTGTAGAGGAGTTTCACTGTATCAGATACCTAACTGCAATATCCATTTTCCGAACCGCTTCATCCTCACTAGGGTCGCGGGGGGTGCTGGAGCCTATCCCAGCAGTCTTCGGGCAGTAGGCGGGGGACACCATGAATTGGTTGCCAGCCAATCGCAGGGCACACAGAGACGAACAACCATCCACGCTCACACTCATACCTAGGGACAATTTAGAGTGCCCAATGAGCCTGCCATGCATGTTTTTGGAATGTGGGAGGAAACCGGAGCACCCGGAGAAAACCCACGCAAGCCCGGGGAGAACATGCAAACTCCCCACAGGGAGGCCGGAGCTGGGATCGAACCCGGTACCTCTGCACTGTGAAGACGACGTGCTAACCACTGGACTACTGGGCCGCCCCTAACTGCAATATGTTTGCATAAATTAATTGTTCAACAGGCTGGGTATTTTGAGAATGGATCACTTTTATATTCAGTAGCTCACCTTAGATCATTAGCTACCCAATTATTCTTAATCGTTTTAGCTGAAGTGTCATTTCTGTCATCTGAAGTGTCTTCTGTCTCTTGTCAGCACTGATGGAAGGGCGAGGCCTGTTTCTGTCGTCAGCAAAATGGGCGTCCGTCCATGATGTACTGAGAGGTCCGTCGTTACTCGTTTGTACCGATTACACTGACGGACGAAAAAACACTTTATTCAGTGCTCAATCTGTCTTTTTTTCCCCCTATCTTGCGTATTTTTGTTCTCAGTGCCAGCGAGGACCGCATTGACTTGATTTTTATATACATACAGTCAAACCTCGGTTTTCGGACGTCTCGGTTCACCCAAAATTTTGAGTTTTTTATGCCTCGGATGACGAACTAATTTCGGTTCTCGAACTAACTGAGCGCACTTGAATGCGTCACTTCACTCCTCTCGGCTTCGCTAGCTCGTGTAGCAACGCTACCTTGTGTAGCTTCGCGAGGTAGCGAAGCCGAGAGGAGTGAAGTGACACTCCCTCCTGTCGCCGCGCTCCCTGGTGTCGCGTAGCTACACAGGAAGCGACCATTGTGAGCAGACGTTTTTGTATTGTTCAATAAAAAAAAGCAGACGTGTTTGGTGAGACGCTTCTGTTAGCGCGAGTGAAATCCCCCTCTTTTCATAATGGTTTGCCCTGGCAGCACAGGGGGTGGGGGCGTGCGTTTGTTTACATTTCAATGCAGCGGCACATAATGAACACTCTGGTGTCCGGTGTCTCATTATTATGCAATAATCGTACAGAAAGAGCTTGTGAGCAGACGAGTTTGTATTGTTTGATTAAGATTTTTTTTTTTAAAAAGCAGACGTGTTTGGTGAGAACTACGTTATATTGGACTGTTATTTTTGCATCGTGTATCAGCCCCTAATCATGGCACCAAAGAAAGCAAGTGGAAGTGGTAAACCTGGTGAAGAAAAGAGCAAAATAGGGCGCAAAACTATAGAATTTAAGAAAGATTTAATCGCAAAATATGAGTCAGGTGTGCGTGTGTCTGTGTTGGCGAAGGAGTTCGGGATGCCGAAATGCCCCGCCTACTGCCTGCTGACAGCTGGGAGAGGCGCACGCCCCACGACAGATAGAGAGAGAGATGTTCCTTCAATTTTTATGTTACTATGTTATTGTTAAAATTGCTAATCTCCCATTACATTTATACAGTTTATGGTGTGAAATTGTAAAAATAAGTGGTTTAAAAAAGTTGTTTTCTTGACTTGCAATGGATTAAAACATTTTACATTGATTTCAATGGGAAAAATGGTTTCGGTTTCCGAACAATTCAGTTTCCGAACAGTCTTCTGGAACGGATTAAGTACGAAAACCGAGGTTTGACTTTATATACACCTTTTGGGGTACGATGTGACAAGTCCTGCAACGAGGCATTCCATCAATCCATCCATCCATTTTCTGATCCGCTTATCCTCACAGGACGTGGAGGAGCCTATCCGAGCTGTCTTCGGGCAGCTGGCAGGGAGCACCTTAGGGTGCCAGCCAATCGCAGCCCAACTTTTGTAAAGAAATGTTCAACTTCTTTATATATGCGTGTGTGTTTATTGCCTCCTTGGAAATTTGTGTGATGAGTAGTATTGATGATTTGGACTCCAATAATTTTCCAAACGACATGAGCGTCCTCTTAAGAGAAAAAATAGTAGAATGGTATAAATTATCAGTCATTGTAGAAACAAATTGCAATTTACTACCTTTTAACAAAACCTTAAATAGATGTGCATCAGACGAATATCGATCTACACGAGGAATGTACAAGCGGCCGAAATTTTCTTCTCTGGAGTGTTATCAATCGTACAGTGATCGTCTGATTCGGATGCCTCCTGAACGCCTGTGAGGTGTTCTACCAACTGCTATGTCACATAAAGGTTTCTGGGCTTAAAGACCCGGCCCCGGATAAGCGGTAGAAGATGGATGGATGGATAGATGTGCATCAGATAAACACGAGGAATGTATTCTTCTCTGGAGTGTTACAATGCATTTGTGACTATGCTGTTGCACACACAGCATTTGCATCTTTGCACACACAGTGAAAAAGCACCTTCCTCATCTTTTTGTCATATTTATTGTTATCCTCTTTTGTTGTTCTATTTTTATTTTCACAAATCTTGGGACTTACTGGGCTAACCTGGGTAGTATATTTCATTTTTTCATTTTCCGAACCACTTCATCCTCACTAGGGTCGCGGGCGGAGCTGTCTTCGGGCAGTACGCGGGGGACACCCTGAACCAGTGTGCGACCGTTTTTGCATGTGCAAACATTTGGTAAATTACTATATGCCCAAAATGTGTCTGTCATCAATCAGCGTTGTAATGTCACAATCCATCCATCCATCCATTTTCCGATCCGCTTTATCCTCACAACGCTCGTGGGGGTGCCGGAGCCTATCCCAGCCATCTTCGGGCAGTAGGCGGAGGACACCCTGAACTGGTTGCCAGCCAGTCGCAGGGCACACAAAAACAAACAACCATCCACACTCACACTCACACCGAGGGACAATTTGGAGCGTTCAATCAGCCTGCCATGCATGTTTTTGGAATGTGGGAGGAAACCGGAGGACCCGAAGAAAATCCACACAAACATGGGGTAAACATGCAAACTACACACAGGAAGGCCGGAGCCAGAATCGAATCCGGTACCTCTGCACTGTGAAGTCAATGTGCTAACCACTCGACTACCGGGCTGCCCTAGTATATTTCATGCTCTACCATATGGAAATATGTGTTGGTATGACACTTTCAAGTTCAATTGTTCGACCTGCCACTTGCCAATAACATCAAGTAGTTTGTTCTGACACATTTTGTTTGGCTTGGGAATGAAAAGAAACCAAACCAGGTGGGTGGGAAATTAAATCTTCACAAAATCAGTTTGAGAGATTTCTGAGCTTTAAACCAGAGAATGTGAACAAAAAAAACATGAAAAAAAAAAGGAAAGCCAATGATATAACGGATCTGTCCTTCCTCAATCATCACAGAATAGCAGTGAAATGCTCTTGAAAAGAAGACAAACTGTCTAAAAAAAACACCTTAAAATGAATCAGAGCAAAAGTATTTTTAGCCTTTAATCTGTTCACCTTGGCAAATCTGCATGATGAAAAATGGATGCAGTATTTTTTTTTCAGCCATTATTTGGCAAGGTCAAATTCAGCAGTTTTATTCTGCAAGTTTAATAAGAATTATTAGAGCACATTAGTATCATATAAGTAGACACAAAGAGACTCAGACAAGACTGAATTTCAAACAGACGTAAACCACACAAAGCAAAAATAAATAAGTAAAAATTATTTATGCTGCATGAGTGTTTTACTTATTTATTTCATCATCATCATGTTTGTATCAGTATATTCTTGTCCATGTAAATGCTGCCACTATAACATGGAATTCAGAATTTTATCGCCGAAAGCAAAAACGTTTTGTGATGAAACGTAGTTCATTTATTATAGACAATATAGTCTGTGCAATTATTTGTATTGTCCTTATAATTTTTACGAAAAATTAGGTGGCTGATTACATTTTTAATACATGATGACTGACAGAGTTAATTACGCTGCAGTACAACGCTTTCTCACTCAATTGGTTCATTTACAAGGAACTCTGTATTGAACGTTAGTGCAAACATTTGATGGATCAACACTGTGCTCTGTTGCGTCCTACTGCTCAGCGCAAAGAGTGAGGAGAGAGAAAGATAGTGCTTTGGGAAGTGTGGTGCCGAGTAGGCAATTTAACGCACCCAGAGTCTGATGGGTTTCTAATTGGAAGCTGATCACATCGGAGGTGTGCCGGATTATAGTGTCAGTAATGAATGAGGGAGACAGAGTGTGGCAGATTAGTGCTGTTACGACTCTCCTTGAACTCTGAAGGTAACAGGGTAAATGGTAGTCTGTCTACACGTTTGCAATAATAATAATAATAATACATTTTATTTGAAAGCGCTTTTCATCATACTCAAAGACGCTTTACATGAGCTTAAAACAGGATAAAAATGTGCATTTAAAAACAAGCATACATAATTTACAAAAACACATTTAGATGAACAAATGGCAAAAAAAAAAAATGGGTAAAAGAGATTAAGAGGTGTTAAAAGCATTGGGTATGTGATTGGGTAAATGATTTGGTGGATATGTACAATTGGATGTCATCAGCGTAGCAGTGGAACTGGAGACCATGATGGCGAATGATTTGGCCGATGGGTAGAAGGTAGAGAATGAAGAGAAGAGGACCAAGCACAGAACCCTGGGGGACACCTTGGGACAGTGGGGCAGTGTAGGAAGAGCAGTTGTTGATGTGTATGAATTGTTTCCTGTCTGTGAGATATGAGTGAAGCCAGGTGAGGACTTTGTCAGTGATGTTTAGGGATTGCAGGCGAGAGAGTAGGATGGAGTGGTTGATGGTGTCGAAGGCAGCTGTAAGGTCAAGAAGGATGAGGATGGAGAGTAGGCCGGAGTCAGAGGCAAGGATGAGGTCATTGGTGATTTTGAGGAGGGCTGTTTCAGTGCTGTGTTGTGTGCGGAATCCAGATTGAAATTGTTCGAAAAGTTGGTTATTGTCTAGGTAGGTTTTAATTTGAGATGCGACAACACGTTCTATGACTTTGGACAGAAAGGGGAGGTTGGAGATGGGTCGAAAGTTGCTCATGATGTCAGGGTTGAGTCCGGGTTTTTTGATGATGGGGGTTACAGCAGCCAGTTTGAGTGAGGAGGGGACATAGGCAAGGTTGAGGGAGGAGTTGACAATGTTCATGACGAGGTGGGAGATGGTGGGAAAGCAGAGCTTGACGAAGGTAGATGGAATGGGATCCAGTGTGCAGGTGGAGGAATTCATTGTTGAGATGATATTGGTGAGTTTGGCTATGGAGACAGGTGTGAATTCAGAGAGAGGTGAAGTAGTTGGAGTGATGGATGCTGGTAGTAAGGGAGGGGGGACGGGAGAGGTGGTGAGTGAACTGTAGAGGATGTCGATTTTGGATTGAAAGTAGGAAAGGAATGAATTGCATTTATCAACGGTAAATGAGGTTGAAATATTGTCGCTGGGTTTGAGGAGTTTGTTGACGGTGGAGAAGAGAGCCTTTTGGTTGTTGGAGTCAGTGTGGATGAGGTTGGAGTAGTAGGTGGAACGGCTGGAGTCGAGTGCGGTCTTGTACAACTGAAGGTGATCGGTGTAGGCGAGGAGGTGAACGGTTAAACCAGATTTTTTATAGAGTCTTTCTAGCTGCCGTTTTCGGGTTTTAAGTTTGCGGAGTTCTGGGGTGTACCAGGGGGCTGAGTGAGTGAAGGAGACAGATTTGGTTTTGATGGGGGCGAGTTGATTAAGACAGGAGGAGAGAGTGCTGTTGTAGTGGTTGGTGAGAACAGTGGGGTCATGGGACAGTGGAGGAGGTAGTATGGACAGGTGGTTGAGGACAGAGGTAGAAAAGTCAGTTGGGGAGATGGATTTGAGGTTCCTGAATGATATGGTGCGCTTTTCCTTGGGAAGGGGGGTAGGGAGGTGGAGGTTCAGAGTGATAGCCAGATGATCGGAGATGTTGAGGTTGGTGCTAGAGAGTTTTTCAATGGTGAGACCGGTGGAACAGACCAAGTCCAGAGTGTGACCGTGGGTGTGGGTGGGGAAGTTGACATGTTGAGTGAAGCTAAGGCAGTCCAAAAGGTCCAGAAATTCAGAGGCATGTTTGCAGTAGGTGTTATCAATATGGAAGTTAAAGTCGCCAAGAAGCAGAGTGAAAGGTGAAATAGGTAAGAGCTGTGTGACAAAATCGGAGAAGTCTGAAAAAAATGATGGGTTAAATTTCGGGGGACGGTAAATGACAGCAATGACCAAGGGGGAGGGACCAGGGAATTTGAAGGTGATATGTTCAAAGGACTCAGTGGGTGAGGTGGATATAGTGCTGATTTTAAACTCTGTTTTGTGGACTGATGCCACCCCACCACCTCGGCTAGTGAGGCGGGGCTTGTCGATGTAGGTGTAACCAGGTGGGGTGGCTTGGTTGAGTGAGAAGTAGTCCAGGTGTTTGTGCCAAGTTTCGGTGATAAAGAGGAAGTCCAGGTTATTGTCAGTTATGAATTCGTGTAAAACGAGTGCTTTGTTATTGAGTGAGCGGGTGTTAAATAGAGCCAGTTTGAGGATTTTGTGATGTCTGGGTAACAGTGAGGATTGGGGGAGTGGGCGGAGATTGGTGCTTGACATTTTAAAATATTTTCTCTTGTTATTGTAGTAGTGAGGGTGTCTGGCTGTGATGATGGATTGAATGGGGTAAATGGCAGCAGGATGAGACAGTGACAACTGGGGCCTGTAGGGGGGACTATGGCAAGTGGAAGTGCTGTGTGTTGTTAATGTGGAGGAAGGGGAAGGTGGAGGTGTGTGATTTGCGTCTAGTCAGCTTGTGGAGTGGTGGACAGCATGCTGGAGATTTGCTGCCAGTATTCTGCTGCCAAGTTTGTTGGGGTGAAAACCGTCCGCCTTTAAAAGGGATGGACGGCGCCAAAATGTATTAAAATTGTCAATAAAGCCCACGTTGTGTGTCCTGCAGGCAGTTTGGAGCCAGGTGTGGAGGCTAAGAATGCGGCTGAAAATGCCCATGCCACGATGCGGAGAGAGTGGGCCGCTGATGAAAATTGTTTTCCCGGTCGTGTTGAGGAACTGAAGAAGTTTGTTGAAGTGACCTTTGGTGATTTCTGACTGCCGGTGGGATGCATCAACGCAGCCAACATGTACAATAATTCTATGGACAGATGGTTGGAGTGAATGAAGCAGGCTGGGGAGTTTTGCGAGGATGATGGGAACAGTGGCTCCGGGGAAGCAGTGTGTTGTTGCGTTGAAGAACCGGAGGTTTCGGGTTATGGAGTCGCCAACAATCAGGGTGGTGGGAGGAAAAAGGGGGCGAAGTGGGCAGGCAGGGGTGGGTGAAGGCAGAGTGGGTCTTGGCGTAGGTTTAGTCAGTGGCGGTGAAGTGGAGGGGGAAGTGCACAGGAGACCAGGGACACTGCGCTGCGGGGCCGGAGTGAGCTGAGGGATAGAGCGGCGGTGAGCAATGGAGGAGAAGGGGTGGACAGGATTATCTGAAGAAGGGATCTGAGTGGAGGGTTTCATTTTGGACTGTGTGGTGAATGGTGAAGAAGTTGTCGGCACTCCAGCAAGAGGAGGGAAATCACGAAGATTGAGGATGTCAAAGGTGTTTCTCAGCTGGATATTGGACCGCAGGGGGTGGTTAGGATATGTGTCTTTCCCACTGCGCTGAACCAGGTACCCGGACACAGGCTCGTGGGGGGTGGAGCTGGACCTGGGCTTGGCACCAAGTCGTGTCCAGGTGTCATCTGGATCGGCAAGTGGCAGGGAGTCTTCAGGTGCGGGGTCGGGAGTGGTGGCCTTGTCACTTGCGGGAGAAGCAGGTTTGGCGGCAGCAGCTGTGTCGGTGAAAGATGGAGACTCTGGTTGTCCAGGACCAAAGATGATTGTGTCCATCTGCAGCTCAGCATCATGGATATGGTGGAGAGTGGAGATTCTCTGCTCCAGTTCAGCAATCTTCTCAGCAAGAAGGATGCAGCTGCTGCAGCCGGTCGGAGAGACAAGAGGAGGCATGCGTAGAGTGTGGTGTAGATCGACTGGTGTTTTGGCTAGCAGCGGGTGGTTTGGCTAGCAGCGGGTGGTTTAGCTAGCGGCGGGTAGTTTAGCTAACAGCAGGTTTGGCTAGCAGCAGACCGTTTGGCTGGCAGCAGGTCGTTTGGCTTCCACCGCTGAGAAAGCTGGTTCGTGCTCTCTCTCGCCGTTCGCCGTCGCTTGGTAGCTCGCTAGCTGGTGCTTTCTCTCGCCGATTCGTCGTCGCTCGTTAGCTCGCTAGCTGGTGCTCTCTCTCGCCGTTCGCCGCTGCTCTTTAGCTCGCGAGCTGGTGCTCTCTCTCGCCGTTCGCTTCCACCGCTGAGAAAGCTGGTCCGTGCTCTCTCTCGCCGTTCGCCGTCGCTTGGTAGCTCGCTAGCTGGTGCTTTCTCTCGCCGATTCGTCGTCGCTCGTTAGCTCGCTAGCTGGTGCTTTCTCTCGCCGATTCGTCGTCGCTCGCTAGCTCGCTAGCTGGTGCTACGTCTGTCTACACGTTTGCAATATGGTATTTTAGTTCAGTGTGTGTGTGTGTATATGTGTGTGTGTGTGTGTTGACTTGCAAGTGGAATGCCACTGAGGCAAACTGATGAAAGGGTAATCCAACACCTGCATGGAAGCGTATGTCATTGTTGATGCATGCGTTTTGTGTGGCTGTTTCAGTGGATATCTGATTGTTTGACGTGGAGTTGGTATGTGCTAAACGGTAGCGGGGAATGAGTACAGAGAGAGATGGGAATATACAGGAACAAAAGGCGGTAAGAATAAAAATAAAATAAGATCTGACACACAGTGTGCAGTCATCAAAAGACGTCAATTCGACTTAAGTGGGAGCAAAGTCATCCTAGAAAATAAACAAAAGGTGCTACTTTTAAGTGGTTCTTAACTGCAGCACTTCAAAGTCGCATTTTAGGATGTAAGAGGTTCACGGATTTAGAAAAAGAAAATCCTCACAACAAATCAGGTCCCACATTGCTGTTACCGCAAGATGTTTGCATCATATGCGTCAGTTCTACTCAGCGGGAACCCTGATCTTGAATTCTCGGTCTTTATGCCTGATGAGGATTATATCTGAATGCATGAATAATTTCAGCCAAGAATTAATCTAAACTATTGTTATTATTATTATTTCAAATAGGGCAGCCCGGTGGTCCAGTGGTTAGCGCGTCAACGTCACGGTGCACAGGTTCAGGGTTAAATTCCGGCTCCGGCCTTGCTGTGTGGAGTTTGCATGTTCTTCCTAGGCCTGCGTGGGTTTTCTCCGGGTACTCCGGTTTCCTCCCACTTTCCAAAAACATGCATGGCAGGTTAATGGAACACTGGTGTGAGTGTGAGCGTGAATGGTTGTTCGTCTGTGTGTGCCCTGCGATTGGCTGGCAACTGGTTCAGACGGCTGGGATAGGCTCCAGCACCCCCCGCAACCCTTGTGAGGATAAAGCGGATCAGAAAAGGGATGGATGGATAGATGGATGGATGGATTGTGACATTACAATGCTGATTGATGACAGACACATTTTAGGCATACAGTAATTTACCAAATGTTTGCACATGCAAAAATGGTCGCAAATGTCATTGCTCACGCAAATGGATGGGGACGCTGATTTACTACACGTACTTAGGCCGACACAGATTGCGGCTGCCGCAGTTTATTTAGCTTTTTTCTGGGAAGTGTATATGCAAATGGTTGAATTTGGCATGGGTACGTTGCACATATGAACCGTTTCGGTTCCCGTTCCCTGTGTCGGCGCAAAGGTGGGCAGCGTGGGCAAGTTTCACACACGGAAGGCTGTGAAGGAGGTGCCATCGTCGTCCTCTTATTCAGCGGTAACCAGAGGCATAGCTAGCCGCCATCCAGCGCCAACACAAAAGAGTCCACTCACCATGTTACAAAGTGCTTCACCATTGCTACAATATACTTCATAAACTACATTTGTTTAGCTTGGAGGCGGGCAAATCCCCCTCGCTTCGAAACCTAGAACTTTATTTTTAGAATGTGTGACCCACTATGGCAGAAGTGTGTCCATATTGCAGTTACATAAAGACTGCAGATTGCAAATTATTTTAAAAACAAATAGAGGGTAAGCGGTACAGAAAATGGATGGTTACCCTATATGCAGAACTCTATAATCCGTTTGATACACGGATTGAATCCGTGTATCATTCGTTCTTTTGTTTTTCAACTGCCAATCGAAAACAAAAAATTAAAAAGGAGACTGATAATTTTGTTTTTCGTTTTCTTAATTCATGTATCATTCGTTCTTTCGTTTTTCAACTGCCAATCGAAAACGAAAAACAAAAGAACGAATGATACACGGATTCTCTATGATTGCTGTTACGTTTCAATTTTGTTTTTTGTTTTCGTCTTTTTTGCTATGACTGATAAAATACAAAATATGCATGTGATTGAACTTGAATGACTTTGGAGAATGCATCTTTACTTTTCTTGTTTAGATTTCTTTTAACACGATTGTAAAACTACTGAGGATTTTGGTCAATGAAATTATGTAAAAGTTTCATACGATTTAATCTCATCCGAGTGTCAGTTACCGATATGTCATTGCGGTAATATTGAAATGCTTGTAGACATCAAACAAGCAAAGCCCGAGAAGTGTCAGAGAAAATGTGCTCAACAGTAAAGAACAAAAGACTTGATAGCTCTGCCGGTTGGGAACAATCTAAAGAAAGGTCAAAGAGTAACTAAGGAAGGATGTGAGCTGAATAAGAACTTGAAGGAGTCACAGTGACCATTTTTGTGTCTAAAGTGAATGGAAGAGGGTATTACTCAAGAAAAGATGCAAATTTTATTGGCCCTGTTCTTTTTCTCCATAGAATGTGATGCATTGAATCAATTATTTACCAACAACGCAAGCCAAGGCAGCTTTCTTTATGTAACACATTCCATACACAAGGCAACTCAATGTGCTTCACACAAGCCAAGACACAACACCAACAAGCTTTTACACACACACACACACACACACACACACACACACACACACTCACTAACAGGTTAATGTCATTCAGAACCATAGCAGTAGCTTACAAAAATTACTGCAAAAATGCACATTGACAGCAGTTAAACACATAACACGATAAACATTTAAAAGTAAAGAAATACGATCAGTTTTCTGAAACAACTCAAATTTTTTAAAAAAAAGTGTTTTGGGGGGGAAAAAAAAGTGTATAACCTGGATTTAAAATAATTTACACTTGGGGCTCACTTTACTTCTGTTGACAGCTTTATTCCATTTGTATGCAGCCTAACAGCTAAATGCAGCCTCACCATGTTTACTTCTAACTTGGGTTTCCTCTAATTCAATCTGCAAATCACAGAGCCGCAGTGTTGACGCTAAAGATACTCATAGTTACTCCCGCCGTTTACGCACGGTTCATTGAATTTCTTCACTTTGACATTCAGAGCACTGGGCAGAAATTGCATTGCGTCAACACCTGTCGCAGGCCTTCATGATACTTTGTTTTAATTAAACAAAGTATCGCACCAGTTCTAAGCCAGATGCTTGGCGCCAATTGAATTGTTTTCATAAACATTAAATTGAATGACTGTTTGTCTATGTGTGCCTGCAATTGGCCGGCAACCGGTTCAGGGTGTCCCCCACCTACTGCCTGAAGACAGCTGGGATAGGCACGAACATGACTGCGTGGTTGGGATGAATGGATGGATAAATAAAAATGTCGTGAAACAGAGGAAGAAAAAAAACGGGGAAAATGAAGTTCAAATGATTTCATCACCCCAAAATAATTGGTTGGCTCCTTTATTTAACCCATGCAGGTTTTTTAAGGAACCCTAATTGAGAATTGTTAGGAACCGCATTCAAATTGAGTAACCACAATTGTCAATCCAATAATGCCCAACCTCACCCATTTGCTGATTATAAACAACAACAATAACAACAAAGTAAAATGTCCAAAGACCATTTTTATTTACTACTACAGTCTTGGTTTGATTTCTGTATAATGCCATGTTAAAATATAGTTCAAAGTAAGTTTTAGCTTTGTCATTCACAATTATTTTCAATATATACATTGTAGTTGTAAGAATGCCATTTCAAGAAGATAAATCAACTGAGGAAAATGGACTTTCTTACGCAGTTGTAAAGTCTATAAATTCACAATTTAATTGGCAGGTTTGCTCAAAAATACTCTCGGATAGTGGGAATAACATCCCTGTTAAAATAACAACAACAACAAATGGGTTATTGGTTTCAGGGGAGTTTAATGTACGTTTTATGTTGTCTGACACATAGTGACCCAGAACACCTGCCTGGGGACCAACCGATGGCTTCGTCCAAGGTTTGGTCAAAAGTAGGCTGCCCTGAACCATGGGTTGTCCACTTTGCAAGTTGGATAGTGATATATTTTTGGGAATGTGACATGATGCTAGTGCAGTAGTTCTTAACCTTGGTCGAGATACCGAACGCAACCAATTCATATGCGCACCCAACAAACCCTTCATGAAAAATACAAATATGATTTGAGAAGTGTTCCTTCGGTTTTGCCGGTGCAAGACTAAAGTTGCTCAACTTAGTATGACAAATCATGCAGATAGGATGCTGAGTCCCATCACATTCCATGATGCATGTGAATCCATGTTGTACATATTCATCCGATCACTGTCTTTTTTTGCTCGACATAGCTTGTATTAAAACATTAAAACAACAAAAAAACAACAAAAATGCAGGACGTACTATCAAAACATTCTCACGTTGACTACTGCGCAAAATACATTTCCCGCAGCACTGATTGGACAAGCAATGTCATGTGATCATCTGCAGCCAGTGATGGCCATGCAGGTGTGTCATAACTAAATGACATGTTGAGTCGGGTGTGTCTTAACCTCCTTGGCAGAAGCCCCGTCGAACCCCTGAGACTGATTCACAGAATCCCTAGAGTTTGATCGAACCCAGGTTAAGAACCACTGTGCCAGTGTGACACAGTGACAATAATTTAAAAGAAAATCTGACAAAGAGGAACAATGGAGGAAATCCAGGACGATGGGTTTCTCTTACCTTGTTACTTTTGTTGAAGATAAGCATTATTTTAGAAAAATGCTTTGTGTTTTTCTCTTTTCAAAAAGAGCATTGCATTGTTTTCCCGTTCCTATAGTCGCATTAAAGTTATGACTCTTTGTCAAGCGACGCAGTACACAAATGTCAGTGTGTCGAGCGCTACCGTTTTATGTACCGCATCATGACAGTTAGTACCCCGATTGAAGAGTGCCAGCAGTAAGTCTATTTCTTTGCTGCAAGCAGCTTGATTTAACTTTGGAGAGATTACAATATAGGTACCCTGACCTGCACAGACTCAACCTGTTCTCTACTTTCCTCTGCCTCATCGTTATTAACATTTGCCTCCATGTCAGCTGATATAAGCTGTTCCGGCCGTTTGACTCGATTGCATCCACTTTCACAGGCTTTTGGGAGGACAGCAATTCCCCCTGGAGCAATGTGATATCCCATCCTCATTTCCTTTCATTCTGCACTGGAAGTCAATCCGCTAAGGCTTATCTCATATCAAACTACTCCGTACAGTATCGAAGAACAGGGCAGGAAAGATCTGAAAAATAAATAGATTCACAGAGGAGCTCTGAGCTTTTGCATTCATCAGCTGTGCATGAAAGTCATAAGCAGGCATGTGCACAAACATTTTGGGGGGGCAGGTCAACGCTGAGAATATGGTTGCAGATGTGTGCACGCCTTCATATCTGGGATTTGACCGTGTTCAAATTTACCCAATCGCATTCAAACTAATGTTTGACAGGAGTCAGTATGAATCTATTAAAGTGCCTCTTATTAGCGATACCAAGACATTAATGGGACTAGAGTATCGACATGAGACCAAGACTGGGGAAGGAAAAAAAAAACAACCATTATCTTTTTTTTTCCCCCCTTAGGTTTGCAACAAAAACAGGTACAAGTGTGGGCTTAGTGAAAACAACCATCAATTTATAGAATCCAGAGAAACGGGCATCACGGCATTGTCACAGTTTTTCCTGCATTCAAAATTGAGTGGCGGCCTCCTCCAGCTAATTTTGTGCTGTCCCCAGCCTTCCCAATTGATATTGTTGGACCGGAAGTGAAATATGATGACGCACAGCATGTCTCGTGAGTGTTCACAGTGTTTGTACGTGAGAGGGAGTGACTTCACTTTGCTTCAGGCGGAGAAGAGGAAGAGCACTGATCCTCCGTCCAAAAAGGTTTACAAATCGCCAGTCAGTCTGGTGTCCGGCGGTGGTTGTGTTGGTGGCTAAATGCAATCTTGGTTGACACTTGAACACCTGTAAACAATTTAATCCAGACGGTTAAGAAAGATGGCTGTGTTGTATGCCTCTCGGTACCGTCCCACACCATATGTCGGATCCGTCACCTAGGGGGCGGGCCATAGGGGGCCGTGCTTGCCCACCAAGATGCCATTTGAGTCACTGATTTCTCAAAGTAAACCTCAGTCATAATTTTACAGTTTAACCCCAGCGAGTCTCAGGGACTCGCTGATCATAAAAATATGAGTCCCATTATGCATTTAGAGAGTCCCAAATTTCGAATTCTGAAATGGTCTACTTATTCAATAGCATATGATAATAACACAAAACACAACAATATACATTTATAATAGATTAATTTTTTTATGAACAAATGCTGCAAAAATTTAATTAATTTAGGCATGCAAGATTTGCTGAGAAATAGGTTCTTATTTCATCCCATGGTTCAGTCTTTGAATTCATAAATGCTCCTCCCTTTACTCTGCTGCCAATGATGCAAGACTTTCTCAAAGTCAATTTATCGCAAAAAAAATATCCAACTTTAGCTGCTTCCTCTGTGATATCTCCGCAATATACTTTCGCAACACTTGTTTTAACGTTACACAACTTGGCAATCGTCTGCTTTCTGCGAGGTTGAAGCGCCAATCTCGGCAATCTCACCAATCTCGGCTCACGAGAACGGAAATCTCGTCACGCGAGATTACTTAATTCGAGATCAAAACAACGGCGATTGTCCAACTGCGACACTGCGTTGCTGGAAAAAAAGATGTACCATAATTTTGTTTTGACTAAGAAATGTCCCAAAAACGCACATTATTTGGAACTGTGCGTCCCGCGGGAAAATTATGCGTCTAGGACGCGGGGCGCAGAGGTAACGATATGACTGAAACCTTTATTTTATCATAGCAGCTATTTTTGTGCTGTGAAACACTAATGTTGAGTTTCTTATCACTAAAACAATAAAATATAATGAAACATGGATGGCATTTTTATTTGATGGATGGCAAGATGTTCTCATAGGCATTTCCCGATAGTCACGTTGCAGCACAAGCTGTTGTCCGCAGACAACTTTCACAGCATCAGACAGATTTCACTGTTCGAAAGTATCACTCATGAGACAGCTATAAAAGAATTTCCAAGACATCACTTATAACAGAAAGTCATTATCAAGTGAAGAAAAACAAGTCACAACAGTAAAATTACAAAGATTGGGATGTCCCGTCAAAAAATGATGAAATTACAAAAATAAAGCTGGCATGCAGGCTGCCAAGGGGACATCTTTGAAGGATATGCAGACATTTCTGGCTGTTTGGTTCATGTGACAAAAACGTCCCCTTTTCAGTATGGCTGGTCTATGAGGAAGGGAAGTAATCTTATCTTTCAAAAAAACAAAAAAACATCCAAGTGCTCAAAACACATTTGAAAACCTGCAGATATATGTAGTTGAAAATGTTTTATGATCTGATGAAACAAAGGTTCAACTTCTTGGCTATGATTAAATCACAGCGGAGTAAAGGTGCAACGATTAGTGGATTAATCAACCACTAAATTAATAGTCAATTGTTGAGGAAATGCTGGGTCTTCTTCCGCCTTACAGAGAAAGAAAAGGACTTGTGTCCAAGGAGGGCCGTAAAGAAACAGAATTCTCCCCTCCTCTACAAATGGCGTCACGAACAGGATTTCTCTGGAAAAAGACCAACACCGGTTTCAAGATTTTCAGACTCAGGCAGTAATCAAGGAGCTCCACTTTAAAAAGGTAAGACACGCCGGTTCCTACGGGCAAAGTGTCAAGATTCGGCTTATGATCAAATCAAACTGCTCTGAACCTGAATGTGTTGAACCAAGTATAGTGATTGAATTTTTCGTAGGTGGCAAATACCAAATTGATAATAAGTTTTATGGGACTTATGTGACTATGGAAAAATGAAGTACTGTAATGGCTGAGTAGGACTGCCGACTGGAGATTGGGGTCTGAGTAGAGTAGGTGTGAGGTATATTCAAATTAATATACCGTCTAAAATTTGCCACTGAGTAGTAGATAACTGAATTGGCACAGTTAGTGAGGCACCACGTAGGCGGTTTAAAATTAGGTAGAACCACTGAGTCGTAGGTTTGGCTAGTAGCTGACGGGCAAAGACCAAACTGAGTTGGTAGTAAGCAATTAAAAAATTAGTGGTTAATTGCGGAGGCAGGTCCAGGTAATTTTTATTATTCTGGATGCTGTAAAAGAGTAGGACTGCCGACTGAAGATTGGGGTCTGAGTAGATAAAGAGTAGGACTGCCGACTGAAGATCGGGGTCTGAGTAGAGAAAGAGTAGGACTGCCGACTAAAGATTGGGGTCTGAGTAGATAAAGAGTAGGATTGCCAACTGAAGATTGGGATCTGAGTAGATAAAGAGTATTTTTAGGGAAAGTTAGGGACAGCTCCGTTGTTCCATAAGGGAGAATATTGGACGGTGAGTATGATAAAAACATGGTGAACTGTAAGATAGACGGAAAGCCTGAAGGCAAGAAAACGGGTAAAATGCCGTAAGGATGCAAGTAGAAAAAAAGGTGAATGCATTGCGCAGAAAGAGAAAAGGGTGAATGCATTGCGCAGGGAGGTAAGTAAAGCGACAACAAGGTTTTAAGAATAAGTGTAAGAATAAGACAAAAGTTTGGATAGTCGTGCAGCAACACGAATTAAAAAATTTAGGTTACGACTACAATTGAGAGTACGCGGAGAGCTAGGACCGCCGAAACGGAATTTAGTTTCCAGGACACAGGAATTGATCCTTCCTGTGCGGTTGTGAATGTTGCGAGCTTGATGTGTGAATGGCGCACAGACCGGTCTTTGGGTGAATGTATATTGTGATTGGGGATTACAATACCACGGGGTATCATGTCCTATATAAAATAGAGTAAAGTAGCGAACATTGAATCCAGAAATACCAACTCCAGTTTGGTGTTATGGTTGATGTTTGATGAAAATTCTACTGAGAAAGCCTTTTTGGCTATTGTAAGAAATAAATAAATAAAAAATTGACAGTCACCTCTCTGATGACGTTCCGGGACCGCACAGCGGTGGATGTGCTCTTGGCTGAGGCCAATGGAGCGTGTGCGATGTGTGGGTGACCAGTGTTGTTCTACCACGCCCTGAGGGCCGCGCACACTGAACCGGACCATTCTTGTCGTCAGAATTAGTGGGTAAGAACTTTGTGACATTTAAAAAAAAAAGCTAAGTGAAATTCAAGTTGAGTGCATTTCATGGGCGGCTTGACCACTGCCGTCGACATTGAGGAAAAAAATGAATAAACAAAGTAACACAGAGAAAGTTATGATAAACAAGGCAGCGATGATGCCTCCTCCGCCGCATGGGGTGAGGAGCGCTCAACTTATGATCCCACCACAAGCGCCGAGTGGCCATTTGAACATAGACGAAAAAAAGGGGGTAACACATTCTAGCCATTTTGCTGGTCCCCACTCGCATCCATTGTGTGCCAAGCTTCCCCCTGATTTGCCCACGGTGGTTCATAAACAATTGGTAAAATTAGAAAAATGTATGCAAATTAAACAGGATAATGATAGCATGAGTGCTTGGGATGCGACCACTTTTATAAGTAATGAGACTGAATTGGCTCGGCGAATGTTGCTGGATTTGCCTAAAATTGACTATGACATACAATTGTGGGCAATAGACTGGCTTAAGAGTAAGTATTTACCCAAAGAAATTATGGACCTTCTAGAGGGAATAGGTTCTTGTAATTTGACTAGGTTGAATGATAGAAAATCAGACGCACTGAGTTCCCTTTATCCGACTCCATTGGGTTCCCTACAACAATTGGCGTTTGAATTGTTATCTGAGGTACACCCAATGACTTATTTGGTTAATTGTATGGATGCTTGGGTGACTGCCACAGGGCAGGACCCCAATAGCCATCCATTGAATCAAGCTTTGTTCAGGCAAGCAGTGCTGGGGGGTTGTCCGTCGGATGTGCAGAAAATGATGACTAACTCTCCCACTCTCCCCACTTCAGATGACGCGAACTGGCGAACTCATTTCCTATATTATGCGCAGCATTCTCGAATGAGAGCCAAGGAAGAGACTGAGAAAACATCCAAGCTACAGAACGACTTTTTGAACTCACAAATACAGGAGGCTAAGAGAGTCTCCAGTAATGCATGCAAAAAAGAGAAACTTGGGAGATCTAATCAAATGTCTATCAGTGTCTCTCAACAGGCTCCACCATGGCTGATCACACCCCCACCGCAGCTCCAAGCCCCACCTCAACATTACGGCCTGCCCCTAAGGCGGGGCCGAGACGCATGGCTGGGGGGAGGTCCGAGACGGGAAGGTGGGCGTGGACGAGGAAGTCACGGGAACCAAGCTGGCTGTTTCATTTGTGGTGATGTGAATCATTGGACAAGGAAATGTCCACACCGCCGGCACCCATCTGTTCACCAATCAGGCTACGATCAACAAGCTCTGACTCCTCCTCCACGAAACTTGCAACAATGACAAGCTACGGCACCCCCACATGGACAATACCCATTTGCTCCATGGGTACCTGAATCCCGGACAATAGGGATCACTGCTGGCCTCACCGAAAGATTGTCATGAACCTGAACATGCTGGACCACACTTGCTCCCAATGACTGCTGACACAAGGCTGACTATTGCTAAAGTCAGCTGATAACCCGCCACTGAACTCTGTCTTCCAACAGTATCGGCTTTGGTTTCCTTAGATTTCCTCCATATGACCTTACCATCCGCTGATCGGTCCTTCCCACTGCACAATGCTTTTGACAGACTAGAGAACAACATTTATTGCATGGCCTGGTTGGTTGAAACACAAGGCAATTTATTTAATGTTCCCTATTCCTAAATTGTTGTAGGTCCTGAAGGGTGTGGCAGCCGGAGTGGACCTGTCAGAGGATCTCATCTCATTGACTGGTATCGTATGCTTGACATAGCTGCACCGCACATATGGTTTTTGCCGTCTACTCAGATATACGAAAATTCTGATTCGTACACATTTTTCTGTAATTGATTTAGCAAATGTTTTTTCCATTTTCCACTTTCAGGATCATGTAGGGAAATTTCTCATTCTCTCACCTTGGAGTGATATGTCGCTACACTCGTTTACCGCACGTATTCAATTTTGTCTTTGGGAATTTTTTTTGGATGGTGGCTCCTCTTGGATTGGCTACAACTTTATTGTCAAATGTGCTATATGTGCAACATACAGCACAGATGAAATTTCTTCCCTCTCATTGACGTTTGGCTTTTTGCGGTTTCAAACTATTGCATGGGAAAATTACAATGCGCGCTGTAATAAAATTTCGGGGAAGATTGGACACATCAGAAGGTACAGCGATGCCGGCTTCTCTTGTGCAGCCTGATCTGGCTGGTTCATTTGGATGTTTCCGAAAAAGAAGACTCTTTCCGTAGTTCTTTTTCAGAAAAGAGAGGGGAACGTGAATGAAAGGTACATGAACAACAGGGAAGTGAAAGACTAATTTTTGTTGGCATGCAATTGGACCCAATTGAACAAAAACAGCAGAAGTAACATCAATTAAGCATAGTGGGGAAAATTTATAAATTTAAAAAAATATATATATATATGAGATAGGCCCCACTAAAACCAAAAGAAGTAGCTATTATTAATGCCGGGGACATATTAGAAGGAAAATAGTACAAACAACCTACATCAATCAGAGTTAAGGTGATAAATTCTAAACATTGATTATATATAATAATAAATCAGAATTAAGTTGATAAATAGAGAAAGGTACTGCAATATCCATTATGAATACGAGAAAATTGACATAAGAGTACCAGGGTGTGAAAGTATAAAGTCCCAATACGAATCAAATGTAGAAAATATATCACGGTCAAGGGTAAAAGCATGAGAATTTATGGAGACTTCTTCTTTGTTTCTCTCTTTGTTTTTTCTTTCTTTTCTGATTGATATAGAAATAATCTACTTATATACAAACATATAACTTGGGGTAGGACAAGATAAGTTTTTTGCTTCTTCCTACTCCTTTGAGCATAATAATTGTGTTGTATGATGACTGCTTTCTCTTTCCTTTTTACAATATTACTGACCTTATTTCCTGTCAATTTATTACTGTGTATGTTTAATCAACAAAACAAAACATACAAACAAACTTCCCACATAGAAGTAGGAAATGACAAAGCAGACAAGATGACTAAAGAGACAGCAGACAACGACTTGAGTTAGTCAGTGATGGTAGTGGAACCAAGAATGGGAAAATGTATGTTTTCCACACTAACCACCTTCTTGCAGGTCAAGAGAGGGCATCCCCTGAGGTGAAGAACTACTGGCTATCCACAAACAGGGTGGCCAGGGATAAGACTGGTTTGTATCGGCACAAAATTGACGGACGTCCAGTTCCATCAGCAGATAAATTGAAGACTTTAATTCATGAGGCACACGGTCCAGCTCATTTGGCTAAAAGGAATGTGGCAGATAGGTTAAGATCCTGGTATCATATATGAGGAAATTTCGGGTTGCGGTGTCTGTAATCGACATAATGTAAGGAATAGTCTCAGGACGGTACCCGGGGTCCAGGTGAGGAAGTCGTTATTGATTTCACTGACATGATAGATCGAATTAGAGGCAAACGATACCTTTTAGTGATGGTGGACGCTTACACTCGATGGCCTGAGGCTTGCGCATGCAGTAAAGAGGATGCGATGGCTGTGATTAAAATTTTGGTAAACCACTACATTCCAACACATGGGTTTCCACGTGTGGTTCGATCGGATAATGGCACTCACTTCGAGAATAAACATCTCCAACAAGTCGAGCAGCTGTTGGGGCTTAAGCATGAATTTGGCACAATTTATCATCCACAATCTCAAGGTATGTTCGAACGAATGAACCGGACGCTCAAACTAAAACTTTCCAAGGTGATGGCATCGGCAAAACTGAATTGGGTCGAGGCACTGCCGATTGCGTGGCTTGCTATGAGGTCGACCATTAATTCTGCCACAGGGTTCACACCTTTTGAGCTGGAGCATGGCCAGGAGTTCCCTGGTCCGTGGCGATCCATGGACCAGGGCACTCTTCAACAGATGATTCCCCATAAAGCATACATGGACTCATTGAGTGTTCTCGTCTCTCATTTCCAGAAGCAGTCTGAACTCCAGGGTGAGCAACCGAACGAGCCAGGCGTAAAACCACAGACGTATCCTGAGCAGGTGTATCTGCGGGTCCTTAAGCGGAAGTGGCATCAGCTGAGATGGACGGGACCCTACAAAGTGACGGAAAGGACCAATCATGCTGTTCGCACTTTTTACTAGAGAAGATATGCAGACAATTTTGTGATCACAAGGTCGGTTGTGATCAAGACAGGGATTGTTGAGGAAATTTCGCCTTACCATGTAAACTGTGGATACTGAACTCTATAATGAACATCTGCTGAAGCACTTAAGACAAAACAAGGTAGTATTTTTGCTCTCCTCAGCTCTTTCTCCTGGGGCAACTTGACAGCCCCAAACACTTCCTCCCATCTTAATAATAATAATACATTTTATTTATAAGCGCCTTCCGAGACACCCAAGGACACTTTACAACCAGACAAAACAACAAAACAGCAGATGCGGTCTGTACTGTCACCATGCCAAGATTGAACTGCATTGACCTTTCTTTGTCTCTGATGTTTACATAAGGGGAAGGACTGCCCGCCCGGCATTTACATATTATGCCTATATAAACTTGTGACTGTATTTTGTCTGGGCTTCCTGATGAAATCTGAAACTCTCAGGAGCCCGAATCGATTCGTGTTGTGTTGTGATAAACTGAGAAAAAGACAACGTGGTGTTGGGTCTTCTTCCGCCTTACAGAGAAAGAAAAGGACTTGTGTCCAAGGAGGGCCGTAAAGAAACAGAATTCTCCCCTCCTCTACACAATTCATGTTTATAATTTATAATTTGGATACCTTTTAAAAAAATTTATAATTGCCCTAATGCTCTGATTTTGAACTTCTCACCAGTAAATATTCTCCGACTTCTGTAGTTCTCCACAAAAGTGATCTGGTTATCTTTGTGTTGAATCAAAATGAATCCCATAAATGTCACGAGGTGAGCGAGCGTGAAGTTTAGGAATACTCAAGGATGACAAGCTCAGGTGGCACAATAACCAAACGAGAATAACCAAACTGGGGCGGCCCGTAGTCAAGTGGTTAGCACGTCGACTCCACAGCTCCGGCCTTCCTGTGTGGAGTTTGCATGTTCTCCCCGTGCTTGCGTGGGTTTTCTCCGGGTCCTCCGGTTTCCTCCCACATTCCAAAAACATGCACGGCAGGCTGATTGAACACTCCAAATTGTCCCTAGGTGTGAGTGTGAGCGCGAATGGTTGTTTGTTTCTGTGTGCCCTGTGATCGGCAACCGGTTCGGGGTGTCCCCCGCCTACTGCCCGACGACGGCTGGGATAGGCTCCAGCACCCCCCGCGACCCTAGTGAGGATAAAGCGGTTCGGAAGATGAATGAAAGGATGAATGAATGAATAACCAAACTAAAATCTAATCAAAACCAAATCAACAAAGACAGATCATGAGTTTTTAGTCTGTTTATTTGGCTAATTTTTAGTTTTGGCCTTTATGTCACAACAGAGAAGAAGAGGGGATCCTCGTTCTCTGACAGAGTATGAAAAAAGTATGAACATCGCTAGACAATCAGATGTCATGATCTGCTGTCTGATTCCCCGACTCCTTCCTCAAACATGTCACCTGTTCCCTGATTATTTCCCCCTCTGCTGTTTCTCATCCCCAATCCAGGCCGGTATACAGTATATTCCCCTCATGTGTCTGTCTCATTGCCAGTTTGTCGACTCTCCTTGGGTAATGTTCCAGTCTTGCTTCTTGTCGTAGCCATAGGCATAGCCACAGCCACAGATGCAGCTCTAGAGGGAACGCCCTCCATTCCCGACGGAGGCTGGAACACCAACAAGACAAGATTATGACAACTGGTCAACACCAAATTGTAATCACAGATGCACAATATGGATTTTACCATGCCGTATAGCTATGGTTATTCATTAAAAAAAAAAAAAAATTGCTGAGAGAGACATTCCATGTCCCGAGAGCTTGCTCTTGCAGCCGGGAATCAGACCCCCAGGGCCCCGCCCCCACGCCTTTGTGCGCCGCCCAGTTCACTTTGCACCCATTCCCTTGGCCTCTTCCATCGGTACAGAGCCCATGGGAATGTCGGAAATATATCATGTTCATTAGGTTCAAATCAAACACACGAGGGTTGCCTAACACAAGGCAAGAGGTAAACATTTCTTCGCAGAAATACGGGTGGTGTTTTTTTTACATTTTGCAACATCTGATTTTCATAGAGCCTTCAACATGTTCCAGCAAAACCAAATGTGAGGTATGTCAATATTTTGTCGACATCCGAAAGAGTCAGCTACAGCTTTGGCTCGGGCTACTTGTTTGCCTGCAGCAAGAAAAATGAAAATCCATTTATGTAGAGACATCAGATTTTTTTTAAAATAAATAAAACTGCAGCATTGCACAAGGACACTTGAATTGGAAAGGAGCTGATGAGCAAATGACTGATATTATGTAAATTCTGGCTGTGACTGTTTTTTTTTTTTTAATCAGGCAGACAACCCTAAGGAGAGGTACAATTACATGCTTTGAACCTGAGCCCCAAATGCAAAGACGAGATGCTGGAAAGGAATAAATAGTCTGGAGATTTATTCACACAGGGTCAAGGGCCACAGGCAAGAGTGCATGGGCATACTTTCGACATGTAATAAGAGCCTTGTGCCAACGGGTTGAGATTCGATCTAGATGTACAGTAAGCTCAAGGCAAAGGTTGAAGTGGTTTTGACTTTCTCACAGTAACATTTTGAATTGTATGTTTTTAAATGCCGTTCTTTCTTCATGGCATGATAAAACGGTATACAGTATTAGTGGTGCATTTCTAGCACGGACTCTACGAGGGAAACGGGTTTCAGATGTGAGGCATGGATCGGCTTCTTGTGGTTCAGACACACATTATGTTAGCTTATGTGGCCAACTACCTTGAAATGAATGGTTGCAGAAACATGTTTAAAGCCTTCATGAAACTGGCAGTACAGAATCCCTTTACATATGGTTGATGATTGTCACCTTTAATCTGCTTTATCAGCCAATGCCGTGATTTAAGTTAATAACACACACCGACCATCCGCTTTATACCAACTTAGCATGCAAATGCTCAGACGCCCTTCAGCAGACCTTTTTGTGTCTGTGGAAAAGTGACTGGTGCTGGATGAATTTGAAGAAAATTTGATTACATTGATTTAGGGAATAGCAGAAATCAAATTATGTGTATGTATTTATAAATGTATATATATATATGTATATATATATATATATAACCCGCAACCCTTGAGGATAAGAAGATTAGAAAATGGAAAAACGATTTATAGGGCATGGAACGAACAAATGTCGCATTTCTACTTTATCTCTGAAAACATTCAGTCAGCTAATGAAACCCGCCAAAGGCAACTGCCAGTGTCGCTGATGAAGCCAACTGTCATCAATTTAGGGTGTGCCGTGCCATGTTGGCCTTGAACTCTCACATGATTTTGTTACCACTATGGATGATTGTCGAAATCGTTGACTTAGGCAATTCAATGTCTCGGCTGAGCTTTGTCCGGGAGACTCCCTTTTGAAAATTGAGAGACAGCAATTTAAGCACTTCACAGACAGCAAGCTTTGCTTAAATTTACCAGACGGATTTTCAGACCATGAGCTGCCGTGCCTGTGAAAGTATAACAATGTAACAGGTCAATCGGTAGCATTGCACAGCAACGGAGACGAATCCCACGCTATATGTTTTGTTCATAAGCAAGGTCGTGGCGGCAATTAGCTTCCAACGGTTCGTTGTCATGATCTTTTCACTATTTTGTGGGGAAAATTTGGTTGTTATTATGAAGTCTACATTATAATTCGTTGTAAGCAAAATCTGCAAATAGAAATCGAATTACGTGAAATTGGGACTTTAAAATGCGAATGTTGTAGGTTTGACTGTATATATATATATATATATATAAACAGAGAGAGAGAGAGAGAGAGAGAGAGAGCGGGGTGGGGGGAGACTGAACATTCGGCAAGCCCCCTCGCTGTCCATCTTTAAAATTCGTGGCTTTTGACTCAGCATGACTCAGACTTGATCTTAGTTTTACTATTTTGTGCTTTCTACTGGCTTCGTTATTAATTCATTGTTTATTGTTGTGTGTATGATATTTTCTCCATGTACAGCACTTTCCATACAGCGGTGGTTGTTTTAAAGTGCTCTATAAATACAGTTGAGTTGAATATCTCTCTCTCACTCTCTCTCTCATTCATATATATATATATATATATATATATATATATATATATATATACATATACATATATGAGAGTCAAACCTCAGTTTTCGAACGTCTCGGTTTTCGACCAAAAATGTAGAGTTTTTTATGCCTCGGATGACGAACAAATTTCGGTTCTCGAACAAACTGAGCACACTTGAATGCACCATTTGACTCCTCGCGCCTTCCTTACACGAGGAAGTGACGCTTCCTCGGGGAGACGAGGAAGTGACACTTCCTCGTGTTGCTTTCCATTTTGAGCAGACGTGTTCAGTAAACATTTTTATTTTAAAAAGAGCGTGGTTTCGGTTTTCGAACAATTTGGGTTTTCGAACAGCCTTCTGGAATGGATTATGGGCGAAAACCGACGTTTGACTGTATATATCAGCTCTTTAGCAAGCTCTGCAGAGGCCTTAATCGATTATGAACAATTGAATCAGGTGTTATAGAGAAGCAGCAATTAGTTTCATTTTGCACCATCCACGTGCAATTCTCTCCTCTATTCACAAACCCCTGATGACGTGTTGGGCCACCGGAGGATGGAAACACTCATGCCATCAGTTCAGGTTTGATGATGCACCTGGCAAATATCCAAATCAGAGGATGCTTGGACGAGCTTCTTAGTGATGGAGACTGGAGCAACACAAAAATCCACATTGGCCACCATGCAGGTCTGATTTTTCAGATGCCCAATTCTGTTAGCTACAACCTAATTTATCTGTGTGTTTTTAATGCACTTCATGTTTGCCCTGTGGTACAGAGGAAAGACATGTTATCTGTGCTGTTTGTTTTACAGACAGCATATTTGACACTGAAGCTGACTTGACTTGACTTTAAAATAATGAATGTATGTCAAAATAATACTTTTTTTTGTCTTGCTCAACTCAATTCCATTATTTTGTCAAGTATACATTTTACACGAATCAACACTTTCTTCCATTTAAAAAAAAAATGTTTTTATGGTTTGACACATGTATTCTATGTGTGTAACTATGCACATGCATTACTGTACCTTAATCTTGCTTCCTGCTTGTTCAGTGTTAGTGGCTGTCAGGTGCCTGAGGGGAGGCCCGAAAGCTCAAACCAAAACCAAACCAGCTGCTCCTGCTTCTGATCTCCACTGTTATTGCCTCAGTCTAGTGTGTGTGTGTGTGTGTGTGTGTGTGCGTGTGTGTGTGCGTGTGTGTGTGCGTGTGTGTGTGTGTGTGAGGGATGGTAAAAGAAATGCAGAGCCACATACAAATGGATGAAAACAAATTAACACCCTGATGATGTGACCATGTTTAAAACAAACGATATGAAATTGTCCTTTTTGAGTCCAGTTACTGGATTTTGACGTGCCACCTGTTACTGCAGCAACACCTCAGAAAGAACAATTTCGAACCTCATTTTGTGGACAGCTTTTTGTGCTTTTTATCTTTGAGAGCACCAGCGTCTTATTGAAGACCAAACTCTTGCAATCTATTTTGATTGAAAGCCATCAATATCAGATGGAATAACCTCTGACATTATGTGAGCCTGCACAAAATAAAAAGGATTGAATGAATGGTTGAACAGTTGGCCAAAACCAATAAAACCAGAGCACCTATGACAGATTTTTTATTTTTTTATGTAATAGACAGAGAGCTTTGGGTGGCACACAAAATGCATCAACCTTGCAGAAAAACATACAAATTTGGATGTATGCCCACCTCAATAAAGGAATTACAGTGAATTTTGCTCTGGATTGATGTGCTCTCCTCACCTCCCCACCCTCTCCTTATATCCATATTCTTCTCGGCCTGGCGCAGTTCAGGTGTTCGCCTTACAGCTGGGACAAAGGCTTGCTCCTGCGACGGGCTCTGCTGGGTGGTGGGGGCCTCTGGCTCTCCCAGGGGAGGGTGGTATGGAGCACTACAGTGGAGTTGGTGGATGGGCTGGATCAAAGTCCTGTGTCTTCATTGTGCCTGCACAGCAGATCCATTGCACCAATGATTATTGTGCATGCATGGTGGTGTTGATTCACTAACATGTGTCCAAAGGCACATGGGACTTTGTTGTTCAGTGTGGGGCCACTTCCTAATTGCAAAACTTAGATCTAAAGACTTTGCAAACTTGCTGGAATGTCGTTTCACTTGCAAGGCGAGGCAAGTCAGCTTTGTACCAGTAGCACATTTCATTCCCAAGTCAAAAGCAGTTATCAGCTAAAGGATTGCAAGCGAAAGGAAGAGCTTAGCAGCTGGTGTCGACACACTATGCAGGCAGGAAACAGTCGCTTGCACTCATTTTCTAAAGGGGTTTAGGTAGACCAGTACATGCTGAAGCCAGTGTTTACTATCATTCTCCTGATCTTTCCTATTCTGTCAATTCTGTCGTCAGTACATTCCTTCCTACCATTTTCCATGCAGAGTATCACATGTGGCAATAAAATAAAATGAAAAACAGTCAACCAAACACGCCTCAAAATCTCTTTTCTTGTCTGCACTCCCAAGACTCGGGAATGATGTTAGGCTTGTTGGATAGATTGGATGGATGGATTTGAGCAACTTTAAAAACACCCATTTTTCACTTGAGAAACACAAGAACCTCATGATGTCAATGTGAAAGCGACGCATGCTGACTGCTATTTTTTTTGATTGGTTGCTGGGTGTTATTTTCCCATGAAAGATGAAGACTGAAAAAAGAATGGAATTGAGGAAGAATGTACTTTGCAGCAATTGTTTCAGTGATTCTGACTTCAAATTAAGTGTTTTGGTTAAAGTTTGGAACGAAATGACTTATTTTTAAACAGAAACCTTCCGTTACCAAAATTCATGTCCACATCTCTGAACAACTCACTTGGATCTGTGAAAATATTCATGTGATCACCCCGATAGTTTGGATTTTATGGACATTAAAGATGGGCTCCTAAAAGGATTATCACCTCCACAAAATCCAAACTATCGGGGCAATTGTTTTTCCATTCTTGGAGGGTGAAGTGGACATGAGTAGAGATGTGCATACAAATTTTGGCCATACTTTTCTTACATTTGGCACCATTAAGCTTTTCCATCTTGCCGTTGAAAAGGGCCATGTCAAGATTAATTAATTACTTAGTGATTGCTCCAAAACAAACGGATCCAAGCAAGTTTAATTTCCCAAATCAAAAAACATGGTATTTTTGTGAGGAAAAAATGGGCCATCCTTTAATTTCGTTTCCACTTTGTTTTCTTCCTCTTTTAAATATATACAATATACTAAAAAATGAAAATTAAGTGAATTTGCATAATTCCAAAACGGAGTCCTTTGTATTAAACCAATTTTAATGGCGTCTATTGGTTTCTCTGCTATGGCCCACTCCAAACATCCCCCAAACCACTCCATCAAATTCAGCTCTGCATCATGCTCTTCATTTCAAAAGAAGAACTACTGTATTATAATCAAGACCAAGAGAATTATTGCATTTACAAGATCAGGTCATCTTGACAAGTATTGCAGTTCAAGTCCCGTTCTCACTCGGGCATTTTTATTCTTATTATTTTTTAATGCAGTCCTACGTACAGTCCTACGCAAGTCCAACTCTTAATTTGAAGAAATCCAGTCTCTTCCTCATTCATTCCTTATTACAAGAAGAAAAATAAATCTTAGGTTTTGAAGCAAATCCGTGTATCATTCGTTCTTTCGTTTTTCAACTGCCAATCGAAAACCAAAAATTAAAAAGGAGACTGACAATTTCGTTTTTCGTTTTCTTAATCCAACATGAAAAACGAATATATGCCTGTTTTTTCATATTTCGATTTTAGGCTCAGATCAAAAATACGAAGCGGAAAAACGGGCCACTTGACTGAATTTGATTTTTATATTTCATCGTTTGTACATTTACGTGACCCGGAAGTTCTGTGGGCTAATGAGAATTATGAAGTTCTGCGCGCAGCAGTTCAGGTAGTGCAGTGGCGGCATGGCGGCGATGGAACAACACTCTACTATAGTCAAACAGTTATTCAACAGCGGTTTGACCCACGCCGAAATTTCTTCGAAGTTGCAGCAGATGGGCATTCGGCAATGCTCGGAAATGAGCGTCAGAAGATTCTGTGCTCAGCAAAAACTGAGGAGAAAAGGACATTTGTCGGATGCGGAGCTGGAAAGTGCGTTGCTTCGATCAATATATGAGGTAGGTTTTCTTTCAGATTTACACTTATGGCTACCATGTTGTAAATGTTAGCCATATAGACAATACTAGTCAATGTGTAATCTCGTGACAGACAGGACCATCATATGGCCGGAAATTCATGACCGGCTACCTGTCCACGTTGGGACTGCATGCGGGAGAGGGTTGGGTTGGAAGAACGCCAAGAGAGCTCCATCACCCGTACCATGAATACCGGCCTCAGGTGATGCTTGTCCTTTAGCAATAGAATTGCCAACATTCTAATCATCATAATCATAGGTCCCAGGCCGTCATGTAGGCTATCGTAATTGTTTTAGTTGTTCGGATTGAGAGCTGTCAATCACTCAGATTAAGTGATTGACAGCTGTCTTGTCCTGTGTTTACGTCACTCACGTCTCAGTTGAAGCGACACAAGAGCTGATGATGTTGTTCACTGGATCATATGTATTTATTTATTTCCTATGTCAGTTTATTGTCAACGCCAAATTGCTCTATGTGGAGATGACGTAGTTTATATAGACTCAGAGATTACTGGGCTGGGATAGCTCCGAGCTATGAAATAATTAATAAGGATGACTACATGGCATAACCAACTATATTTATATCCAACACATGATAGTCTGGGTAGATGGTAGTCTGAGAAATACCTGCACGGATAACCTGCTTGCATGTGTATGCAGCTGCAGCTTCAGCAGTTTCATCATTGTATTGGGCCAACATCCACCCTTCTGTCTCACGTTCTGAGAACTTTCCTGGACATAACCTATATTCAGATTATTTTTCATTCTCTTATTATTATTTGTAATTGTAATTATTATTTCATTTTTTCCCTAGGGTGCTCGTAATTTAAATCCAACTCCCTACCATGCTGAATATATGGGGCATGAACTTCATCTCGACCAAAACGAAAAGCCTGGGATGTTTGGCGTCGTCCATGTCTTGGCTGTTGATGGCTACAGCAGCAAAATTGTTGCACATTCGACCATGCCAGTGAAAAATAATCTTGTGATTTATGAGGATGTGTACAGGTGAATATATTCACAACCACTGTTATTAATAATAATAATACATTTTATTTATAAGCGCCTTTCAGAACACTCAAGGACACTTTACAATCATAACTTTTCTGGCCTGCATTATCTTTTAAATTCACACTCTTATTGATTTAGCTAAAATTATTGCAGTAACAACATTAGCTTGATTTTTTTTTCCTATTCCCTCCCAGATCTGCAGTCGTGAATCATGGCATGTGGGACCAAGTTCGGGTTGATCACGGCAGGGAGTTTTACCTGAGTCTTTACATGCAGGAGATGTTGTCAGGCTACAGACACAACCTCAGCAGGCCACCATACCCCCAAACCACATCAACAAGGGGTGAGTGTTGTGTAAAGGATAGTATAATATTAAGATGATTCAGATAAAAAAAAAAAATTATGAATGTGAAGTTGTTTTTTTGCTGTTGTTTCTCCCGTTCCCTGAAATATACCATTTGGAATTTTGATTAACAGAACCTTCGAGTGGAGAGGATGTGGCCAGAGGTGAACAATTGTGTAAACTATCCACTGAAACGGGCTCCGGTGCACCTGCTTGACCAAGAGGTTGTGAACATGGAGGACAACCTCACGACATTCTGCATCTCAAACCTGACATGTCAAGTAAGCCAAATTGGACTTCACAGAGTGGTGGGTTCATGGAATGCACACAAGATCCCAGGTATAGATAATTATTTACAATTAAGAAATATTGATCTTTTCCCTGTCCCAATCCATCTGACCTATTGCTTTGATTCCATATCTTAGGTCGAGGAATACCTAATGAATTGGCAGCAGATGGCTGCCAAGCTAGAGTTACGGAGGAGCTGCTGCCATGTGCTTCTGTTGTGGCAAACATGTATGAGCAAGACTTGGGATCTTTGCTAACTTGGAATCCTCTTTTGGAGCTGATCCATTTTCCTCAGACGAGGGCAGATGTCATGCAGAACAGCTTTGCAGAGAATTACCCTGATATCTCTCTTCTTTTTAATCATGTGGTCAACAATGATGATGGTCCTTTCCAAGATGCTTTAATCTGTCTAATTAATGCAGCTGCGAGATATGTATGAAAAATAAAAACTTAGTTGTCCTTGCTCACAGCCTGTGATGTTCTTGAGTAACTGAATAAAAAATGATTTGTTCTCTTTTCTACATTTTGAAGACGTAAGTGATTAATATGTTACAAATCTGTCATGTGTCCCTATGTTGTAAGATGAATAATTTGGCAAATAAAAATTTATTTCTTTGAATAATTTTATTTAACATTTCAAGTCTTACACAGGTATAGAAAAATATTACATTTGTGTGTTGAGACTCGGCTGTAATATAAAAAGTGTAGCAACACAACTAAGTCCTCGGTGTATAAAATTCTCAATACTTGTGTAACACATTATCAAATAAAACAAAACTGCAAATATGAGATACCTGAGCACAACTGTCAAGAGACACTGGGAATAGATAAAATAATTAGATGCACAGACATTTCAAGTCAAAATTGCTTTGAATGCAAAAAACAGTCAAGTGGAAACAATCTGAACAATTCACAGCATGACTATATACTCTATAGTTTAACTAGTACAGTGTGTTTTCCAGCACAGCCAATGCATCAGACAGTCCGGAGAGTTTTTGCATATTGAGGTCAAACTCATCCCCTCGACATTTTGGGCAAGTTGTAGAATTTTTCTGCCATTGTTCAATGCAGATCCTGCAGCCAACAATGCTGTGGCAACACGATGACACAATGGGCTCAACCACTTGACCTGCAAATGTGATTCAGAAAACATTTTTTTTTAATACAGAAAGTGCAAAATTATCTTTTTTCTTTTTGCACATGGGTAGTTGAGCTGCACAGACATCTGTCTATAAAAGACAAAACTTTCATTTACGTACTAGATATTTACTAACTGCAACACAGAATCTTTTGGCGGTCGGATAGTTCAGTCAACAGCATAACACGGCAGAAAAACGCTATTCGAAAATAGGCAACCAAACGCGGCAACGCAGTAGCTGTTACCGTTTCAAACACGTTACACGGTCTATGTTACATTAAGCATTAAAGTTAGCAATTGCAGCGAAAGTCGTGTAACTTGAGTCACCCCAAGTGCCAAAATGGCTGCTGTGAATCAGTCGACGCATCTCAAATTAGCGTGTTTAAGTGCGATGAGCGGTGCAACATGGGTGCAATTTCACAAAAAAGTTATTTGTCAAAATATTTACCTGGAAAATTCTGCTGATTTTGTCAGCATTCACTCCTTCAGGGTGACACGCTTGGCTCCTCGAAACAAGACACAGCTATCGATGGCTGCGATAGGTACCTCTCGTAGTCTGATGGTAATGCTCATTAGCCCACAGAACTTCCGGGTCACGTAAATACAAACGATGAAATATAAAAATCAAATTCAGTCAAGTGGCCCGTTTTTCCGTTTCGTATTTTTGATCTGAGCCTAAAATCGAAATATGAAAAAACAGGCATATATTCGTTTTTCATGTTGGATTAAGAAAACGAAAAACGAAATTGTCAGTCTCCTTTTTAATTTTTTGGTTTCGATTGGCAGTTGAAAAAGGAAAGAACGAATGATACACGGATTGAAGCACTAATACATAAAATGATTTTGTTCACTTGACTATGAGGAGGTTTACTTTTTAACATAATGGGATCCTCTGTGTCCTCAAACATTTACTATTAAAATTGTCCACCTAAATAATAAACACACATTTTAGAATGTTTTGAAGGAATGTTTCTAATGAGAGTTAATTTTAGATTTTATGGTACTGTTTTGACTTCGAGAAAAATGTTCCCACTTTTTATATATATATATATATGTATAATCTTTGGCGGTTCCACAGTACACGCCCATTCATGCATATGCCAATTTTGAATCTACGAAATCTGCATGTTTCTGAACTGTGGTGGAGAATACACAAACTCCACCAAATATTCTGAGAAAAAAAAAAAGAACTCGGCCATTTTCCCATTCAGATCCCTGAGGCAACAGTGCAACCCAATGAGACAATGTGCTGTTCTCCAGAGTACTTTATTTCCTTCGTTGTAAAAGGAATGGCTCTCAGTGAAAAAAGTATGTCTGGACACCTTTAAACTCCAAGTTTATTTCACTTTAGAATGTCCATACGCTTTCCTGAATATCATGCCTCATGGAGTATAATGACTTGGGAGAAGTTACCTTTTATCATCATTCTCCCTAATACCATAAAGGATCTCAGACCTCTTGACTTGTCTCATTTTCCCTCTCTTGCTCTATTTGATATGCACTCCGGGGGAGGAGGGATTTTACACAGAAAGGTTCGGAGCTAAGTAAGGATAATGGTGCAGTTAAGGACAGAAAGCAGCAAGAAATAACTGATCAAAGTATAATGGGAGGAGAGTATGTTCACTACACAGAAGAGATGAGCAGAATGGAATTGTTAAGAATTCTTGGGAGAGTGCAAAACTTCCCTTCCATAAAATGCATTTTAAGATAACTCTTTTTCAATAAACACCTGTACTCATAATTGAGCCCAAAAACATTTGGACCTTTTTTTGTTGTGTGTGTTTCTGACCTTGTGAGAGGATTGGAAATAATAATACAAAGCATTGCTGCGGACTGTTTCTACTATACATATGGATGACACCTAAAATAATATCAGGGAGGATTTTTCATCAGGGCTTGTCACTTTTTGTGGACAGCAATTTATCAATTTTCCTGTGGTGTGGCTCCTCACAGTTGTCCTTATCACAGTGGCATGCATACTTCTGGTGATGCCTTGATTGTATGTCCCCCTCAAAAGAGAAAGAAGTACAGTCAAACCTCGGTTTTCGAACATCTCGGTTCTCAACCAATTCGGTTTTCAACCAAAAATTTCGAGTTTTTTATGCCTCGGATGACGAACAAATTTCGGTTCTCGAACAAACTGAGCGCACTTGAATGCACCATTTGACTCCTCTCGCCTTCCTTACACGAGGAAGTGATGCTTCCTCGAGTAGACGAGGAAGTGACACTTCCTCGTGTTGCAGACGTGTTCAGAAAACATTTTTATTTGAAAAAGAGCGTGGTTTCGGTTTCCAAACAATTTCGGTTTTCGAACAGCCTTCTGGAACGGATTATGGACGAAAACCGAGGTTTGACTGTATAAGGCTCAATACAGGGGCTACTGTCACCCAGCTAAGTAAATTAGGTCAAGTCATCGAATGCACTCTGACAATACAGTATATTAATCATGTCTCAGTATTTCTGGAAAAAACAACAACAACAACAAAAAAGATTTTTCAGGGATGAAAAGTGGCCCCTGGGTGGCCTGCAAATGAAATTGTGCTTGGGGCCCCAATTTGGTCAGGGATGGCCTTGGGTCACATCATAAGTACAATATATTTGATTATCTATGTGGGTGAAATGTGTTCAATAGATTTATTTTTCCATATGCTGGTTTGATATTTACTTGTATGACAGAGTTTGGCAAAAGGTTTGTTTCATGTCAAAGATGTTCTTGAAAACCTCAGGTTGCTTGATGTGAAGAGATATTTGCTGCAATTATTGGCAATTACTTTGCACATTTTGTTTGTATGTATTGTATTGTATGTATTTTTACTTAATCTCTCTTGGCCAGTGTGTTTCTTTGACTTTTTCATAGGTGTGTTGACCTCTTATCTTAAATTTAAAACATTAAAATTATTTACATTCAGCCTCGGGTCCTTATTTTGATTGGTTAAAAATACAAATAATCTTCCAGACTAGACCAGAGAAATAAAATGGAAAATAGTTATTCATTCATGAATTTATTCATTCATTCAGATTGCTCACATGCACATGATCTTTTTCTCCTGACATATTGATATTTACCCATTCCAAGGGATGTGCCCTTGGAATGGGTAAATATCAATATACAACACTTAAAAAAAATATGAAAACAAATTAATAAAAAATAGACATCTTCCCAAGTGTTTGGATTGTCTAATGATCACTTCGACATATTTTCAAAAAAAATTCAAATTTCCCAACGCTGGTGGGCTACCTTTAAAACAAGCCCGCAGCCTACACTCATGCATGGGCACCATGTTTGTGACACCTGCTCTAAATTGTCCATCGATGTGAATGCGGGTGGGAACGATTGTTTGTCTGCTTTATTGGCTGGGGACCGGTTCACAGTGCACCCCACCTCTTGCTGAAAGTCAGGCAATAGGTTAGGCTGACATCCACCTGCAGCCCTAATGAGGACAAGTAGTGTTGAGAATGGATGAATGCTGGCAACAGTTTTATAACGCAACTGATTTTGCTATTTCCTTTGTTTCATCTTCCTGGAATGGACTGAGATCTATTTATTATGAATAAGAATATTGAACATTTCTTTGTTTCTGGCTGTCACAGAGCTGCAGTTTGACATAGTCTGCAACGGTAAACAACATTATCAGTCATGTCTTGCGCGATACATTTATGTTTGCGCATACATTAATGTTTGCGCATACATTACTGGGAGTTGAAGGTCAGGGGAAGGAGAGACAAACACCGTCACACTTGTCAGTCAGATCATGACGGAATGAAACACAGACGTGATGCACTGATAACACACAGTTGGAGGATGGGAAATGTGGACTGAGGAGCTCAAATCTTGTACACACAACGAATCACGACTGCAGCACACAATTTGATATTACAAAGAGCTGCTTTAAAAGCAACACCATACAGGCCACTGGTGAAAGTCATCAAACCAGTGAGGAAGCAAGTACGAGTGTGGCCTGAGGGTTCCATAGAAGCACTCCAAGACTGTTTCTTCACCACAGACTGGAGTGTGTTCAAACATGCAACGACCAACCTCAACAAGTACGCGGAGACCGTCACGTCCTACATAAGGAAGTGCACGGATGATGTCACGGTCTCCAGAACCATCACCATCCGGGCCAATCAGAAGCCATGGCTGACAGGTGAGGTCCACAGGCTCTTGAGGGCCAGGAACACTGCCTTCAGAGCTGGAAACGTGGTGGGCCTCAGGACTGCCAGGGCCAATCTGTCACGTGGCATCAGACTGGCCAAGAGACAATACTCAAGGAGGATTGCAGACCAGTTCAAAGACAGCGGAGACACCAGGAACCTGTGGCGGGGGATCCAGACCATCACGGACTACAAGCCCTCTCCGCACGTCTGCGACAGCTCCATCTCTCTGCTGAACGACCTGAACGACTTCTTCGCCCGTTTTGAGACAGACAACAACACCCCAGCACAGAAGACCCCTCCCCCTCCTGGTGACCAGGTGCTGACGCTTTCACAGGATAGTGTGAGGCGTTCCCTCAGGAGTACAAACCCACGGAAAGCGGCAGGTCCTGACAACATTCCCGGTCGCGTCCTGAGAGACTGTGCTGAGGAGCTCACAGATGTTTTCACAGACATCTTTAACACCTCACTGAGCCAGGCTGTTGTCCCCACTTGTCTCATGACCACCACCATCATCCCGGTCCCGAAGAAGCCGTCGCCCTCCAGCTACAATGACTACCGCCCGGTCGCACTCACCCCCATCCTCATGAAGTGCTTCGAGCGGTTAGTCATGCAGCACATAAAGTCTGCCCTCCCCCCCACCCTGGACCCCTACCAGTTTGCATATCGGCAGAACAGATCGACAGCAGACGCCATCTCCACCGCCCTCCACTCAGCCCTCACCCACCTGGAGACCAAGAACTCACACGTCAGAATGCTGTTCATCGACTTCAGCTCAGCATTCAACACCATCATCCCGCAGAAGCTCATCCACAAACTGGACCACCTGGGTCTCAACACCTCCCTGTGCAACTGGCTGTTGGACTTCCTGACGGAGAGACCACAGGCTGTTCGGGTCGGCGGCAACACCTCCAGCACCATCATGATGAACACAGGTGCCCCACAAGGATGTGTGCTGAGCCCCCTCCTCTTCACATTGCTGACCCACGATTGCACTCCCTCGTCCAGCTCCAATCTGTTCGTTAAGTTTGCGGATGACACGACTGTGGTGGGTCTCATCAACAACGGCGATGAGACAATCTACAGGAGTGAGGTGAGCAGGCTGGCCTTGTGGTGTAAAGACAACAATCTCCACTTGAATGTGGAGAAGACAAAGGAGATTGTTGTGGACTTCCGAAAGACGCACCCCCAGCACGCTCCACTGACCATCAATGGTGCCACAGTGGAGAGAGTGAGCAACACCAAGTTCCTGGGAGTGCACATCTCGGAAGACCTGTCCTGGAGCCACAATACATCATCACTGGCCAAAAAAGCCAACCAGCGCCTGTACTTCCTCCGCAAACTGAGGAGAGCAAGAGCCCCTCCCCCCATCATGCAGACATTTTATACAGGCACCATTGAGAGCATCCTGTCCAGCTGCATCACTGTGTGGTATGGTGCTTGCACTGTGTCCTGCCAAAAGACTTTGCAGCGCACCGTGAGAGCAGCTGAGAAGATCATTGGTGTCTCTCTCCCCCCACTCGTGGACATCTACCACTCCCGTCTGACCCGCCAAGCCATCCAGATCGCAGGTGACCCCACCCACCCATCCCACAGCCTCTTCAGCCTGCTGCCATCGGGAAGGAGATTGCAAAGTCTCCGTGCCAGAACCAGCAGGCTCAAAAACAGTTTCTTCCACCGGGCGGTCAGGAGACTCAACTCCCTCCCTGCTCTGCCCGCTCTCCCCACCCTCTGCCTCTGCCCAACCCCTGCCTCCTGTCACAGACTATGACCCTCCCCTCATTATCCATTATCCATCATCTGCATATTGCGAATTGCGTATTGCACAACGCACTACCTCACTTTACTTTACCACATTAGCCACAAGTGCCATTGTTTATGCCGTTGTATGTCCATATTGTCCATATCCATATTGTCTATATTGTCTATATTGTTTATACCGCTCAGATTGCACATTATGTCTTTTATACAGTGTAGCTGCTATATTCTCAGCTGTGTGTTTAATGCACAGCATGTTTGCATGCATATTGCACGGAGGAGTGAGAGAAAGAAATTTCATCTATGCTGCATGTCACATGTAAGCATATTTGACAATAAAGATGACCTTGATTCCTTGATTCCTTGATTCCTTGATTAAAGACACATCTAGCTCGCCTTGAGTTTGCTGCTTTTTCATCAGCGGACTTGTTAAGGAACCTACACTGCCAATAGTGAACACTGAAAGCTTTGTGTAGAAAAAATTGAATGCCAAAGTTTTTTTTCTATATTGGAACAATCTCATTTATTGGATGTAGTTTTATTATTTACCGTAATTTCCGCGCTATAAGGCCCACCTAAAAGCAATCAATTTGCCCAAAAGCCAACAGTGTGCTCTATTATCCCATGCACATTATACTTCCTGTTAGTTAGTCTCTTTATAGTCCCTATTGAGCTGTTTCCCTGTTTTTGTCCCTATGCCATCTAGTGGTCATTATGAGCAGGAACCAATTGTAACGTCACTAATTGACATGTGTATTCGCCAACGCACACTCAGACAGACAACTACAGTCAAACCTCGGTTTTCGTCCATAATCCGTTCCAGAAGGCTGTTCGAAAACCGAAATAGTTCGAAAACTGAAACCACGCTCTTTTTAAAATAAAAATGTTTATTGAACATGTCTGCTCACAGTTGAAAGCAGCACGAGGAAGCCTCACTTCCTCGTCTACCCGAGGAAGCGTCACTTCCTCGTGAAGGCATGAAGGCGAGAGGAGTCAAATGGTGCATTCAAGTGCGCTCAGTTTGTTCGAGAACCGAAATTTGTTCGTCATCCGTGGCATAAAAAAATCGAAATTTTTCGTTGAAAACCGAATCGGTCGAGAACCGAGACGTTCGAAAACCGAGGTTTGACTGTACTTTGTGAGTCCTGCGCAGAAATTATGAAATAAATATTCGATTGACCAAGCGAACGAAGAAGGAGACAAGCAAGACTTTTCAGGATATTTAGCTCCTTGTCGATGTGAGCCCATGAGGTTTATGTGCCTTTTTGTTGAATCAATTGTCTTCATAACTTTTGTCTTTCATTTATTGTTTTGTAATGCCATTTGTATTCATATGTTTCGTGTCTGTGTTCATGACCAGTTTTCACGCCTTGCCAATGAATAGACCTTGTATTTTTATGGACTTCGTGTCATGCTACATCCTGAGGGAGCTACATATGGATCAATATTCTGATTTCTTGCATGTAGTATTTTAAAAGTTCTGTAAACTGCTTTGTTACAGCTGCAGCGGATGTGAAGCCTCCAAATAAATAAAGCTGTATTGTATTGTATTGTATTCCCTTCAGCATATCTCCATCTAGTGGATGCATAACGCAGCCACAGCCACTACTGTAGCTTCTATGCGCCTTACAAATGCAGTGTGCCCTATATACATGAAAACAGTTTTAAAATAGATTGAAGATGCGCCTTATAGTGCAGAAAATACGGTAGTACCCTGATAGTGGGAGAAATGTATTTCATGTCAATCAATGTTGAATGTAAAGGTCACTTTACAGTTACAGTCAAACCTCGGTTTTCGAATGTCTCGGTTCTCGACCAATTCGTTTTTAGACCAAAAATTTCGAGTTTTTTATGCCTCGGATGACGAACAAATTTCGTTTCTCGAACAAACTGAGCGCACTTGAATGCACCATTTGACTCCTCTCGCCTTCCTTACACGAGGAAGTGTGGCTTCCTCGAGTAAACGAGGAAGTGATGCTTCCTCGTGTTGCTTTCCATTGTGAGCAGACGTGTTCAGCAAACATTTTTATTTTTAAAAGAGCGTGGTTTCGGTTTTCGAAATATTTCGGTTTTCAAACAGCCTTCTGGAACGGATTATGGACGAAAACCGAGGTTTGACTGTAGTTGTTTTAAGCTTGTGTTGCACTCGGTAAAAGCACCACAAAGCACCAAACGCATCTACATTGAGCAGTGAGACCAGCACAAACAGTTTATTGACAAATTTTGCCTCCCAAAGTTGACCTGCGCATCTCAGTCAGACTCCATTCAGGGAAAATGTACCATTGTATGATGGATTTTGTTCACCAACGTTGCACTTGGACCCCAAGGTTGTCTGGATTTTCCTGGTGACGGTGCATATATATGACCCCGTCACCCTCATTTTGAAATCTCTTCACGCCTCTGTCTCACTCAGAACAGAGTAAAAGATCTCACGTCCTCATCCACCCTGTGATTGGCTGGCAACCAGTTCAGGGTGTCCCCCGCCTACTGCCCGATGACAGCTGGGATAGGCTCCAGCACCCCCCGCGACCCTAGTGAGGATCAAGCGGTTCGGAAAATGGATGGATGGATGGACGTCCTCATCCACATGTGCATTCATAGACATTCTGTTCAATAACTCAAGGAACTCCTCACCTCCCAGCCTTTTTCTTTCCACCCTCTGAATATCGTGGGTTATCGGGCGTTCTACTCTGCAGCTTTTAGGCTGTGGAATGCTTTCACTGAGAACCTGAAGGGCCCACATTTTAAACGGCCGGCATTTGTCAATGCAGCGGCACATAATGAACACTCTGGTGTCCGGTGTCTCATTATTATGCAATAATCGTACAGAAACAGCTTGTGAGCAGACGAGTTTGTATTGTTCGATTAAGAATGTTTTTTTAAAAAAAGCAGACGTGTTTGGTGAGAACTACGTAATATTGGACTGTTATTTTTGCATCGTGTATCAGCCCCTAATCATGGCACCAAAGAAAGCAAGTGGAAGTGGTTAACCTGGTGAAGAAAAGAGGAAAGCTGTCCTCCGGCAGCTCCACTGGCTCCCTGTCAAACTGAGGATCACCTTCAAAATACTCCTCTTCACATTCAAAGCCATCCATAACCTTGCCCCCCCCTATCTGTCTGACCTTCTTCAAATTTCCGTTCCCTCTCGTTCCCTCAGGTCCTCAGCCTCCCTCCGCCTCTATGTTCCCTCTGCCCGTCTCAGCACGATGGGGTGCAGAGCTTTCAGCCGCTCTGCCCCCAAACTCTGGAACTCACTACCACCCGACATCCGTAATATTGACTCTCTTCCCGTATTCAAAACTCGTCTCAAAACCCACCTATTTAAAATTGCATACTCTGTTTAGACTCATCTCCTCTTTTATTATTTATTATTTATAATTTTATATGTGGTTTTATTGCTTTTGATTGTACAGTGTCCTTCAGTGTTCTGAAAGGCGCTTATGAATAAAATGTATTATTATTATTATTATTAAAATAGGGCGCAAAACTATAGAATTTAAGAAAGATTTAATCGCAAAATATGAGTCAGGTGTGCGTGTGTCTGTGTTGGCGAAGGAGTTCGGGATGCCGAAATGCCCCGCCTACTGCCTGCTGACAACTGGGAGAGGCGCATGCCCCGCGACAGATAGAGAGAGAGATGTTCCTTCAATTTTTATGTTACTATGTTAATGTTAAAATTGGTAATCTCCCATTACATTTGTACAGTTTATGGTGTGAAATTGTAAAAATAAGTGGTTTAAAAAAAGTTGTTTTCTTGACTTGAAACGGATTAAAACATTTTACATTGATTTCAATAGGAAAAATGGTTTCGGTTTCCGAACAGTCTTCTGGAACGGATTAAGTACGAAAACCGAGGTTTGACTGTATATGTTTTGCTCCGATTGGATTTTAATTTATCCTATTATATTTCTATTTTTATCTTATTTTGTCTGACTGGCTTTTAGTCCTTCTGTGTTTAAACATTTGAAAGATCTTCACTCTCGTGTCACCTCATGGGAGACCCTACACCGTGAGGTGTGTTTGGTCCCTCGGCGTGGATGACATAATGCGCTCTGGGCAACTGGGAGTGACGGTCTTCTTGACCAGCCTGGAAATGCACTGAAAAATGCACTTATGCGACTTGGTGGGGATTTTTTTTAATTTTTTTAAACAAACTAGGCAGCATGGACATGACTTTTTTTCTTACATTGAGAGGGGGAAATATTCCGTTTTTAAAAAGCCCAGCTATGTGAAGACAAAGCCTTCGGCGTAGAAATTGGTGGCTGGAGGTTCAGCAGTTGATGTCCATGGAGAAGGCCAAGGGTTGAGTCACTGGGCACCATGGTGATGATATAGGGGTGTCGTGGGGGTGTCAAAGGCTGATGGGTAATTTGCCTCAGCGTCTCTCCAAGCAGCTGCAAAGAGGTTGGGCGTGAACTGCTGCTGGAATCTGTCTGAATACACCACTGAGTGTGATTAATTCAGATCTTCTTTTATTACTTCTCATTGTCCTGGATTTTCTCCTGTGGCTACAAAGGCCAATTGAGCTGAAATATCCGCAAGAGGTTTAGTCTAATCCTACATCTGGAGGTGGTTGTGTGACTTTTTAAATCTCAAAGGTGTGAGTCAGTTGGAGTTTGTGTATGACCGTGCTGCTTGTCACCATATTCAGTGCATCTGTTTTTAACTATGTTCATCTTTTTGGTGGATAATCTGTGCCTCGGTCGCTCTCTCTCAGATCTTTTTTTTTTTTTCTGGACACCATTGAAAGCCTTTTCATAGTCAAGAAAGTTGATGCGTAAGGGTGAGAGCCCCTCTCTGGATAATCTAAAAAATAACACACAATATGACAATCTCTATTGGTGTGTGAATGGTTCCTTCTGAATCCAGCAGACAGCTCTCAAATTGTCGGTCCAATACATCCTTAACGTTATCCCAAAATGATCTTATTCAGAACAATAGCTGGCATGGAGAGTAAGGCGATTTCTCCATAATTGGCACAGTTGCCCGAAACTCTACTCTTCTCTATCTTATTAGACGGATTTATAGGGAGCCTTTTGTTTGTATTTGAATGAAACCGAATGACCCAACGGTATGAAAAAAATGCTCCAGATAAGCACCTCAATTGGAATAGATCCGAATAGAATTTCATTTGGATTCACAGGGGTGGTATATACTAGGGCTGCACAATATCTCGGAAAAAATATATATATAATTGTGATAATGGCCCAATATCCTGCATCTGGAATTGTATACTTTTACCAGACTTTGACCAATCAGATGCAACCTTAAATGCACACTGCCATCCAATAGGTAAAAAGTATCTAGGGCAGGGGTGTCAAGCTCATTTCACAATGTGGGCCACATACGGCCTCAGTAGATGTCAAGTGGGCCGGACCATTAAAAATATACCATACTCTGCTATAAATAACCAAAATAATATGTCTTTCCTTTGTTTTGGTCTAAAGAAGCACAAGAATGTTAGGAAAAAACATTTCATGAAGCACCTTAGATTTCGTTAGACAAATGCGCACTTTACTTTTATCATTTACATATATGCATTGCAACTGATCCCACTGATTGTACAAAGGCACACAACTTTAACAAAAAATGTGTAATGAAAAATATAGTAATGCACTTTAAAACGTGATTTATAAAGAAAGGAATTTTTAAACCATTTACACATGTGCGTATAACATTTAAATGTAATCCCTGCCTACACTTTAGAGACTAAGGAGAGTGTTATTAAATGTGTAAAGAATAAAGTATTCACGTCCTTGTGAGCATCTGCTGTGTTGGGTCTGGCTCAGTGATAGACTGAGACTGCTATTGTCTTCTTCTCTGATCAAACAATGTTGTCTTCTACTCTAATCAAAACAGTGTTCCCCCTAGCGGATACCCCATGATTTGCACATTATTAAAAATATCCATTCGTGTCTCTTATGCATTTTTTCACTTTTAAATGATCCTGCGGGCTTGATTGAACCTCCTTGGGGGCCGTATGTTTGACACCGTATGTTTGACACCACTGATCTAGGCGAATTACTTATAATCATTCATTCATTTTCTGATCTGCTTTATCCTCGCAAGGGTCACGGGGGTTGCTGAAGCCTATCCCAGCCGTCTTCAGGCAGTAGGTGGGGGACACCCTGAACCAATTGCCAGCCAATCATATGGCACACAGGGACAAACAACCATCTGCGCTCACATTCACACCTAGGGACAATTTGGAATGTTCAATCAGCCTGCCATGCATGTTGGAATGTAATAATAATAATAATAATTCATTTTATTTAAAAGCGCCTTTCATGTCACCCAATGATACAGTACAAACAAAGAGGAAATGCAGTATAAAAAATAAATAAGAGAAATATTAAATAAAAACAGGACATAAAAACACAAGACATGGGAAGTGGAATAAATTAGATATTGTAGGCAGTCCTGAACAGGTGTATTTTTAAACGGGACTTGAAAGTGGAAAGAGGTGTGCAGTTTTGGAGGTCTGGAGGTAGACTGTTCCATAGCTTTGGAGCAGCGCGACTAAAGGCTCTGGCTCCCATGGTGCTCAGACAGGCAGGGGGGACTGACAGTCGGAGGGAGGATGAGGATCTGAGGGAGCGAGTGGGGGTATATACCTGCAGGAGGTCGGACAGGTAGGGAGGGGCCAGGTTGTGGATGGCCAAGTATGTATATAGGAGCAGTTTGTAGTGTCGGAGGAAACCGGAGTACCCGGAGAAAACCCACCTTGGCGCGGGGAGAAAAGCCGGGATCGAACCCACGACCTCTGCACTGTGAGGTTGACAGGCTAACCACTGGACAATTGCTAATATATAAATTGTAAATTATTCTTTTATTAGCCAAGCCTGTGAATTTTTAAAAATGCTTTCGATTAGGGTTAGATAATAAACGCAATTTCTGTGCGGGCATGTTAAATATCACAATAAAATAATTTTCACAATATTCAACACCCATATTTCACATGGCTCAATCTGAATAGCCAGGCACTGTCTCAACGTAAAAGTTTTTTTTTAAATCAAGTTTTAATAACTCTAAAAACAATCACAACTCCTGTGCTAAATAGATGCCTCAGCCTGATGAATCATGTGACGTTTACATCGACCTGCGTGTATCACACCACAAAATAGCGGTTCTGATAAAAAATTTTAAAAATGTGTAATCTGCCATTGTAGTGAATGTGTTTTTTGACATACCCATAATCAGCAGCATGTGCTATGAAGATTGTGCCAGTAAATGGCTCATCGCTTTGATATTAGTATACTTGTTAAAGTTCATAAGCAGTCAAAAAGTTCACAAAATGATAGGTGCACTCCTGATGGGGAACCACTTGTGCTTGTGTGCACTCCCAAGAATGTCTGGGGGAAGGGGTCATTCATTGGTCTGAGTAGGAAAATGGGCCTCAAAGGGATTCTATGTAATTTGGTGTACTCTGGCAAGTTTAAACTCGGCTCTGCAGAGCACAACCCTCAGGAAATGAAAAATCTGAATCGCACAGAACAAATCTGATAACATTTGTTGTTGTTATTCAACAAAGGGGTTCAGTCAAGCGCATTTTATTTTTATAGCACCAATTCACAGAAGTCTCATGAGAAAGAAACAGAAAGAGAAATAAAGTGTCACAATTTAGCACCATAAGTCACCAATGAAGAATATAAATAATATGGCTGGGATGATGACAACACGGAGAGCACAAGACGGAGTATGAGAAATGAAACGTTGCTGAAAAATGCAGATGGGACACGGATGGAATGTGTAGGTGCTAGCCACACTGAAAAATGGTGTGAATCATCTGCACAGCAAGGCATGAGCAAGTGACAACATGGCCTCTCTTTGGAATGACTTCCGCTAAATTTTTGACTCAGCATGAGACTTGGTTGTTTTACTATTTTGTGATTTTTACTATTTGGCTGTCATTCATTTGTTTTCACTGTCTTTGTTGTATGAAAAATTGTTGCTCAATGTAAGCTCTTTGTGTGCAACGGGGGTTGTTTTCAAGTACTCAATAAATATCGTTGAGTTGGATAATACAATTTCTATTTCGAGATAGGGATTTTGTGTTGTTGCCATCGTGCATAGCTATGCACTTTTTGTCATTAAAAGGCCCCATTTTCTAATTAAATAGATTGTGTATAGAAAATAATGTGACAACCGATAGCTTTTGATACAAGACGGCGTTGTAGCTCGTAGCCATCTTCAAGAGCTCTGCTGTTTCAATATTCTGTTGTTGATCGCGCTCGAAAGAGTGGTGTGGATCTTATTTGACAGGCAGGACTATTTGTGTTTGCCATGGTTGCTCTGAGTACTACTCTGCCCCACTGTCATATGGTATTCCACAGAGTTCAACTTTGGGGCCGCTGCCGTTGTTGCGTTGAGCAACACGAGGAAGCGTTTCTTCGTCTACCCGAGGAAGCGTCACTTCCTCGTATAAGGAAGGCAAGAGGAGTCAAATGGTGCATTCAAGTGTGCTCAGTTTGTTCGAGAACCGAAATTTGTTCGTCATCTGAGGCATAAAAAAATCGAAATTTTTTGTCGAAAACCGAATGGACGAGAACCGAGATGTTCGAAAACCGAGGTTTGACTGTAGATCTTTTTCTAACGCAATTAATCTGAGTCTGCCTTTTTGGGATCATTTTTCAACCGGTCTTAGTTCAGACATTCTCACCATGTGCTGTTGGCATATGTGCACATAAGCTTTTTCTTTTCTTGTTGGGATATATTACATGAATGACTTATTTTACAAATAGGAAACAAGGCAAAATAAACAAAGAGCAAGGGGTACGACTAGATCAATTATATACGTCTTCCCCTTTGACCATGTAAATTATGCTTAATCCTGACCATTTGTTTTTCTCTTAAATGTTTCACTTCCTCCAAAATTATTTCCTGTTTTCTCTTTATTTGTTCAAACAAAACAAACCATCCATGCTTTTGTTACATCGCCGGATTACTGTAACGCATTTTATCTTGGAGTCAGCCAGTCCTCCATCATGTGTCTCCTTTTGGTCCAAAATGCTGCAGCTCGTGTCCTAACTTGAAGCTCGCAGGAGCCTCCTTTCGCTGACTTCTTGTCTTTAAATGGTCTCGCCCCAACTTATCTCTCTGAGTTCCTCCAGCTCTACAAACCTGCCCTGATGCCTCGGTCAGCGGACAAGACACTAATGGAAGCACCGTGGACAAAGCGCATAGTCTCAGTACAGATCGGGTTTTTTTTTCTTTGCCAGTCTGCCTTTTTGGAAGGACCTATCATCGAACGTTCTTTTAAATTCTTCTTCAAACATTTTTTTTTATTCTTTGGCTTACAACACAGGATGTGACTCGGCATCATTTGTGCTGACTGTTTTTTATATTTATCATTATTTTTACTGTCATCACAGTTTGTATACACCTGTGGTTGTTTTGAACAAGCTTTATCAATAAAATTGAGTTGATTTGAGATTTCGATAATCACGTGTTAGATCAGCAGTCCCCAAATGCATGAGAATGGCAGAATTCATTTTGCTTTTCTTTTTTTTGTCTTTTTTTGGGGGGGGGGGGGGGTTGGGTTTAAGCCATTGTGCATGATTGATTGGTTAATTCATTCATGTCAGGATCAGTAAAAAAAACCAACAAACACAAAACATTCAAGCAGGTTTTTCTAGGAAAACAGCCCACAAAGCATAAATAACCATACGGGGAAAAAAAAATCCATATGCAATTTGCATTCAGTTATCCAACAACCCTCATGCAGTCAGTGACACACACGATTGGTTACAGGATAATCACAACTTCGCTTCAAGCCAATGACTCACTGTTTATATCTGCCGGCGAGAGCTAGCGAGTTCGCACATCTGTTACAATCGTGGAATGTGTGAAAATGTGAATATTGTCTCGGTTTAAGCACCATAAACAAACTGTATTGCTCCTATCTAGTGTGAGACAAAAAATATAATAAAAAAACAATGACATGATGGATCATCTGTGCTGTATGTTACACATACGTACAGCACATTTGACAATAAAGTTGTATTCAATTCAATTCAATTCAATTCAATTCAATCAACTGTGTGTATTAAATCAGCACACAAAACCTCAAAACAAATCTGCGTGGTTTGGTAACTTCCCTGGCTTTAAACAAAACGGAGTACACTATGTTTTTCCTTCAAGAGTGAGAAAAAGGATAATCAAATGTTTCATGAGTGGGAAGTTAGCCAGGGTCACAGAGAGAGGGTGCAAGTACTAAAGATCACATGACAGCTAGGTGTGTTTTCAAATCTGTCAATTAACATACATTATATTGCATTATCACAGTCTGTAATAGTGTCCTAAATATCAATTGGCAGTGGTTCTCCAACTTTCCACAGCAAGTACCACCATGAGATTACCATCATAACACAATAACATAGTGGTCTTAAATAGTCTTAAAAATGAGGCACAACTTTTATTCCTAAAATACATTTGTATTTATTATTTTAAACCAATCCAACACTAAGCACAGTTCAAACTCATCGATGTGCGTGATTGTGGGAAAATTAAATGTAGTAATGATCACAGTTGAATGTATTGAAAATGTTCAAGGAAAAGCATATTGCAATAAAATAACAGTTTTGTTTGGGGTTTTTTTTTCATGCAAAACATCAAGACCCTGTAAAGTAATTTGTGCGTGCTTTACAATACATTAAATATGTTGGAAGATTAGTGCTGAAAATATTGGCAAAGACTTTTGATAATTTTAGTTCTGAATTGCTGAGATAAACCATAAAACTCTTTTTCACCCTCTAAGTTGTCCCAATTTATTTGGGCAAGAGTAAATGAGGACAAGTCGATGCAACCAAGGGACAGCATGAGTCGCTCCTATCCGCTATTTAAGTGCTCTCATTTCATTTGCGATGATTCGGCACAATTGCCACTTGCGTATTGAAAATAATTTGGCCCATTTCGAGTCAGCAAGCTACATCCACAATCCCAAACAACACATCTGCCTGAAAGTGTTATGTGCTCTTTTGGCTATGAGCAGCGCAGATAGCATGATGGCGTCGGAACAGACAGCACCACTAAAATGGGGCAACAAGATTTTGATATTGTCTTTCCACATTGGCCAAAAGATTTCATGGCCCAGCGCCAATCCTGAAGGGTTGCACACGGTCGGTCGCAATGTTGATCCACCAAAGAAACTAAAAAGGAATAAAAAGTTACTTTGCCTACTTGGAATTGGAGGTGCTTATGTAAGCATACGGTGACGATGAGCATGTGTTTGATCATTTGTGTTCCATTGACAAAGTAAATATTCAACACAATTGTAATTATTTGTCATTGTAGACTAAATAGTGACTATTGCCCACCAATTACAGAGACTGTGGAATTAGTCTTGAGCTAATATTACTGTACACAAGTGACTAAAGGCATTCCTGGCGGAAAGTATATTTTTATTTTAACCAGAATAAAAACCCACTAAGATCTGGATCTCACAAGTGTGACATGGCCAAGAGGTCAGCAGCAGTGACGGTATCGAGTAAAACCGTGTTTAACATTTAAAACACAGGTATTGTTCAGTGGTCTCAATCAGGTAATCCCTCAGCATTGAATGGAAAACTTCAAATCAAATGAGTTCAAAGAAATTCATTTTAGTCAGCGTATTCTATGCTGAAAGATCTTTCCCCAAATTCATGCAACCTTACACAGGCCAATCGATTAGGGTCAGCCAGTGTACCGGTAAATAGCTGCGTGCGCTCAGAGAAGGCAAGTTTGATTTTGTATACAAGTTGCAATGGTGGATGAGAGTATTACAACCAGTGACAAATATCAGTGCAGAATGGAAGACAGGGTCCAAGGAAAAAGCACATCCCCATAGTCAAGCTGAGCAAGAAGGTCGCTCCCACAGATTTCTTTTTTTACCTTCAGAGAACCCAAAGTTGTTTTGATACGGGCTTTAAACAAAAGCTCAGAATCTCTTGATCTTGTTTCTATTTGTGTAAAAAGAGCGACACAACATTTATTAGTCGCCAGAGCCTCAACTTATATCATTAAGGACCTATTACCACTGGTGTGTTTTGTCTATTAGCAGACTGGAATAAAGATAAGATATTGAGCCGAAAACATCCTTCAGCTGGTAACTGATGATCCTCTCGCACAATTAAGCTAAAAGCACCATTTAGAAATTGGTCTCTAGTTGTTTACATCTGTGGATTCACCCTGTGTGACGCTTCCTCGGGTAGACGAGGAAGTGACGCTTCCTCGTGTTGCTTTCCACTGTGAGCATTTTTATTTTAAAAAGAGCATCGTTTCAGTTTTCGAACAATTTCGGTTTTCGAACAGCCTTCTGGAACGGATTATGGACGAAAACCGAGGTTTGACTCTACTACAACATTCACATTTCAAAGTCCTGATTTCACGTGCTGGATTTTCTATTTGCCGATTTTGCTTCCAAAACCTTTATGAATAAACTTCATATAACGAACAGATTTTTCCCACAAAATTTGAAAGGGCTTTCGTTAAAATGAACCGTTGGGAAACTAAAAGCCGCTGCGACCTTGCTTATGAACAAAATGGACAGCGCGAGATTGCTCTTCGTTGCTTAGCAACACAACTGATCAAATCCGACATTGTTTCACTTCCAGAGACAAGGCACACATGGTCTAGTAAACGGAGGAGAATCTTGCTGTCTGTGAAGGCTGAAAGTGTCTCTCACTTTCGAAAGGAAGTCTCCCAGACGAAGCTCAGTTGAGACTACGAATTGGCAAAGTCGACAATCATCCGCAATGGAAACAAAATTATGGCAGAGTTCAAAGCTAACAGATTGAAAAATGACGGTGCCACAGGGTGCAAATAAACCCAAATTGGGCAGCACAGTGTTCTACTGGCTAACGTGTCGGCCTCAAAGTGACAAGGTGCAGGGTTTGATTCCGGCTCCAGCCTTCTTGTGTGGAGTTTGCACGTTCTCCCCATGCCTGCGTGGGTTTTCTCTGCGTACTCCGATGTCCTCCCTCGTTCCAAAAACATGCATGGCATGTTAATGGAACGCTCTGAATTGTCCCTAAGTGAGAGTGTGAGCGCGGATGGTTGTTCGTCCCTGTGTGCCCTGCGATTGGCTAGGCAAACAAGTCAGGTTATCCCCCGCCTACTGCCCAAAGACAGCTGGGATAGGCTCCAGCACCCCCCATGACCCTTGTGGGGATAAGCAGATTTGAAAATGGATGGATGAATGTTGACCAGATTGATTTCGATATATGGTGTTACGGTATTATTCCTCTCTGTTAGTTGGATTTGAAAGAAACAAAGAATGTAGAATGTTGTTGGAGGTATTTCCTGCTCACTGTGTTTACAATCACCTTTAGGGCACCCCCTCCATAGGACATGTTTAACATCAAAAGAAGAACTGTTATCGCAGTATCTGTGTTCCTGCCATCACACCAAATGGTGGGTAGTGGTGGTCTGGTCTCACCTCACCACTGCCAACCTCTTCCAGCCACACCGGGTCAGATGACATGTTACTTTCTTTGTTTCCGGGATTTGCATGAGAGGCGTACCTCCCCGCCTCTCATTATCATATTGTCTCTATATAATCTCATGAATGTGTTTGTTTTACGCTTTCTGACTGGAATCTGAAACCCTCAGGAGCCCGAATCGATTCGTAAACTGCAGAAAAATGAATTAAACCCTTCGAAGGAACTGTTCATTGACTCCAGCCTGTATTTGAAGAACCAACATTCTCCTGTCCGAAATTCAATGAACACTGGGGAAGAGGAGGCCGCTCTTCCCCCAACAATGGGCATTCAATCAGCATGGGCATCGAGTATCAAAAATGTGGGGCAAAACACAAGGTTAACCATCAATTCCGGTCTAAAATTACTTTGAGTCAATGGCTAGTTCAGTGAATTCTGGGACGTGACAACAAGGTACAATACACTGGTCATGACACCGAAAGAGACCTGAGGTTAAGTACATTAAGTAATCAGGGATTAACACACAGGCACAGGTTAGAAAGGCACAATTGGGTGGAGGTGAGCACAAGACAGGGAGGAGGGGCAGGACACACACACACAAGAATCAACATCACACTCCTCAGTTTTGCTGCTTCGGTCTTTTCCACTGTACAGAGAGGAGAGGTGAGCAAAATTCATGTTTTCACATCAAAACCGTCTTCCAAAGATAAATTGCTGTGGTTCAAAAGGAGAAATATTGCCTTTTTTTGTGTGTGTGTGTGTAGCAGTGTGCTTACAGATTTCTCTCAGGTAAGTAGCTCTGTGACTCAAAAAGCAGAGGGGGCTCTATGCTGAGGAGAGGACAGTGAATGCTGAGCAAAGAAAGAAGAGGATTATCCTGACAATTTGCCCATGTTAGATAGCAAGCTACACTGAAGAACAAGACTGCACGATCCAGAAGGTGGTATGCAAAGTAGAAAAGATTTAAACTAAGGGGTGGAAAAACATTAAATTGAGGGGGAAGTGGCTGCAACGCAATTCCAAGCAAATTGTTTCGCGGAGTAAATGATAGAGGAGGGCATGAAGCAAAGACAAGGCACCTAGAGAAAGCAAAGAGCTGCCTTCCATCCTGTTAGTCACTGTAGAGTGGAAAATTGGATTTTTGTGTCACATTGCTCTGGCAAATTACTGCACACTGCTGGTTTACAGAGGCAAGCCAATGCACCTTCTTGACATCTCAAGCTTTTCGGAGCATAGCACAAGACTCAAAGCGGCCCTGCTGCAGATCTCAAATGGGCGCGCGTATCATTCCAGATATATCTCTTCTTGGGATTATCTGTGAATGCTACTGAGCCCTCCTGTGGAGCAAGGGAGGAAAAATCCGGATGTTCATTTAAAAATCATATTGAACACTGTTGATTTTAAAACTTCATTGACTTCCATCCATCCATGTTCTGATCCGCATATCCTCATAAGGGTCGCGGGGCATGCTGGAGCCTATCCCAGCTGTCCTCGGGCAGTAGGCGGGGGACACCGTGAACTGGTTGCCAGCCAATTGAAGTGATTTACTTTCTGTTAAATATATTTACAGTCAAACCTCGGTTTTCGAACGTCTCTGTTCTCGACCAAATCGGTTTTCAACCAAAAATTTCGAGTTTTTTATGCATCGGATTACGACCGAAAATCGGTTCTCGACCAAATTGAGCGCATTGAATGCGCCACTTGACTCCTCTCGCCTTCCTCACACGAGGTCGTCGGTTTTCGAACAGCCTTCTGGAACGGATTATGGTTGAAAACCAAGGTACGACGGTACTGACAAAAAAAGGTGTTTTCTTAAAACGATTCATGGTATTCACATTACTGATGCTGCACTCATAATAAAAGCAACATCCATCCTTTATCTGAGCTCTTTACCCTCCAGTTTTCAGATTCAGCATGGGAGGGCCATTTTCGAGGTGGACTTCCATCTATTCATTTTCTGATCCGCTTTTTCCTCACAAGGGTCGCGGCTGTGCTCAGCAAGCATAACAAAATTAACGGTGAACTCCAGAGACCCACCATTTGTTTACAAACATCAAGAAGTTAATTGTCTATAATATATCCACTTTAACATAATGAAACTATTGTCATTTATGCCAATTATTCATGGAAAAACATCATAGCACGGTTCTTAATTACATAAAATGTATGATGTATATTATCTGTTCATTAATGTGTGTACATGTACGCCTACAATGTCAGACTCCTCAGAGCGCTGAGATTATCACTGGAAAACTGCCAGGCAGCTATGTGCTAGGCCCCGGAGTAATCCCTGAAGGTCCTCTCGGCCAGAATGCATCAGCGCCCTTTGACCCCACATGCTCTTCTTCATGAGGACAAAGTATGCATTAAGAAACACTGACTAATACACAAACAAATGTTTTTTTAGAAAGTCTTCCCAGCAGATGAGAGGCTGTTAAATCTTCAACGGGCTGACAACTTCTCAATTTTCTTCATTTTAATTTATTGATGGTGTAATGACTTTAAGTCTCAATACGATTGATTTACATTGCAATTGGGTGAGGTGGCAGCCAGGGGAAGCAACAAAAAAAAAAAAAAGATGCAGCTTAAGAGGGAAAGACGTAAAGAGTGGGAGGATCATGGCAACTTTGAAATGCCAGGAGACAGTGTGCAGTAAATAAAAAATATCCTCACGACCAGATGAGCGATTTAGCGGATTATCCCTTCACAAAGGTCAATGCTGCCTTGGAGCACAACCAAAACAACACCACCACAAACAACAATAACAAGAGGGGAACAAAACTAAATGAAGTAAATAATAGAAGATGCAAAGTTTGACAAATCAGAAGGAGGGCATATAAAGTACAAAATCACGGAACAACGTAGCGTGTGTGAACCTGCCTGTTCACACAAGGACAACCTAAAATGATTACTAAATACTAAATACAGTCAAACCTCGGTTTTCGAACGTCTTGGTTCTCGACCAATTCGGTTTTCGACCAAAAATTTTGGGTTTTTTATGCCTCGGATGACGAACAAATTTTGGTTCTTGAACAAACTGAGCGCACTTGAATGCACCGTTTGACTCCTCTCACCTTCCTTACACGAGGAAGTGACGCTTCCTCGGGTAGACGAGGAAGTGACGCTTCCTCGTGTTGCTTCCCATTGTGAGCAGGCATGTTCAATAAACATTTTTATTTTAAGAAGAGCGTGGTTTCAGTTTTCGAACAATTTCGGTTTTCAAGAGCCTTCTGGAACGGATTATGGACGAAAACTGAGGTTTGACTGTACTGAAAAGTAATACTAAACAAATCATACAAAAATACTGGATGGTCACCAATGAAAATCAGGCTTTGCATTCGCAACAAAACTACAACTCATGATGAAACTACTTAAATATTATTAAGATAACGTGTACAACTGGTGACCAGTACAGCATGTACACAGGGTACATGCTGTACTGGTCACTGGGTACTCCGGTTTCCTCCCACATTCCAAAAACATGCATGGCAGGCTGATTGAACACTTTAAATTGTCCCTAGGTGTGAGTGTGGGCGTGGATGGCGGTTCGTCTCTGTGGGCCCTGCGATTGGCTGGCAACCGATTCAGGGTGTCGCCCGAAGACAGCTGGGATAGGCTCCCCCCCGCGACCCTAGTGAGGATAAAGCGGTTGGGAAAATGAATGAATGTGAATTAATTTATAGTTTCATGTTCATATTGGGGGGCGGCCCGGTAGCCAGTGGTTAGCACGTCGGCTTCACAGTGCTGAGGTACCGGGTTCGATTCCAGCTCCGGCCTCCCTGTGTGGAGTTTGCATGTTCTCCCCGGGCCTGCGTGGGTTTTCTCCGGGTGCTCCGGTTTCCTCCCACATTCCAAAAACATGCATGGCAGGCTGATTGAACACTCTAAATTGTCCCTAGGTGTGAGTGGGTGTGGATGGTTGTTCGTCTTTGTGTGCTCTGTGATTGGTTGGCAACTGATTCAGGGTGTCCCCCGCCTACTGCCCGAAGACAGCCGGGATAGGCTCCAGCACCCCCGCGACCCTAGTGAGGATCAAGCGGTTCGGAAAATGAATGAATGAATGTTCATATTGGGATTAAATTTGCATTAAATTTGTATTCTGTAACTTGCAGAATGCAAAACAGACTGCTCTCATTTGAACGGTCTTTCTAAAATTAGGACAAAAACCACAAGGTCAATTTGATCAGTGATGCCCAAAAAGGGATTATGAAATCTGGGTAATTTTTATCCAGATAACTTTTTTTTAATTTAAATAGTGGGCTCTTGAAGCTTTGCAGGCATTGGAGGCAGCTATTTGCTACTTTTTCTTTTGACTCGTTCATAAGTAAATTATTCGGAATGCTTTATTCAGTTTTTTTAAAACATTTCTCAAGATTGACTCTATATGTTCAATGATGATGCAACACATAATAATCACAATAATTATGAACCCAATAACCGAAATGAGACATAAAAAAAAGTTTCTCGTGGGGGCTGTGCCAGTATGAAGCCGTAACGGTAAACTGAGTAGATGAGATTAAACAAAGTGAATGGCTCACAGAATATAGAGAAAGAAGGCAAAAGAGGAAGGGTTGGCAGGATTAAAAGACGAAAGGGATCATTGAACACAATTTAATCAGAATTAAATGAGGGGGAATAAGTGGGCAATAAAGAAGGAGATGGAGAGGGATTCAAGTAGGCAGAAACAGCAAGAAAGGCAGGCAGAGTGAGGCAAGTCGTTCAACCATCTCCGACAGAAGAAAATAAAGCATTATAATGTTAATGTGCAACCTAACATTTTTGTTTGTGAAATAGCTCAGCCACAGACAGCTGGTTGACATTATAATGGCAAACGGCATAAAGTGTCTGAGTAAGGAATTCAGGTGCAATGAGGTGGCACCATCAGTTTTCATGCATCTTCAATGCAGAGTGTCTATAACTGGATGCATGTCCCTGTTCTTTGCCTTTTAAAGGTGTATTTACTACATGGTTTGTTTTCATCCTTGAAAGATTAGCCTGTAGATATCAATCACATACTTAAAATAATAATAATAGACTACAGTTGGTCAGATCTCAGGTGAGTTGCGTTTTTTTCTTTGTTTCTCATAGGTTGCGTCGGGAGTAGTTTAACAAGGAGAGTTGTTTTAAACTGTGGTCACACCAGGATGTCACTAGATTGTTCCTTTATATTCATCGTTTGTTGTGCCGCGTTCTGTCTCGCTCCTATAATGGAAAATTTAATAATACTGTAGAACAAATTTTATTGTCTTTCTGTAACTTCAGTTGCGAATCGCAAACCTCGGCCTATATTATTATTGTTGTAAATAATGTTATATTATTCACTAGTGATTACAGGTCGTCTGATCAAGAACAGGAGCAAAAGGTGGAGGTTTAAAACCGACTGCATGTATTTCTTCCTTGAGACTCTGCTTTTCCATTAATTCTATCGTTCTTGATATCGTCTGACCAATTGTCTGTCTTCCTGCATTATGTGTGTGATATTAGTCGGAGCCATGAAATCAGACTTTGATATACACTTTTAACCAGGCCTGAGAAATGTCGCACATCTTCCTGTCAAATTGTCTGACTTTGCAAAGATGATAAACTTTAAAAAGTTTCTTTGTCGTCCACCTTGTACCCCTTCCTCGTTTTAGTCGCTGTTTGAACTCTGTTGTTTACAACTGTCCCTACCTGTTTGTAGCACTTTGTTTCTGTTTATCTTTTGAACTTTCAATATAATATCACTATTTCCACAAATCATTCGTAGAATTGAATTTTTTTTATTTTCTCATATTATACTTAGTGTGTGCATTCTAACACAAACTTAACGGCAGCAGCAACTTTTGATTGAACTAGATTGGAATGAAGATTTAGGGCCCATTTAGCTAGACTGGCACTGTACACTTGACGTAAAAACAGGTGTAACTTCATTTTTGTGCTAGAGCAATCCAGTCTACTGTTTTGGGGGCCTGTTGCCCCTCTCTGGGTGTTCCTGTGCACATACTTTCCTTGCCCCTGACACATTAGACAATTTAAAAACAAAGTATTATGTGCTAGGTGTAAAATCATAAATCATCATTTTAGTGCCATGGCAATGGTCTAGCTCCGTGTGGTGGATGTCACCAGATTTAATTAAAAAATATGACACTGGCATGGGACAATCCTTCTAAATTATTGTAGGAATCAATTCATTGACGGAATATTTTAATAGCACCGACACCACTAATGGGGTGTGGGGGGATGGGGTTCACATATTCAGAACCATGATCGAGGGTGCAAGGCGTCACTAGTCTTCACTAGTCTCCCCACATCACATGCGCGGTTGCCACCTACATCATTCGCAAGGGGAGAGCTTGCAGTTAACCTCTCAATTTCATGCATGGACACGAGCGAGTCTGTTTCTGATTGCGACAATGCCAAGCATGTGGTTACGCCTGATTCTACCATTTAAAGTCCAGCAAAATACCAAAAGAAAGAAAACTTCACCAATTTGAGCATCCTTGGAATGTAATGCAGATACCTTGGTAGATCTAAAGAGATAAAGATGATTGAGTTCAGAATTATTTTGTTGTTCTTTAAAGGTGGAAGAAGGAAATGTTGATATGTCTTGAACTGGAGAGGCTGACATATTTTGTCAGGGGCAAATTAGACAAATTTGTGTTTATTTGTGACTCATCTATGTAGTTTTTGTAAAATGAAAACACTAACTGAGTAGAGAATGGAAAAGTAATGATTATTGATGTAACCATCCATGTTTGTGTGTGTGTGTGTGTGTGTGTGTGTGTGTGTGTGTGTGTGTGTGTGCGTGTGTATGTTTGTGTAAATTAAAGTATAAAATTGCAATAAAAATATTGTTGAGAAAAATAATTTTCTTAAACTTCTTTTTTCATGTAATCTAATATGGGGATTATTTGGATCGCATCTATCAAAATATGTTTAAAGTAATGTAGTCGAGGAGATTTGTCGTGTTTTCAACGGAGATGTTTGTGACATTGAGATCAACCCGAAATGTCAACCCTGCAGCATGTTTGTCTTCATAAATATTTAGCGCAAACTCTAATAACAAAAAATAAAGTCAATCTGTGCACATACACAATGATAATTTTACAGTTTGAGCCCTGCGAGTCCCAGGGACTCACTGATCAGAAAGGTATGAATCCCATTATGCATTTAGAGAGTCCAAAATTTCGAATTCTGAAATGGTCCACTTATTCAATTGCATATGATAATAACACAAACAACAACAATATACATTGATAATAGGTTTATTACTTACAAAGAAATGCTGCAAAAATTCAGGCATACAAGATTTGCTGAGAAATAGGTTCTTATTTCATCCCATGGTTCAATCTTTGAGTTCATATCTCCGCAATAAGCTTTCGCAACACTCGTTCGCAACACTTGTTTTAACGTTACACGACTTGGCAATTGTCTGCTTTCCACGAGGTGAAGGCCGATTTTCGCCAAACTCGTCTCGCGAGAACGGAAAACCTGTCACGCGCCATTACTTAACGCAAGATCAAAACAACAACGGCGGTGATTGTCAAACAGCGTTCGTTGCTGGAAATAAAGATTTATCGTAGGTTTTTTTGTTTTTGACCGAGAAATTACTTGCATCCCAAAAATGCACATTATTTGGAACTGTGCGTCTGACGGGAAAATTATGCGTCTAGGACGCAGGACACAGAGGTAATGAGATGGCTGCATACAGTAATGTGGCACCATTGCAAACAATGTACATCGAGTTAAACTGGAAATTAATGCAAGTTCGGGCATTTTGTTTTAAGGCCAAACTGCTGTAGTGTGTGTTGTATTGTGAAGACAACACATCAGAGCAAATCAAGGCAGTCAGATAATTCTGCTTGGCACACTTTATGAAAACCTACTTCTATTAGCCACACGCACACGTTCTCACAAAGATTTATTCGTATATTGGACATATTCCTCACTTGATCAGATTCATTAATTACTTCCCCTTTCTCCACTTCAGTCTTGCCCCCAGGGTAATGTATGACAGAGACTTGGATGCTTGGGTTGAAATGTCGCCTTCATTAAACTGATATATAATCAATATGTGGAAACTGATAAAGTCCCACAGTGGCTAATCAGACTGCAGAGGTCAGAGCGGGTGAGACTGTACTGCAGAAGGTCTTGCTGTGTCTCTCTTAAAACGTCTTTTGACTACCCAGAAATTAACTGCCCCCCCAAACACACACACACACACACCCACACACACATATATATATATATATATATATATATATATATATATATATATATATATACAGTCAAACCTTGTTTTCAAACGTCTCGGTTCTTGACCAATTCAGTTTTCGACCAAAAATTTCGAAGTTTTTATGCCTCGGATGACGAACAAATTTCGGTTCTCGAGCAAACTGAGCGCACTTGAATGCACCATTTGACTCCTCTCGCCTTCCTTACACGAGGAAGTGGCGCTTCCTTGGGTAGACGAGGTGACTCCTGTTTCTTTGCTTGTGAGCAGACGTGTTCAGTAAGCATTTTTATTTTAAAAAGAGCGTGGTTTCGGTTTTCAAACAATTTTGGTTTTCAAACAGCCTTCTGGAACGGATTATAGACGACAACCGAGGTTTGACTGTATATATATGTATATATATATATATATATATATATATATATATATATATGGCACCTGGTGGTTGAGTGGTTAGCGCGTCGACCTCACGGTGCAGAGGTACCGGGTTCGAGTCTTACTGTGTGGAGTTTGCATGTTTTCCCCGTGCCTGCGTGGAGTTTCTCCGGGTACGCCGGTTTCCTCCCACATTCCAAAAACATGCATGGCAGGCTGATTGAACACTCTAAATTGTTCCTAGGTGTGAGTGTGAGCACGGATCGTTTTTCGTCTCTGTGTGCCCTGTGATTGGCTGGCAACCGGTTTAGGGTGTCCCCTGCCGACTACCCGAAGAAACCTAGGATAGGTTCCAGCACGCCCATGACCCTTGTGAGGATAAAGCGGATCAGAAAATGGATGGATGGATATATATATATATATATATATATAAGAGAGAGAGAGAGAGATTTCTGTATAAGGACTGTATCAAACAGTCCTTACCAAGTGACACGCATAAGACCTCCAGCCCAGGGAATACAGGTAAATAAATCTGAACTTGCAATGCGTGTGGTCTCAGGTGTGTGCAGGAGTGGGACACTCCTTTGCGACCCCCAGTCAAACTTCCTCGAACCGCCACTGACTTAGGGGTATAGGTTGTTGACTTGACATATTATCTAAGATGGAGAGTTTGATTTATGTTCCGTTTTCTACATAAGTGTATACATGTTTTTGAAACGTTTTGTTTCAAAACAATTTGAAGGGCAGGATAACTCCATCCTCGTGTGATCAAGTCATTTTTTTGACTGATTCCTCATCGCAGCCACGTAGCCTCTGGCCTTCTTGGTAACACTCAATGCTGAGTACTTGGTAGTACTCAGCATTGACCCTGCAGTAGTGGGTGGAGGCGTCTATAAGTCTTGATTCATGGGGCATTGTATTGTAACTCCGGAACAAAATCATGCAGGATATGTCAGTTCCTTACATCTGTGCTGTCAAACTCATCTCGATGCTTATAGACCTTGCAGCAGTAAAAGCATTTTGAACATCCCAAGACACAAAGTGTTATATCAATGCCTTCCTCTGCCTAAGGGTTCAACCTTCGTACTCGTGCTCCTGGATGTGTGAATGCACTCAAGCAGTCCCCACCGGCCAAGCAGTTCATTGTCAGCTAAGCCTTAGCAGAGAGACTTTAGAAAGCTTTTACAGCAGAGGTGCAAAATCAATTTTAGTGTCTGTAAAAAAAAGGGGACAGCACATTGTCCACTGATGCTCAATGTTAACCGGTCAGTTTCAGCCACTAATACATAGGTGGGACTTGGGACAGTTTAACAAAATGGAAAAGTGATGGATAGAGTTTTTTTTTTTTTTTATTATGCCTCTCAAGTATGCATGTTTACCAGCAGAGCATATGTGTAATTATACAATGGCATGCCGTCAAGCCTTAGAAGCCTTCTCTGCAGGTCCAAACACAATCAGAAGGACAGACCTACATTTACAATGTCAATGAAGTGGTAATCATTAATTTCCAACAGTCTTTAGCATTTGTTTCATCGCATGTGGCTTGGGCCCCTGGCTTCTTGTCGTTTGAAGGTGATTTATTGATTTATTTATTTGTCCAATCAGATTCCAGCTTCAATGTTGCCAATATTTTTCATCTAGCGCCTTCAGAACCATGAGTGCACGCGTTGCCGACACTCGTACCATTGGAAACACTGGTTCTTTTGTTAACCAATCAGATTGTATATTCCCCTGCGGAAAGCCTTCCCGCAAGCACTGCGACGTGAGTTTATTCGTCCTCATTGGTTCGGCTACTATGATTGGTTCAGGTCCATTGGCGGCCGAAGCTTGATTTTACGATGGAGGACAATATCAGACCATGATTAAATATTCACTTTCATGGCGCACTTTCACAATTGTTATGTATGAGTGGACATGTTACCATAGACCATAGGTGTCAAACTCAGGTCCTGGTGGGCCGCTGTCCTGCATGTTTTCCAAGTCTCCCTGTTGCAGCACACCTGATTCAAATGAGCAGGTTCAATGTCAGGCTTCCGCAGAGCTTGCTGATGATCTGATCATTTGAATCAGGTGTGTTGCAACAGGGCGACTTGGAAAACATGCAGGGCAGCGGCCCTCCAGGACCTGAGTTTGACACCTATGCCATAGACCAATGGTTCTCAAACTGGGTTTGATCGAACCCTAAGGGTTTGGTGAATCGGTCTCGGGTTCGACGGAGCCTCTGCCTTGGAGGTTAAGACACACCCGACTCAACATGTCAATTAGTTATGACACGCCCACTGCAGATGATCACATTACATTAATCACTGCGGGAAATTTAGTTCCCAGTCCGTGTGACTGTCGTGATAATACATGGTGTGATTTTTGTTTTGTTTTTTTTTTAGATTTTTTTTTTTTTTTAAATATATGCTATGTCGAGCAAAAAAAAAAAAAGTGGCAGGACGAATATGTACAACATGGAATCCGGAACGTCCAGCGTCGGCCAAGCAACGGACAAAACCCTTCTTGAATCATATTTTTGCAGTCTATGGACCGGTTCCACTTAAGAAGGGGTGCCTGTCAACTGCACAAACTCATTGGGGGGAGGTGGGGCCCATGGGGTGATCGGTCAGGCATTCACACTTGGAAGGGAGACTGAGGGGTGTCGGTGGGAGATGTCAGGGGCTTTAACCCTCTGGGACGCACATTAGGAAAACAGGATGGATTGGCTTCAAATTTGCTGATCGGTCTGAGGGAGCTAATCAAAAGACGTTCACTGCTGCAAAATGACCGTCAGCGGCTTTGATGCTAAAACTTTTGGACCTGCAGTGATATACTGCTGTTGCTTCCTCTGAAAAACAAAGACCGGCACTGGTTGAGTGATTGATCTTGTCAACCCCGACTGAAGAGGAAGATCCTTGCTGAGGACAGCCACACAGCTTCTGCCTTTCAGGGATCGGTAACACAACCTGTACAAACGGTGGAAATATAAATCTGCCACCTTTCCTTGACCTTTGCTGGAACGACGACGACGTTTTTGTTCAAATGATAACTTTTTTGATCACTTAAGCTGCGCTCCAAATCCTTGCCGCCGCCAAAGCAATGCATCCTGGCTGTGTGGGAGAATGTAAGCCACCATCAACATGACTGATTAAACTGTGGCGGTGGGCGTTGGTTTGCAGCCTTGACCCGATCAGAGAGCCTTATTTTGAAGATTTCCCGACCCGGTCAGCTGTTTTTTTTAGACGGAGCAGGGGGTTTGGATGCGACCCCAATGCACGACAACAGGCAGGTTTGGCAAACACTTGTGATTGAAGAGTCTTAAAAGTCTCAGGAAGAAGCCAGACACGGGAAAATGTCGACAGCGGTCCTCAGGTGGCTCTGCACCCAACAAAGACTGGTGTGTTGAGACACGAACTGCCAGGAATGATTTGTGAGTCGTCAAACGACAGATCCAGGTGTGCAGAGAAGAGAGCACCCTGGGTGGAGGCTGGTAACCCAGGGAGCCACCTACCTCGAAGGGTCAGGGCACAATCCGGGATGAGACCCAGTCCGGAGCCCTCCCAGTCACCAGATACTGGAATCCGCGTCCCCGGCGCGGACACCCAGCAGTCTATGATTCCACTGCCCGTCCATAGGGGAGGTGGGGCCGGGGTCAACAGGGGGCCAGGGTTTAACCCGACACATTAAAAACAGATGGATCTTCATGGACTTCAGACGCACTCCAGGAGGCACCTTTTGGCCCAATAGGGCCCAACAAACCGGGGGTTGAGTTTCTTGTTAACGCGAAGAGGAAGATCCTTGGAGGACACAACCTTCTGCCCAGGTCGGTAGGGTGCTGAACGACTCCACGCTCACGTGGTTTTGGGTGACCTCCCATCCAGGTGGCTCTGCACCGTTCAGACTCCTGTGCCTGGTAACCCAGTTAGTCTGGGGGAGCAGACCAGGGAGTGATATATTCAACCCAGGGGAGAAAACGGCTGGAAGGCTTCTTCGCGGTCACACAACGGGACTCACGCTCTGGTTCACCTCTCAGTTTGCCCGTTAGTCTGGGGACTGAAGAGGGACCAACAGAAGCGCCTAACCCCTTGCAAAATGCCTGCCATACACGGGAGATGAATTGTGGTCCTCGATCTGAGACAACATCCTTGGGAAGGCCATGCAGGCGGAACACATGGGCCATGAGGAGCTCAGCAGTCTCAAAAGCTGACGGTAGTTTAGGCAGGGCCACCAGGTGAACTCCCTTGCTGAAACGGTCCACCACAGTTAGAATCACAGTGTTACCTTCAGAAGGGGGAAGTCCAGACACAAAGTCCAATGCCACATGGGACCAGGGCCGACTGGGTGTAGGAAGTGGTTGCAGCAAACCGGCGGGTGCCTGGTGGGAAGCCTTGCTGCGAGCGCAGACAGTGCAGGCCATGACAAATCCCTTCACGTCTCTCCTCATGGTGGGCCACCAGAACCTCCTAGCCAGGAAGGTGTAAGTACGATGGACACCTGGGTGGCAAGCAAACCGGCTAGCATGGCCCCACTGGAGTACCCGAGAGCGAACAGTGTTCGGAACAAACAGACAGCAAGGAGGGACGTTGCTTGGAGCAGGATGAGAGCGTAAAGCACGCTTGACAGCAGCCTCGAGGTTCATGGTCACCATGCCTATCACCTTTGTCTCAGGGAGGATGGGGAGGGGTGTCTGCCTTAGAGTTGCGAGAACCAGGGCGATAGGTTAGTATAAAGTCGAACCGACTGAGGAAGTTGGCCCACCGCGTTTGTCGACCGTTGAGGCGCTTGGTAGCTCGGATGAATGTCAGGTCCCTATGGTCTGTCCAGATGGTAAATGGCTGCTCTGCTCCCTCCAGCCAGTGGCGCCACTCCCCCAAAGCAGCCACCACCGCCAGCAGCTCTCAGTCCCCAATGTCGTAGTTTACCTCAGCAGGAAGGAACCGGCGGGAGTAAAACGCACAGGGGTGAACCTTTTGGTCAGTCTCCGACCGTTGAGACAGCACAGCCCCCACCCCGGTGTCGGAGGCATCCACTTCCACAATGAACTGTCTTTTGGGGTCAGGATGGAGAAGAATGGGGGCACCGGTGAACCTCTCCTTGAGCAACTGGAAGGCAGAGCGAGCTGTCGGGGACCAAACAAACGGTTGGGACCGGGAGGTTAATCTGGTGAGGGGTTCAGCCAAGCTGCTGTAGTGACGGATAAACCTCCTGTAAAAATTTGCAAACCCTAGGAAGCTCTGTAGTTCCTGCCGAGATGTGGGATCAGGCCAGTCCACTACTGCCTGGATCTTACGAGGATCTGCCCGGGTCTTGCCACCCTCCAGGATGAAACCAAGGTACTCAACAGAATCAGAATGGAATTGACACTTCTCAGCCTTGACAAAGAGCCGGTTACAAAGGAGTCTCTTTAGAACCTGCCGCACGTGTTGCACATGCTCCTCTGGAGACTTGGAGAAGATGAGAATGTCATCTAGGTAGACCACAACAAACCGGTCAAGCATGTCGCGGAGGAGGTCATTCATGAGTGCCTGGAATACCGCAGGGGCGTTGGTAAGGCCGAATGGCATTACCAGGTACTCCTAATGACCACGGGGAGTCTTAAATGCGGTCTTCCACTCGTCCCCCTTACGGATCCGGACAAGATGGTAGGCGTTTCTGAGATCCAGCTTGGTGAAAACAGTAGCCTGAGTGAGGGGCTCGAGGGTGGAGTTCATAAGAGGTAGGGGGTACTTGTTCTTGATAGTTATGTCATTCAGTTGGCGATAGTCAATGCAGGGTTGGAGGCGAGGCCACCATCCTTCTTCACAAAAAAGAAGCCAGCTGCCACCTGGGAGGATGAGGGCCGAATGAGCCCTGCTGCCAACGACTCCGAAATATATTTGTCCATAGCAGTCTTCTCTGGGATAGAAAGACTATACAGACGACTGCTAGGGAGGACAGCCCCAGGACGTAGGTCGATTGCACAGTCAGAAGGGCGGTGAGGGGGGAAGAGACTGAGCCCAAGCCTTGCTGAAAACCTCACCGAGATCATGGTACTCGGGAGGAACAGATGAGAGATCGGGAGGGGGAAAACTGGGGACCTGGTGGAGCGAGGTACTATTCGCGGCTCGTAGGCAATGGGCATGACAGGAGGGGCTCCATTCCAGGATAGTCCCGGAGGACCAAGCAATGTGTGGCTCATGTTGTATGAACCAGGAGCGGCCCAAAATCACAGGGTCTAAGGGGGATTGAATTATGAAAAACTGCCGCGTCTCCACATGGTTACCTGCTATGGTGAGAGGAACTGGGCAGGTGCGTTGAGTGACGCTGGAGTGACGATGTTCGTCCAGCGCGAAAGCCTCCAGGGGTCTCTCCAATGTCTCTACCGGAATGGAGGCCTGAGCAACAAATTCAGCGTCCAGAAAACATTCATCAGCACCTGAATCAAGGAGAGCCCCTACCGTGAGTTGCTGGTCAGCCTAGGCCAGAGTGACGCTGACCAGGTGATTCGGTGGGGCAGGACGACGGGAACAAGATAGGCAGCTCACCAGGATCTCCCGGGGTCCTAGTGAGCCTGATCTTTTGGCCGGTTGGGGCAGCCTCTGATAAGATGTCCCCTCTGGCCACAGTAGAGGCAGAGACCAGCTTGGAACCGGGCCTCACGTTCAGTTGGGGTGAGACGTGTGCGTCCGAGCTGCATGGGTTCCTCCGTTATTGTGGCCTGGGATGTGGTGGGGTATGTCCGTGGGTTAGTGGAGAGAGGAGGAGTGGCTGTCATGTGGGTTCTTGGTGTCTGAGGAGTGACCAGAGATCTACTCCATGCTCGATCACGCTCTCTCTCCCGGAGCCGTCCATCAATACGGATTGAGAGGTCGATCAGTTCATTGAGGGAGGCAGGCTCCTCCCGGGTAGCCAGCTGGTCTTTAACGGCGTCGCTGAGGCCATTCCGAAAAGTGACACGTAGTGACTGGTCGTTCCAGCCACTCTCCGCAGCAGCTAGCCTAAACTCCACTGAGTAGTCAGCGACACTGTTGCTGCCCTGCTGGATACTACTTAGCCGAGTGCCAGGCTCCTGACCGCGGATGGGGTGGTGGAACACCTTCCGTAATTCTGTCACAAAGTCCTTGTAGGTGTGACAGAAGCTGGCCCCCATGAACCAGGAAGCGGTGACCCACTGTGCTGCTCAACCCGTGAGCAGATTCATCATGTAAGCAATGAGAGTAGAGTCAGTTGCAAACATGCTGGGTTGGTGGGCAAAAACCAGCTCACACTGCATGATGAATGTTGCACAGGTCTCAAAGTTGCCATCAAATGGCCGTGGAGCGGAGAGAGAGGGCTCTGGAGGAACCGGTTTGGGTATGATGGGGTTAACAGGGGCTTGTACCACTGGAGTTATTGTGGCTGAAAGATGGGGAGTAGGCGGGTCTTGCGGTCGGTTGGTGAGTGCTGATGTCAAGGCCTGTAACTGTAGCAAAACCTCCGCCTGTTGTTTCGCCAACGCCGTCTGCTGGTCAGCCAAGGCCTGCACCACAGGCTGAAGGGGCTGGATCTGAGCCTGAAGGTCCTGTAAGGCGACGGAAGTGTCCTGTAATTGCTGGGTGTGGGTAGCGGTCAGGTGACCCTGGTTGACGAGAGCCTCTTGGATCAAATCGAGACCAGAATTGTCTGTGTCGGCTGGGGTCATCATGGCAAGTTTGTACTGTTAGGGTTTGGATGTGACCCCAATAGCACGACAACAGGCAGGTGTAGTTGCAGCAAACACTTGGCGTAGTTTATTGAAGAGTCTTAAAAGTCACTCAGGAAGAAGCACGAAGAAGCCACAGGGAAAATGTCCACAGGAAACAAAACCCTTACTCAGGGAGAAAGACTGGGACTTACTTAAACGCTCAGGGGGAAGCACGAGGAGTCCACAAGGGAATGTTCGCACATAAAACAAGAAACTGCAGGTGATGCCAACAAAGCCCACTGGTGTGTTGACGGCACGAACTTGCACTGAGGAATGATTTGTGAGTCAATTTATACCAGTCCAAACGAGCAGATTGGCAACAGGTGGGTGATGAGCTGACGAGTCTCAGGTGTGAGGGGCAAAGCACCCTGGCTGATGAGGCTGCCTGGCTGGCCCCTCCCTAACAGACAGCTCAGACGAATGCTGAAGTGACAGCCGAAACTGTCAGCTCGGTAAGAGGTTGGTTATTTTTAAAAACCTTTAAAAAAGACCATTGTCTGATAAAAAAAATAAACATTAAACCTATTTCAACTAATAAGAAGACAAGATAGATGTCATAGTGCTACCCATCACCATGTTTTCCTCCAGTTTAAAAAGCAGAAGAGTCTAAGTCTGCACGGGTCAAGTGAGAGCTGCCTTCTACACCATCAACACGAGCCTCCTCACCTCTCTCAGAAGGCAATGTTGATGAATGTTAATTCCGGTATAAGGCTTCCTCATTAAACATTTGAGTAAATAAGTGTACTGCTGTAATCTTTGTCTCAAATATGTAAAGTATAAATACTGTTTATTGTTTAAACAGGCTGTTACTCAGATACACATTTACACAAGAATTCCTGGGGGAGGAGGGTGTTGACCGTTTGGTTTCTGGTCCCCATTAACCGCGAAAAACGAGGGATGTCCTTGCGATAAATACAAGTGATACAACATGACGACCAAAAGAAAAAGGAGTAGGCTTAGAGAATTGGAAGAGAGATTTAGTTATCAGCCAACACAATCACTGACTGTCACCAGATAGACAAGCGATGTTCAAAATATTTTTTTCTTTTTCTGTTGGAGGTTGAAGGGCTTAGTGTATTCACCCCCCGGCAAACAAACACAAGCAAGACACAAGGCGCTTGTTTCCGTCAGTCATCAATGAAACAGGAGTCCATCAGTGCCAGACGTAAAAGATCTGTCGGTACTTAACCAGTTAGTGGAAATCCATCGGCACTTCGTCTGGCAGTGTTTGGAAAGTTTCCATCATTCATCAGCCAAACAGGAGTCTGTCAGTGACTGACTGATTGATGTTCCGTTGATACTGATGGAATGTCCACCTCCTACACTGTTCTGTACTCGTTTTTATTGAAATATAAGTTTTGTTCACCAATACTTTTAAAGTCTCTTGCGTGAAACTATGGAGCATCTTTGCTTCGTCTGTAAAGTTCGTGAGTCTCCTGTTGTATTAAATGGTGCCATAAAAGATTGTGGGTAATATATCTGCTTTCCTTTGTTGGTCAGAACTTTTCCTGAGCGTTTTTTTTTTTTTTTTAGATTTAGAATGACCTAATGTCCAAGTACTTTGGGATCATCCTGCTCGGACAGGACAGGAAAGGAAAGTTCCTTGGCAAAAAGGAGAATCCAAAGAGGGCTGAGGTCTACAGATAACTGCTAGCAAATCGATGATACGTCCTCTGAAAACATTCTTTAGAAATTGTCATATATCAAGTACGTGCTTGCATCGGGAAGAATCCAGTGCCATTGTTATCCATAATATTAAATACAATTTCGCATGTTGTCTCTCTCTTTTTGTTGGTATTCATATTCTGGCACTTGTGCTTGTGTCCTTTGCATAAAGTGGGCTTGTGTGCACCAATACACGCAACAATGACTCATTTGTTGCAAATGTCGCAGGGTACCCTGAGGTTAATACATGTCATATTTGGTCTAATTTATTTATCAACAAATTAAGTCATTTATTTATTTATTTATTTTTGCGTGACGCTGGGAGACTGTTCTGTGCTCATCTGAAACACACCATATAAAGCCGAAAACATATGTGTTCAGGGAGCCTTTGAATGTCTGAGGCAGCTTCTGGGCACCGCAATTTTAATCCATTTGGTGTAAATGATCCAAATGTATTATAGCCGAATATTGTACTTTACAAATGTACATATTTTATTGAAAAGGGATGGTTGAGTGGTTGCTGATGGACAGAAACAACAGCACGTTAAATGTTTCCACTCATCACTTTGCCAACCTGAGGTCTGAAAGATTAATCGAGCCTGTTATAGCTGTCTGTGGGTAAAAGGCAGACTATACATTTAGGCATGTGTAACACAACCCCAGGGATAGTAATGCTGGAGGGAGCAACAATTATTTCATCAGTGCTACTGGGGTGCCACAAAGGACCACACACTTCCTCAACACATGTATGACAAAAATGGTATTTTAAATATGGACAAAATACATGTATGCATGCAAAATATATGCTCCTAATATAGTTCCGTTTTTTTCAATGCATCCTAAAACAAAAACAAAAAAAGATAGGGGTTGAATCGAACAACAAAATAACCACATACTTTCCAATTCAAAGGGCTATCTTGTATAATAAATACCATTCATTCAAGGATGGCACAGAACTGCTGAACAAGAAAACAACATTAAGTGGAGGAACAGACTTTGTACATTTTTCCCACAAAAATAAATTAATTGAAAAATTGTAATATTATTGAGGTACTATTTTTGTCCTGCATACCGTTGTAAATCCTCTTTTTTTTAGTCCTAATCATGTTGTAGTTGACCTGGTTAGCAGAAGCGGACTCTACAGCCTCCTACGGAAGATCGGTTGCCCCCAAAAACTGCTCCAGATGGTCACGTCCTTCCATGAGGACATGCACAGCACAGTCTCCTTCAACGGCGGTATTTCTGATCCCTTTCCTGTGAGCAGCGGCGTGAAACAAGGGTGCGTCCTTGCCCCAACCCTATTTGGGATTTTCTTCTCCATGCTGCTACAGTATGCCTTCAGCAACTGTACAGAAGTCATCTATATCCACACCAGAGCTGATGGAAAACTATACAAAATCGCCCGTCTGCGAGCAAAGACCAAAGCCCAGGAAACACTGATCCGCGACTTACTATTCGCAGATGATGCAGCTCTGACGTCTCACACAGAAGCTGGTCTGCAGGAGCCAGTGGACCGCATGTCTCATGCCTGCAAGGAGTTTGGCTTGACTATTAGTCTGAAGAAGACAAACATCCTAGCACAAGACACTCCCACTCCACCAAACATCTCCATCGAGGGTACGCACCTTGAGGTGGTAGACTACTTCACCTACCTCGGTTCGACCATCTCCAGCTCCCTCTCTCTGGACACCGAGATCAGCGCAAGGATCGGAAAGGCAGCAGCCACCATCGCCAAGCTTAACAAGCGTGTGTGGAACAACAGTCAGTTGACTGTGAACACCAAGCTCAAAGTATACCAGGCCTGCGTCCTCAGCACTTTTCTTTACGGCAGCAAGTCCTGGACCACATATGCCGGGCAGGAGAAACGCCTAAACAGCTTCCACCTACGCTGCCTCAGACGACTCCTGAACATCAGATGGCAGGACAGGGTAACTCACGTCGAAGTTCTCCAACCCCAAGCATATTCACTCTTTTCAGTGGGAGGCGCTTGAGGTGGCTCGGCCACATCCGTCGCATGGCTGCTGGCCGCATCCCAAAAGATCTGCTGTATGGGGAATTGCGTGAGGGGGCTCGCCCCACTGGAAGGCCACAGCTCCGCTTCAAAGATGTCTGCAAGCGTGACATGAAACTGTCTGGAATCGACCCAAACTCGTGGGAAGCCTCAGGAAACATTCGTCCGCTCTGGAGGGCCACAGTCACCAATGGAGTCAAGAGGGCAGAGGATACCAGGAGCAACCGGCAGGCAGAAAAAAGAGCAAAGAGGATGGCAAGGGCAACCTCTGCCTTACCGCAATCCTCTTTCGTGTGCAGCAGCTGCTTCAGAGACTGCCACTCTAGAGTTGGGTTGTACAGCCGCTCTAGAAAATGTAATTGTACATAATCGCGCTACATCATCTCCCGAGATGAACGGATGCCGCCGCCGCCGCCGAATCATGTTGTAGTATAGAGCAGCATAAGACCCAGTGAAGGCGCAATTAAAACATGTCTCCCATCGAGAGATATTGCAACTGAAAACTACAGTCAACCGTTGCATTTTCGTAGTTAGTGTCATCATCCTGTCCTGTTTGCTTTGTTATTTTTCAGTCTCCAGCTGGAGAGTGGGCGTTCCCTCATGACTTGTCACTAATCACGCCTCATGACCCAGCTCCCGATATATACTCACAGACAACTGGTTGTCGGATTATTAGCCTTGCTCACACCTCCAACTGCTTAGTTTTCGAGACGTTCTTGACATTTTGCCTCATCACTTCTCGCCACATTTTTTCTCAGTATCATTTCATGTACAGTAGTTTAGTTCGGGTTATGTTTTGGTTTGTATTCTCGCATGTTGGAATTCCTTGTCCTTTGAGTTTGACAAGCAATGTATGTTGTTCCTTGCCTTATGCAAGCATGTTTGGTTTGTTTTCACTTTTTCCTGGTTCCAGAATATATCATTGTATTCATAGGTCTCCATGTTCATTCATTCATTCAATCATTTTCCAAACCGCTTCATCTTCACAAGGGTCACGGGGGTGCTGGAGCCGTCTTGCGGCAGTAGGCAGGGGACACCCTGAAACGGTTGCCAGCCAATCGCAGGGTCTCCATGTCCTACTTGGTATAGCCGTGACCTCTACAACACCTACTTTGTAAGTTATAATATACACAACCTTAAACTTCCTAAAAGAGCTGACGCTGTTATGGAGAAATGAGGAAATGGGGAGAAGAAAAGGAGAGGGGCAGAGCAGAGGAGAAGGAGATGGGGAGGTGAGTCAAAGGCGATGAAAGAAAGAAGAAACTCAGTAGGATGAGATGAGAAAAGAGAGTGGGGAGAGGGCTGCCTTAACCAAACATGACTAAACCTCTGTCAGAAAGAGGTTTTAAGCCTAGACTTAAATGTAGCGAGTGCCTGCCTTCCTGACCCTTGGAGAGAGCTGATTCCACAGTCGTTATCAATTAAAGCAGAAATGCCTGAAAAACTCGGAATGCACTTGAAGAGCACAGACCTCCGTCAAGCAGCTCTGTTCTACCAATAAACATTTCCTGTGTCTGGACCGTGATCCAAAGTCTTGCGAATTGTTCTTTGTCCCATTTCCAACATTTCAGAAAACTGTCATCAAAATCTGCACACAGCTGTTTGAGTTATGTTGCTAATAGACAAACAAACCCAACCAAAAGCATAACCTTCTTGGCGCAGGTAAGAAATGTGCTACATTGACGTAGTCGAGCTGTTCGCATCGCAACTTAGTTTACCGCAAACCGTGGCAGTGAAATGTTGTTTCACTTTTACCGACTTCTATTCACTGCCACTGCTTGCACTGAGCTAAGTTATGATGTTAAGAGTTAAAAGCTGGCTACTGAACGTATAGACACTATATATATTTATATATATATATATATATATATATATATATATATATATATATATATATATATATATACAATCCATATATTCATTAAAATACTATTGCCTTGATTGCCTTGAGACACATGTTAACACTCCACTCAGTTAACGCTTTTAATCTTTAGTGTCTGGCTTTGGGTTCCATGAAAAGCACAATATTGTGTACATCCAAGTGATTCAATTTTTTAAAATTCATATTACAGTTATTATTATTTGTTAAATGCCAATATTCTACAATCTGCATATTTAGTGAATGTGCCGAGTTGTGTTTTGGGTTTTTTTTCCACTAAGCCAATTGTAGATTACGGTACAATTGCAATGCCTAAGTCATTTGGGGAGTGCAATATAGAGAGCTAACTTGGCAAGACCATAAGATGTAGACAATGTTGTGTTTGAAACTTTCGTCTGATTCCCAAATGCCAACATGCTGTATTTAATCACACCCAATATTACTCTGCCTCTCCATATGGTAGTTGCCGTAGGTAGAATGAACATGCAAGATTCTAGGGGTCTGGCGTTTCCATGGCAACTACAGTATAGCCTGCCAGAGCTTGTGATCTCTACCTGCTTGTCTTTTTTCTACTTGTTTGTTTCAATATTTTCCCATCATGAGCCCCAACCAATATATTTAGAATTTTATGAGTTACTTGAATAAAAATGTCAGGTATCAAATTATTCATCGTAGACAGCTGCACTCAATGAACTGTATAATGGTTAGAGACTAGTTTTATTGTAACCACATTTTATAATATTATATAATTTGTAATACCAAGCACAGATAAGAAACATGCTCATGGAGAAAAAAAAAAATATATATATATATATACACACTTTATATAATAAGAGTTAAAGAAGGTGGTTGATTTTAAGTACTTAGGGTCAACTGTTCAGAGCAATGGAGAGTGTGGAAAAAAGGTGAAGAAGCGTGTACAGACACGCTTCTTCACGCGGGTTAAAACGGCTGGAGAAAAGTGGCAGGTCTGATGTGTGACAGAAGAGTTTCAGCTCAGATGAAAAGAAAGGTGTATAAAACTGCACTGTGACAAGCCATGCTGTTTGGGCTGGAGACATTGCTGAAGAAAAGACAGGAGGCAGAGCTGGAGGTCGCAGAGATGACGATATTGAGGTTCTCTTTGGGAGCGACCAGGTTAGATAGGATCAGGAATGAGTACATCAGAGGGTCAATTCATGTTAGAGGTTTTGGAGAGAAAGTCATAGAGGCTAGATTGAGAAGCTTTGAACATGTCCAGAGGAGAGAGGTGAATATATTGAGAGAAGGATGCTGAGTCTTGAACTGCCAGGCAGGAGGCAGAGAGGAAGACCAGAGAGGAGGTTTATGGATGTAGTGAAAGAGGACATGAAGGGAGCTGGTGTGAGAGAAGAGGATGCACAAAACAGGTTTAGATGGGGGCAACTGATTCGCTGTGGCGACACCTGAAGGGAAAAAAGAGAAAAGAAGAGAGAGAGAGAGAGAGAGAGAGAGAGAGAGAGAGAGAGAGAGAGAGAGAGAGAGAGAGAGAGAGAGAGAGAGAGAGAGAGAGAGAGAGAGAGAGAGAGAGAGAGAGAGAGGCAGGCCCGGTTGTCGAGTGGATAGCGTGTCGACCTCACAGTGCAGGGGTCGTAGGTTCGATTCCAGCTCCGGCCTTCCTGTGTGGAGTTTGCACGTTCTCCCCGTGCCTGCGTGGGTTTTCTCCGGGTACTCCGGTTTCCTCCCACATTCCAAAAATATGCATGACAGGCTGATTGACCGCTCAAATTTGTCCCGAGGTGTGAGTGTGAGCGCGGATGGTTGTACGTCTGTGGTTGCCCTGCGATTGGCTGCCAACCGGTTCAGGGTGTCCCCCACCTACTGCCCGAAGACTGCTGGGATAGGCTCCAGGGGCGTGCACTCTATATATTAGGGTGACTGTGCAAATAGTATAGTGCATATGTTATGATTATTTAGTTTGGTCTCTCTTGATGCATAATTTGTCTTAGGTATGGGGTAGAAGTTACATTATGATTTTTTTTTCTTACATGCATGTCCGAGTGTTCCAAAATATGGAAGCTACAGTATTTCCTTTTTCAGCTATGAATGTTAATAAAATGTGAACATCCATGAAAAGAACAGATAATATAATTTTATCTGGAGGAATTGGTGTCGCAACACAAAAGATATGGGCCATTCTCAATGAAAATACCTGTGTGCAGCGCTTCTTTGGACTGCTGCATGTTCCTACATATGCTGACTCAGAAAAAAATGCTTCATAGACAAAAGCTCTTCACTGGTATGATAAGGACTTAATGGCAGCAAAGGGGATTTATGTTTCGTTAATATTTCACGCAGAAACAATCTGGCTGGTTGTCTGGCTCGTGGTGATGAGAGCTGAGTTTGTCAGAAAGTAATATGGGTGGCGAAAATCACTGATTTCATGCAATGCAATCCTGATATAAGCCATTTTGAATCATCAAATGCATTTCATTGGCAGATTATTAAATGCTGTGGAACAAAAAAATGGAACTCACAAATGCAGAGATGGACACTCAGGGGCATGCATGAATGTCGGGTTTCCTGTCCCTGTACCTCAAACCGACTCTTTGTGTGGAAGAGGATTTGGGGGGTCATGTTGCAGGATTGGAGAGACGAGTAGTGCTAGAGCCGGGTGCAAACAATCTTTATCAGTGCAATACTTAAGACCTTGTTGCCAAATGAACACACACCATCACGAGTTTGGGCAACCGGCCATTTTTTCACGTATTTCCACCAAGTGGTTTTACGGTTCAATTTTTCCAATATTCCTCCGTATGTTTGTGACCTACTCCTTGCCTGTCAGTCCTGTGCCCTGCAAACAATTTAATTCCATGACTTGACCTGGAACTGCTGTCTTTGAACCACTGCTACCGCCACCAGCTTTGGTTCAATGAAATAATCAATATTTCTGCCTCTTCTGTTTCCATGCCTGTTATTGGGTCCTCCGTACACACCCAGCGTTTTAACAGCTTGATCTGACCATTATGGACCCGGGAGAGACTGACCCTGTCTTAGAGATGCTTAATGGATAAGGTGCACTCTTGGACCAGCATGACCCAGCACTCAGAATGATGATGGGTTAAGTACACGACTTTTCACAAGCCCTTACTATTCTCCAAAAAGAGCTCTCCGCAATGAAAGTCTGCTGACGGTCTCAGCTCACACCTGCATCCCCCGCATTCTTCACCATTGCTCCAATTCGTGTCAGCACCAGCCCCATATGATAGCGAATTAGGCGTTTGCCATGCTTTTTTTGGTACAGTGTTCACTACTTTCTTGCCAGCAGCCCTTGTCTCATTCCTTTGAGCAAGCTAAGATCTCTTATCTGTCCTGGGCTGCTCCCTGGACACTCTGGAGGAGGTGGGCAACAGGAGGATGCTAGCTAAACGAACAGCTATGATGGACAGACCCTCTCACCCCCTCCAGGCCACCCTGACAGCACTGGGCAGTTCCTTCAGCCAGAGACTGATACACCCGGGCTGCAAGAAGGAGAGGTACCGCCCCTGATTGCTGCAGACTGCTTCAGGCTATTAAATAGACTATCCTGGACTCAGCCCCACTCACCCATTTTTAACATGCTTGTATTTATATTTTATATTTATTTATAACGTTTTTGTCTTCTACTTTCTCCCTTTCATAATGTTGCTGCTGTAAATTGGGAATTTCTCCATTGTGAGACAAATGTAGCTTATTTTATCTAATCTCATTGGCTGTCTCCAGGGTTCTGCGTTGTCGTGGGCCACAACTGAATGGGAGAGATAGTCTCTTGTTGGTAAGTCAAGTTTTGCATTCACAGAGGAAATTCAGAAAATATTAGATCACCCTGACCATGATAAGGAGGCTGCCAAGCAGCTCATGTCATTACGGCAAAGCCATGCTAATTGCTAAGCTAACACACACACTCTCACACACACACACGCACATATATATATATATATATACATATATATATATATATATATATATATATATATATATATACATATATATATATATAAACACACACAGAGAGAGAGACAGAGAGAGAGAGAGAGAGAGAGAGAGAGATCTTATATATCTATTTTATCCGTGTGTGTGTGTGTGTGTGTGTGTGTGTGCAATCATGATCGAGAACACTTCTCAAAAGTCTGGCTGGAACTGCAATAAGGCGGAGCACATCCAACTTTGAACAGCAAAATGGCAGGTTATTTAATAAGTGTCCAGAGAGAAAATTAGACAAAGTAATGCTAAACACATTTCTCAACCGGATTAATGAAGTAACTTTCTGGTGTATGTCAGCTGAGAGGAGTGGCCTAGAAGATTCCATTTTTGAAATGCCAGACCTTCATCATTGTGCTTGTGAATCGTCCCAGATGCCTCATGATTAATTGGTGAGTATGCCATACTACACAGGCTAAGGCGCATCAAGACAACTCATAATCAACTCTAGGAGACACTACGTTTGTCTGCAACACGTGTCTGTCAGCTCAAAATCAGGCTACATTTGTGTTGTTTGACGTCATCATAAGCCAGGGGCAACCCAAAATGTTGAGCCATATTGGATGAAAAAAACAAATGTGTCTTGAGCCACAAAAAAATTAAAAGCCTGATATAATCCTTATAATGAAGGCAACACATGTTGTATGTATCTATATTAGCCTAATATAAAAATGACAAATGCACAATGACCCTGCATGATTTTTTTTTATTTTTTCCTTTAGAGAATTATGCACCAGGTGAACTACTCTGTTGTACAATGCCGCCTCAAGTTTAACTTCATTACAATAGTAATGAATTATTCTTCATTGCTTTGATGAAATTGAAGAAATGGAACGAAGAAATCCGATTTTTTATTTCATTTTTATTTTGAGGATTTGAAAAAACAACAACAAAAAGAAAGTGCCTATCTGTCTTTATCTGGGCAACAAATAGTGCAATAAAACATAGCCTGCATTTAAAAAAATAAATAAAACAGCAGTAAAGTATATGGAATCAAATTTAAAAAGTTTAAATTTGACTTCTGTGCAAATGCCACACAAGTCAGTGCAAGGGTAAAACGCAGCAGCATCCTCTTCTCGTTTGACACGCAACCAACGGAACTATCCTCGGACATGAGCAATAAAGCACAATGTGTCATTCCAAATATAATCTGACAAAAAAATCAGAAATCACTTTATAAAAACACTGTTCATAAATATGTGCCTACGACAGGATTGTGTTCTTACCCGTTAAATGTGACTTCTGTTTTCGGACATCATTACTCAGCTTCTCAACATCGGCCTTGTAAAATGTAAGTTTAATCTTGACACAGCACTGCAAGCTCTCATCTGTGAGATGGGTGCGATATTTTGTTGCATTTTTTTTTTTTTATAACAACAGCCATCTGTCTGGCATCCCAACCTGCTAATAGAAACGTGTGTCGCAAGCTATGATGCAAATCCTCGTTTACAGAAATGTTGACATTTAAAATGTATTCGGCACATTTTTACAGCATTGGAAAACGTTAAGAATGTCTACACAAGCATTAAAACAAATCAAACATTTCCCTCCCCCATCTTTTTTCCATTTTCAAACATTTTTGAAAAAGCTCCAGGGAGCCACTAGGGCGGCGCTAAAGAGTCGCATGCGGCTCTAGAGTCATGCTGACCACCGGCTTCAGCATGACTTTTGTATCAAAACTGGAATCAGAAAGATTAATTGCTTCACTCTTCGGTAATTTTATTTCATGTACCCTCTTTAAAATGAAGCAGCATCTCTGCTAATAACTATTTGCTATGGTCGTTGAACACACAGTCCCACGCTAAGTGAACGTGTTAAAAGTCTGAATGTGAATCTCAGCTGAATTATGAACTGAATGACGAAACACTGAACGATTGGGTGAAGGAATATTTTGAATGGATCATTTTAAAATTGTTTCCAGTGAGTCTAGTCAGTACAGTCAAAAGAGCTGCCCAAGCTGTTCCCATTGTTAGCAAACATGAAGGCAAACACAGACCTCCAGCTAACGAGACAAAAGCAAATCAAATGAGAGCACAATGTAGAAGTAGAAGATGACCAAAGACACAGATTATGTCAAAACCACTGAGGGAAACATTTTGCCTGTTTTACAGTCCGTTTCCAAACTCAAGAGATGGATGAGAATAATATATTTTTTCACTTGTTGAAAAGGAATATATGAGTGCAGCGTTTATTTTGTGGGTTTGCTTGACTTTCACTTCATCAGACAACATGTCACCTATCCTTGCCCCTTGACAATATTTGATACAGTCAGACTCACACATGTTTGCACTGCAAAGCTCATTGAGACAGGAAGTCTGAAGAGTTGTTTTTCTTTTTCTTTTTTCTTTTGAATGGCAGCTCAAAAATGTGGCGTTTGCGCTGCTGAGCTGCTCTAGTTTCATCCATGTCTGTTCTTCATCTTTGAGCTCCTTGCAGTCTTCCCATTTTCTAGATCCCTTGTAAATAAAAGCACAGTCGTTTCGCAGTGAATTAAACAGGTCAACTTTACTGTTGATGGAAGTCACAAACAATTCAGTGCCTACTAAGTTAATAGAGATTTAAGTTACGCGAGTTTACTAGCCATGCAAAATGTATGACCTTGTAAAATAAGATGAGGGGATTTCAGTAAGTCAAGATCCAATAGTCGCATACTGATACATATACTTTTACTGCTTTTTTTGCAAAAGGTGTGAGATTTATGACTTTGTATATGGTGCCTGACTTTGATTGCCACCGTTACTAGAATTCTGAGTTTGTTTAGAACACGGATGCCCAATACATCGATCGCGATCGACCGGTAGCTCCCGGGCTGGTCCATGTTGATCGCGAGGGGTGTAGGGAAAAAAACAAACAAACAAACAAACAAAATATATTTGTGTCTGTGTGCTGTTATTCATATGATATTTATTTGTGTTAGTGCACATTGCACCCTTAGCATCTTATCAGGCTCACTTTCACAAAAAGTATTTCAAAAATAAAATAAAATAATAAAGCAGGTCATCTTTAACCAACGGTGGCATGTGACCTGCATCAACTCAAATCAACTCAACTGTATTTATAGAGCACTTTCAAACAGCCATCGCTGCATACAGAGTGCTGTACATGGAGCAACTAACATATACAACAGTAAAGCAACAAATCGGTAACAAAGACAGTAGAAAGCACCGAACAGCAAAACCAAGAACAAATCTGATTCACGCTGAGTCAAATGCCAAAGAATACAAATGAGTTTTGAGGTGGGTTTTCAAGATGGGCAGCGAGGAGGCCTGCCGAATGCTCAGCGGGAGGTCATTCTAGGGAGAGGGACCAGCAACAGAAAAGGCTCGATCCCCTCTGAGCCTCAGTTTAGTTCTTGGTACTTCTAATAATGTGTGGTCCGCAGACCTGAGGCGCCGGGCAGGTGTGTGGGGGCGGATGAGCTCAGAGAGGTAAGGTGGCGTGAAGTCATTTAGAGATTTGAAAACAAATAATAGGATCTTGAAAATAACTCTAAAATGTATAGGGAGCCAGTGAAGGGATGCCAGAGTAGGAGTTATGTGCTCCCTCTTACGAGTACCAGTCAAGAGGCGAGCAGCGGCATTCTGGACCAGCTGGAGGCGCATTACCAGAAGTTGTTAGCGGTTAGCAGTCTGCACTTGCGGTTTGCAATTTGAGCTGTTCCCATGTATCTTTTTTATGTTTATTATTCTCATTCAGTTTGTTTCATTTACAATTCACCAAGGGCAATGGCAAAGAATGGCAATCTGTATTTTAATTTTGAGTCGTTTGTTAGCCTTACAAAAAAGAAAAATGATTTTTTCAAACATCCTAAATGACAAGAAAAGACAGAGATGCCATGCTAAATGCTAAGCTGACCTAAAAATTGACACAGGTGCATTTAACAATGCAATTAAGTGCTTGTGTGTTCGATTTCACAGATGTGTGTCTGGAACCATGCCAGAGGGGCGAACATCCACCTTTGAACAGGAAAACAAAGGGCAAATTAATAAGTGTCCGAATTGTGGAAAATAAATAAATAAATAAAAAATAACCAATCATACTCAGTAAACAGAACCAGAACTGGAAATGAATTAACTTCTGTTCCGGAGTGCATCAGCCATGAAAAATTCTAGAAAATACACAATACAATTTGCTGCTATACACAATGTCAATTGAAGAAGTAAAAACTTGGGGGGAGGGAGGAAAGCCAACGGTTCATTTGTTATATTCTATCATTTGTATTTATTCAAAAAAACACTTGCTTCATGTCCCCGGGATTAACCATCTACAAATAAAAATAAATATATTTTTTTAAATGTGCTACAAAATTAGAAAGTTGTTCTTCCATCCATATCCATTATCCGAATCACTTTTGGATCATCTTCAGGCAGTCGATGAGGTGCACCCTGAATTGGTTGCCAGCCCATGTCAAGGCAAAGACAAATATTGAAACTCGAAATCACACCTGGAGACAATTTAGGGTGCTTAATTAACCCACTATAAACCAATGTTAATGAAGTTATTCTTTGTTGTCAGTTTATCTATATACAGAAAATAGTTGACGGGGCGTGAAATAGATTCTTCTTCCTTAGGGGTCTTAACAGAAGATACGTGAGAAGCACTCATACTCCTCCATCAAATATAGAGATCTTCAAACACGGTATAACACTATATTCCAGCACAACCGCATTGGCCAGCGTGCTGTTCCTCTTATATAAGGAGTATATTGTCATCCCATTACATATTGTTGTGTCGGGCTGTTGTAGTTATGCATGGTTTATTCATGCATGACTGACTGTGGAAATAATTAAATGTAACATTGCAAATATGGTGGGGTTTTTTTTTTCCGAACTGATGAGACTTTTACAATCCATTCCACCTAAGAACAAGAAACATGAATCAGTAATTATAGTAAAAAATGCAACACAGTGGTACTTCTACTTACGAAATTATTTGGTTGTGGAAGAGATTTCTTAACTAGAACATTTTGTAAGTAGAGACATGTTTTCCATGTAAATGCACTAATCCGTTCCAAGCCCCCCCGAAAAGTCAGACATAATAGTTTTCTAAAGCATAAAAATTCATCAAAATATGTTAAAAAAACATGTTACAATTAGATTATTGCACAATAAATGAGAGTTGTGCATAATGTAAAAAACAAAGAATAGAGTGAAGAATAAAAATGATGGTCTTATAAATTTTAACTGTGTCCTCATCATTTTTTGCCGTCTTTAGTTCATGTTCTGTCTCGGGAGGGGTTTTTGCCTGGTGTTTTGTAAAGAACTGATTTTGTCGGCTTTTAACAATCCTTCGAAATTGTTCAAGGCAAACATCAGCATAGTGAACGATCGCTCGACTGGTGAAAACTTTCTGGGTGATTCATATTTACATAAACCTATCGGAACGCCTCATGGCCTGAGGGGCGAATGGCGAGGACGCTGCGCAGACACATATCTATCTATATATCCAGCTGCACACATCGACACATACGGTACATCGACACCTCTTAGCCAATGGCATGCCAGGAAGATGCTCGGTAATAGCCAATGGCAGAGCAGCTGTATGTATGTTACGTTCATGAAACTTGGAGCTGTGAGTAACAGCCTATACTGTATTTGTATTGTATGTGTACTGTCATTTCTTTTGTAGCAAGACGCAATATTTTCCGAGACGTTTGCAAGTAGAGGTGTGTGTATGTGTGTGTGTGTGTATATATATATATATATATATATATATATATATATATATATATATATTTGTGTATTTGGTTGTTATTGTGTTTGAATGTTTTAAGAAATACAAATTGAAATACAATATATTCAGATGGCTCTGTGTTTCGTCATTTGGAAACGTTTAGGAAACTTCACCACTTCTGGAGCTCTTGCTCTCTTTGCTTTACATTTGCATTGATCACAGGCTGAATTAACTGCACTCAATCTCCTTCTCCATTTAGATTGTTTCGCTGTAATGGCAGTATATTCACAGGAGCTCTGGTAAGAGCGGAGCAAAAGAGGGAGCGTGGTCGTTTCCAAAGAGGCCTGTTTTATTAACAATAACACAGTGGCTGGGCAGACTGATCAGTCTCCTTCAAGCATACATAATTACTATAGTACCCAGAGAATGAGGGTGATAGTGCAGATAGAAAGAAAGGTGTAAAGGTCCAGACAGGTGCAGCGATGTGAACAGTGCACGGAAAATGAGGGCCCATTAAGTTTGTCATCCGCAACATACCACCTGAGGTCACAGCGTGTGACATGCTCCTTTCTCTCTCGGCCTGCCCATCTCTGCTGTAATTGTTTGCCTCTCTCCATTACATCCTCTAATACTACTCCTCAGCCACAAATTATTTATTCGCTCCCCCCGCCCCCCCAAAAAAAAGTGTGTGTGGGGGGAGGGTGCGGGGGTGGTCTCTCTATCCATAACAAGACTTAAGCGGAACAATGTGCATATTTAACTGTCTTTATTCCCTAATTCTCCCGGCTTTTTATTTGATATGCATGGCTGTAATCGTTAAGGTAAATGAGGCACAGTACGCTTGTACGCCTCAATCCTTCTCTTCGCCAATTACTCCCACACAATAAGGCGTTTTAATCAAAGACAGTCTTCATGAGAAGGGGTGTGGGGGGGGGGGGGGGGGGCAGAATGAGCTTTTCTTATCATATAAAATTATTTAATTTCTGTCTATAAGTGGTGTAGTGGTGAGAATTAAATATGACACAAACCTTTGAAGAGACTGGTATTACTCCATATGCTCTCTCTTGCCATCTGCTTGTGAGAGGGATGACAATGACAAGAAAAAAAGTTGGGAAAACGTAATTGTTGACAGGGGGGGTATTTGAGGGGTGGGCGGAGGGGCGTTGCAGACAGTAAACAGACATAAGGCATGTTAACTGAGGTAAACAGACATGGATGACATTATGCGCTAGGCCAATTTAGCACCAGCTAATATATACGTTCCGGTGATTGACGGCCCGCCCTTATCATGAGTATAGTGATTTGAATCTCCATCCATCCATCCATCCATCTTCTACCGCTTATCCGAGGTCGGGTCGCGGGGGCAGCAGCTTTAGCAGGGAAGCCCAGACTTCCCTCTCCCCAGCCACTTCTTCCAGCTCTTCCCGGGGGATCCCGAGGCGTTCCCAGGCCAGCTGGGTGACATAGTCTCTCCAGCGTGTCCTGGGTCGTCCTCGGGGTCTCCTCCCAGTGGGACATGCCCGGAACACCTCACCAGGGAGGCGTTCAGGAGGCATCCTAATCAGATGCCCGAGCCACCTCATCTGGCTCCTCTCGATGTGGAGGAGAAGCGGCTCGACTCTGAGCCCCTCCCGGATGACTGAGCTTCTCACCTTATCTCTAAGGGAGAGCCCGGACACCCTGCGGAGAAAACTCATTTCGGCCGCTTGTATCCGGGATCTCGTTCTTTCGGTCACGACCCACAGCTCGTGGCCATAGATGAGGGCTGGAACGTAGATCGACCGGTAAATTGAGAGCTTCGCCCTTTGGCTCAGCTCCTTCTTTACCACGACGGACCGATACAACGTCCGCATTACAGCAGACGCTGCACCGATCCGCCTGTCGATCTCTCGCTCCCTCCTGCCCTCATTCGTGAACAAGACCCCAAGATACTTAAACTCCTCCACTTGGGGCAAGATCCCCTCCCCGACCCGGAGTGGGCACTCCACCCTTTTCCGACTGAGGACCATGGTTTCAGATTTGGAGGTGCTGATCTTCATCCCAACCGCTTCACACTCGGCTGCGAAACGCTCCAGTGAGAGTTGGAGAGCCCTGCTTGAAGGAGCCAACAGTACCACATCATCTGCAAAAAGCAGAGATGCAATACTGAGGCTACCAAAAAGGACTCCCTCAACGCTTTGGCTGCGCCTAGAAATTCTGTCCATAAAGGTGATGAACAGAATCGGCGACAAAGGGCAGCCTTGGCGGAGTCCGACCCTCACTGGGAACGATTCCGACTTATTGCCGGCAATGCGAACCAAACTCTGACATCGGCAGTATAGGGACCGAACAGCCCGTATCAAGGGGCTCGGTACCCCATACTCCCGAAGCACCCCCCACAGAACCCCCCGAGGGACACGGTCAAACGCCTTCTCCAAGTCCACAAAACACATGTGGACCGGTTGGGCGAATTCCCACATACCCTCGAGGACCCTGCTAAGGGTTGTAGAGCTGGTCCACCGTTCCACGGCCGGGACGAAAACCACACTGCTCCTCCTCAATCTGAGGCTCGACTTCCTGACGGACCCTCCTCTCCAACACCCCTGAATAGACTTTACCAGGGAGGCTGAGGAGTGTGATCCCTCTGTAGTTGGAACACACCCTCCGGTCCCCCTTTTTAAACAGAGGGACCACCACCCCGGTCTGCCAATCCAGAGGCACTCTCCCCGATGACCACGCGATGTTGCAGAGGCGTGTCAACCAGGACAGCCCTACAACATCCAGAGATTTGAATCTGAAAAAGTCAAAAATCATTGAAAATTGCTGGTACCTATTATTACAAGACCACATTTAAGTCACATCTATTCTCCAGTCAATTGTTGACTTATTCTGCGCAACCAAGCAGTTTAATGTCGTGATGGTTCCATGAGGCGTCATGGAGCGTGTTGACACACTGACGCACTGTGTGCTCATTTCCTGTTTGGGCTGCAGTTGGCTCCAGGAGCCATTTTGATTGGATGATACTGGCCAACGTTGCCGTTGCTGTGGAAACAGGTGTACGCTGTGGAAACATGGTGTTCTGCCATTAGCTCAAAGCTAATCCTTAGCGAATAAGATGACGAAAAGAAAAAAAGATGACGAGTTTGGTAGACTTCAGGACGAATGGACCGAAGGATTCGCCTTTGTGGAGAGAAGGGCTTCTGCGGTGTGTCTGATTTGCAATGACAAAATACCATCGTTGAAACGGTCGAATGCAGAGCGGCACTTTGACACGCCCCATGCTACGTTCGGCATCAAAACACTGTGCGAGAGACAGCAGAAAGGAAGCGTGCAAACTACTGAGCAGTGTGCAAGCTAGCCAGCAGTAACTGTGTATGGACCCGGTAAGATGACTTTCATTCCGATAGTTTTGCTGGATTTATCGTGAGGAACGGAAAACCATTCACATTAATGGTGAGTATTATCACCAAATTATTTTAAAAAATACATTCAGAGGCTTATTATACTGACATTTTGTTGAAATCACTTTTAAAATGCAGTTTATATATATATATATATATATATATATATATATATATATATATATATATATATATATATATATATATATATATAAAAATCCTCGTCTCACCCCTCAGGTGGTGTCCGTCCCCCATTCAGCTCGGGTCCTCTACCAGAGGCCAGGAAGCTTGAGGGTTCTGCGCAGTATCCTTGCTGTTCCCAGCACTGCGCTTTTCTGGACTGAGATGTCCGACGTTGTTCCCGGGATCTGTTGCAACCACTCGTTTAGTTTGGGGGTCACTGCCCCGAGTGCTCCGACCACCACAGGCACGACTGTCACCTTTACCTTCCAGGCTCTCTCCAGCTCCTCTCTGAGCCCTTGATATTTCTCAAGTTTCTCGTGTTCCTTCCTTCTGATGTTCCCATCACTTGGGACCGATACATCCACTACAACGGCTTTCCTCTGCCCTTTATCTATGATCACGATAATCTGATTGGTTCGCCATTACCATCTTGTCAGTCTGGATCTGGAAGTCCCACAGGATCTTCGCTCGGTCATTCTCCACCACCTTCGGAGGTGTTTCCCATTTTGACCTTGGGGTTTCCAGTCCATACTCCGCACATATGTTTCGGTAGACTATGCCAGCCACCTACACCTTGGGTCTTGTCTGGTGTGGTATATCTGGGCCTCAATGGCTCTGGTGCTCAGGGCCTCCTCCTAAGCAGTCAGGATGAGTGCCTCTGTGCTGTCCTTCAGGCCAGCCCTCTCTAGCCACTGGTAGGACTTCTTGAGATCAGCCACTTCAGTTATGGTCCGGTGGTACATCGCGTGTAGGGGCTTGTCCTCCCATGATGGTCCCTCTTCCAGCACCTCATCCTCTGTTCCCCATTGTCTGAGACATTCTCTGAGTACGTCATCCGTTGGAGCTTTCTCCTTGATGTATTCATGGAGCTTGGATGTTTCATCCTGGACAGTGGCTCTTACACTCACTAGTCCCCGGCCTCCTTCCTTTCGGCTTGCGTACCTGATTATTCCTGCAGGGTATCTGATCACTGGGGGTCGCGGGGGGTGCTGGAGCCTATCCCAGCTGTCTTCGGGCAGTAGGCGGGGGACACCCTGAATCAGTTGCCAGCCAATCGCCAATCGCAGGGCACACAGAGACGAACAACCATCCACGCCCACACTCACACCTAGGGACAATTTAGACTGTCTAATCAGCCTGCCATGCATGTTTTTGGAATGTGGGAGGAAACCGGAGCACCCGGAGAAAACCCACGCAGGCCCAGGGAGAACATGCAAACTCCACACAGGGAGGCCGGAGCTGGAATCGAACCCGGTACCTCTGCACTGTGAAGCCGACGTGCTAACCACTGGACTACCGGGCCGCTCTCTCTCTCTCTCTCTCTCTCTCTCTCTCTCTCTCTCTCTCTCTCTCTGTATATATATATATATATACATCCATCCATTTTCCGAACCGCTTTATCCTCACTAGGGTCACGGGGATGCTGGAGCCTATCCCAGCTGTCTTCGGGCAGTAAGCAGGGGGACACTCTGAATCAGTTGCCAGCCAATCGCAGGGCACACAGAGACGAACAACCATCCACGCCCGCACTCAGACCTAGGGACAATTTAGAAAGAAAAAAAAAAAAAATATATATATATATATATATATATATATATATATATATATATATATATGGTTCTCACTGAAATACATACAAATACTTTGCTTTTATGGCTCCCTTAGTCAAAAAAGTTCCCGACCCCTGGACTAAACTGACTGATTTGATGACCAAGTGTATTCGATATCGTTCACATCCATGCATTCATATTGTATCATTCAATATGTTTCATTCATTCATTTTCTGAACCGCTTCATCCTCACTAAGGTCGTGGGGGGTGCTCGAGCCTATCCCAGCTGTCTTCGGGCAGGAGGTGGGGGACACCCTGAATAGGTTGCCAGCCAATCGCAGGGCACACAGAGACAAACACCCACGCCCACACTCACACCTAGGGACAATTTAGAGTGTTCAATCAGCCTGCCATGCATGTTTTTGGAATGTGGGTTAGGGTTAAACCCACACAGGCCCGAGGAGAACATGCCAACTCCACACAGGGAGGTCGGAGCTGGAATTGAACCCGGTACAGACGTGCTAACCATTGGACTACTGGACCGCCGTCAATATGCTTCAATAATGTGAAAATATGTGGATGAGAATGCTCCACTGTTTTGAATTTCGTTGCGTTTTTCTACATGCTGTTTCCCCTGCTGTGGAGAACACACACTCACATGGCACAGATGAGGCCGTCGTACAAAGGAACTCCTTTGCGAGGTGGGAGAGGTTTGGAAAAGAAGTGTGTTGGTCCTTCCAATACAACAGCAGGTCTTGATTGTGTGCAATATTCCCCTCTGCCGGGTATTGCTGGACCTCAGATATAGCATCTGCTGTTGCACCTCTTCCCAGTCTCCCCACCTCATCATCCAGATGCTGCAACAGGTCATCTAAAAAAAACACACAAAAAAACAACAAAATTGGCATTTAGAACAGTTTCCCAAAACAATCATGATGAGTAAAATGCCAGATGTAGTTGCAGAGGTGCCTTTGTTGGTACTATGTTATTTCTGTATGGCAAATTCAACATTTCACCTGCAATAAAATATGAATAGTAAACTAAGCATTACCTTGAAATGAATTAGAATTAGAATGGAACAAGACATGTCAATAATCTGAGAGGCACTTGGTGAAACAAGGAGATTTGAATAAATACCTTATTCTCCAAAAGGAGATCAAAATGGTCGCACACGGCGGACAATTTGCGTTTCCTCGGGAGCTGCTCCATAATATGCACGTACTGTAAGCGAGCAAGGGGTCTGGCTTGTTTCGGCAGACGACATCGCGTCGCTAGACGCACTTCCTTATAAACACGGTTTGATGGGCTTTTGCGGCATCGACGCCCCCTGGACTGTGTCGACACAGTTAATGCATCAGTCACGTGATTGTCTTGAAGCAGTACGTGCACCGACACGGGGATTTGTCTGTGAGCTCGGCGCGTGCATCGACGCATCTGTGTTATGGTTATTTGTTGACTTTTAGTTCCGCCGCCATTTCAAGGGGGAAGTGAACCGTTTCGTATCTTACTGATACATCAATTATTAGTACTAGTCCATTTAGCACACCCACAAGATCTGGTATAATTTTTCTATCTTCCACTTCCACTCTCATCTCTCTGATCACACTCCATCTGAGTTTTTCAATCTCGTCTTGTAGGTCTTCGCAGATTTTGATGTATTGACGCATAATGTTCTTTTTGACATACTCACATTGCCCCAGGATATGGGACAGTGATTCATATTTTGCGTTGCATCTCCTGCAGTTAGTCCTTCTCTCGCCCATTCCCGCTCTGCATCCTTGTGCTAAGGCAACTCCCAATCTAAGTGCCAGTCCCATCAAATAATGCTTTTGTTTGAAGGCCACTTTTCAGGGTTCCTTGATCCAAGAATTGCTTATTCCATCACCCCGGAACATGGCAACTCCATTTCCTTGCGTTTCCAGTCTCTCACACGCCAAGTTCTCTTCGTCCCTCCAGTTGGGTAGGTTCAATTCCTTTCAGGTCATTTCACGCCCTTTGTTGTCATTCTGAAGCTTTGGAGCCTCTCCTGGGACTCCTCCTGTTGCCCTCCACAGTGTCTCCCATGCGGGCTGTCGGACCATTTCCATCGCCAAGAATCTTGTCCAGCCGTCCTTGCTCCAACACCTCCTCCAGATGTATTTCATTCTTATGACAGATATTAGCCTTTCCAACTTTCTGATTCCCAACCTGACATCTCGTACTCTCAAGTAGAGTAGTCCATTGCTCATTGACTGATCTAGGTGCAGCCATTCTTTCACCGATTTCTGAATCAATCAAGGCCAGATTGGTTACCGGCACTTTGCCCATGGCCACTTGGTAAGTGATCCTAGAGAGGACATATGTTTAGTATCTTTAGACGTTGAGAGGGCTTTTAGTCGGCTCTTTTTATGTTCTGCAACCACCTCTCTGTTGTCGTTTTCAAGTCTGGTGGATTTATGCCTTTTTCCGGACCCACTTGGACTCCAAGGTATTTTACCGACTCGCTTGGATTCACCTTGTGGATGGGTTGGCTACATAGCTTCCAAGGTTCTCCAACGTTAACCATTCCCTTTTCCATCATGAAGCCATGGCATTTCTTGGGCTGAACACTTAGACCTGTGAGTTCGCAGAAATCCTCATAAATCCTTAATTGATTCACGATACCTTCCTTTGAGCCACTAACCAGTACGAGATCGTCCGCAAAAGCCAGTGCAGCAATTTTTCATTCGCCCCATTCTAGTCCCCACTTAGCAGTTTCGAGTGAATGGATGAGGGGGTCCATTGCCAAGTTGAAGAGCATTGGGGACATTGGGTCACCCTGCTTTCCTCCCACATTCTTGTGAATTGAACCAGACACGGCCTTTCCACATCCTATTCTGGTCGAGCAGTCACGTAGGAATTTCTGATCAACTCCAGTATATGCTGTTTTAGGGCACACAGAATATGTTCATGAGATACCAGATCAAATGCCTTTGTGAATTCGACGAATACGGCTGCTAGTGGTCTCTTTTCCGATCCAGATCGCCCAATGAGTCTGTCAACGATCATTAAGTTCTCCGCGCAACCGCCCGATTCGGCGAAGAAACCACATTGTCTCGGATCGATCGGACAGGCATGGGCTAGACTCATCGTCATGATCCTACCGAAGAGCCTCAGCAACGCCGATCCAATCGTCACTGGTCTCCAATTAGATATGTCTCTCAAGTCCTCTGAATTCGGGGATTTGGGTAGCAATCGGGTCCTGCATTCCTTGACAACTTGAGGAATAATCCCTTGTACCAGCCATCTTGTGTATTCTTTAGCCAGTAGTGTTCCATTTCTATCCCAGTTGAGTAGGTTTCTTTTGGTGATCCCATCCGGTCCCGGAGAGTGTCGTTTTTCATTTTGGTCAGGTTCTCCATGAATTCCTTTGGCAGGATGGGTTTTCAGAACCCACTGTTGTCTGCTCCTTCTGCCGACTTGAAAGTACCCAGACCGGAACGGCAGATAGAAATCCTTCATGGTAATTGTACATTTAACGTTCTCCTTGCCATCCATATGATTTTTGCCAACATCATTGGCATACAATATCTGACAGGACTTGTATCGACTAACTTTTTCAGATCTTCGCCTCTTCGATCTCTTGTGCAGATGGATTTCGCCTATTAATGGGCGCTCTCTTTTCGGTGCTTCTTTCATCCCACCCAGGGCAGAGGTTATTTCCATCGCAGTGGCCCCAACCTTGACCCTTCTTGACCAGAGCTATAATTACCCTGGTCTCTTCGCCATCTTTTCCCTCCACTCGGCCTTCCATTGCCTCCAGGAATTGTTTCTTGATTTGATCCTGTGGTGTCGTAGGTAATTTCGGGCATGCCCGAGGCCCATCCGTTGTTGTTTCCATTGTTTTTCGTTTCAGTGGATTTTCATTTGCCACATCAATGCTCATTGACTTCCATTTCAACCTCACATGTTCTGCTGTTATTCTTTTCCCGAGAACCGATGCTATATGGTCAAAAGTGTCCCCACACTCAGCCTCTTGAGACTCTTGCTCTCATCAGTCCCATGACCTGCTTCATTCCTTCTCTGATATTTGGATATTTTGTCTCTGTTCCACTCAGCTGGGTGGGTATGTCTCTTATTCTGAGAGATTCCCCTTACCGTTGCAAATCGTTTTTCGCATAGGTTACATCCTAGGCTCGCTGAACTGTCATTTACATTTCTTTTACATTTGGGGACATGGCATACTATGGAGTGGCAGCTCAGTGATGATTCTCGCATTTTCTACATTTACACCAATTTAGTGTTCTTGTGTCTGGAAATGAAGTGTTTGTTCATTGTCCATATTCCCCAGATGTTTATTCCACATAATGGGCAGGAGATCTCATATCTGAGTATTCTCGTGGTCACCGTTCTGGGCGAGGGGCTTGGATTTCCTTCACCAAGCTTTGCTCTTTTGGAACTTTTGAGTGGGGTCTTATCGGTATCGCCTGCTATTAGCTCTGCGGCAGTATGACCTGGCCGTGGTGTCAACATGAACTCTTCATATTTCCTTTTCCTTGACAGGCAGGCCGTCTCCGTTTATTGGTTTCAGCACGCACGAGGGATTGGCTAGCTGAGTTCGATCCACTCCCTGGCTCAACTGGCTGGCCTTTCGGGTGTGCGTCTTTGTTAGTGCCGTCTTCCGGGGCTCTGTGTTTTCGCAACCTTCATATGCTGTGTTATCACCATTTGTGCTGCGGACCTTCTTGTTGCTTATTCGGGGGCTTACCTCCCATCTATTAGCCCATTTTTCTGCACCCCATATTATACCCCCATTCATTGTCTGCTTTCCAGTCTCGATTAGGGATCTGCTTGTGTTGTACTTGTTCACCCCTTCGGTAGTGCTTGTCGTGTGCCGTGGTTTTCCGGCCTTCCATTCCATTATGCCTCCTGTTTGTTCAACGTCCTTGACTGATGCCATACCTTTCATTCAGCACGCCAGGTTTGGGCCTTCTGTGGGCACACATACAAATGGGTTTGGTGAGCCATCTTTCCTGTGAGTCCCTTTCATATTTCACCATTTGCATTGCTGAATGCCATCTATTCATTGACGGAATTTCCTGTGTAAATCCTTGACGTATTCATATATAGGTACGTGTCACATTGCAAGTTTAGATTTTCTTTCCAAACATTCAGTTGAATTCCCGAGGGATATTCTTATTTCAGCCTCCGTATTGCCCTTCCAGCCTTCTTTCCCCGTTGATTCCTCCAAGCCCGTTCACTTGGCTGTGGTTTCGCTAGACGGTGGGTAGGGACAGTGGGAATCTCATTCATCCATTCATGCGCATCACAAAGTAGATACAATACAATACAATCCATCCTGATTTATTTATAAAGCGCTTTCACAACAGCTGCAGCTGTAATAAAGCGCTTAACAAAACAGTGAACAAAAAGTAAAAAATTAACACAACACATAACATAAAACACGGACAGTCGTACAATCCTAACAACTTTTCCCTCATACGCTTTGTTGTTTAAAGCAATAAGAGATGAAAGAGAAGAGAATCAGTGTCTTTCACCAGTGGATCAGAAACATCATGCTCCAAATGTGCACACGTCGACTACAAGTTAGGTTTCAAAGTCAACAAGCTGTAGCATCCATTGACGAAAAAAGAGATTGGTTCACTTCTCCTGTCCCATGTAAATCCATTTCAGTTTCAAGCGGTGACTCTCAGTTCCAAATATGCATCTGCGCTCCGCGCAAACGCTCCGCGCAGACGCTCCTCTCTCCTCATCCTCAACTTCAGCAGCTATCCAATCAGCCACACCAATGCAGACTGTCCAACAGCGTCGACATCAAACAAAACGGGGCTGTGAAAAATGCTACCCATTACAGGCACAAAAAACTGAAGCGCCCCTAGGCTGTCCAGCGGCAAGAGTCAAATAGCGCCGACATTCCTCCGATTCAAAAGCTGTGATGGTACAGGCGTGCTGCCGAGAAGGCGCAACCACCAAGCAGATCCTTCTCCTTTGACGAATGCCATGGCCAAAAAACGCTGAAAACAGTCCACAACAGGTCTACACGACGAAACAACAAACACCATGTGACAAAACAAAAGACAAAAACAACAAAAAAGCATGGCTCTTGAATAGCACTTGCCGACGGCTGCCTATTCAGGCGCCATCTTGAAAAAAAAATAATGGCGAGGCATTTGGCTACCTATAGAGAGTATATATATATATAGTTACTCCCACTGTTTACCTGCGCTTTGTTGCATTTCTTCACTTTTACATTCAGAGCACTGGGCAGAAATCACATCGCGTCAACACCCCCTGCGGGCCTTCGCAATGCTTTGTTTTAATGAAACAGTCGGATTCCCCTGGTCTGCACGAGTTCTAAGCCAGCTGCTTGGCGCTGGCCTAGGCGACTGGACAGAGAGACGTACCCCGGGTAGTGTAATGGAATGTTTAGTCTGTCTTGAGGGCGGCCCGGTAGCCCAGTGGTTAGCACGTCGGCTTCACAGTGCAGAGGTACCGGGTTCGATCCCAGCTCCGGCCTCCCTGTGTGGAGTTTGCATGTTCTCCCCGGGCCTGCGTGGGTTTTCTCCGGGTGCTCCGGTTTCCTCCCACATTCCAAAAACATGCATGACAGGCTGATTGATCACTCTAAATTGTCCCTAGGTGTGAGTGTGAGCGTGGATGGTTGTTCGTCTCTGTGTGCCCTGCGATTGGCTGGCAACCGATTCAGGGTGTCCCCCGCCTACTGCCCGAAGACTGCTGGGATAGGCTCCAGCACCCCCCGCGACCCTAGTGAGGATGAAGCGGTTCGGAAAATGAATGAATGAATGAATGAGTCTGTCTTGAATGTATAAAATGCAGTCCAATATAATAGACCCCAAAAAAATACCTGACAATATTGAAATAAAATCCCTGCGGAAAGTGGATATTAATTCATATATTTAATAGGTATGTACACGTGTATCTTTTTACTGGGAAATGTTTTCAAGTGATTGACCAGAAGTAGGTGCATCAGTAAATTTTGCTGGTCCACTCCTCCATCCTTGTCAGTCCGTTATTATTTCCATCTGACCAAATCTATCATTGTCAGTCCGTCACATCATCATCTTTATTTTAACCCCGCTTACCTCGCCGGTAATTTATAGTTTGTCACCTCTATTTTAGGACAGCCAGTCCAGTCAGCCAGTCCAGTCAGTCAGTCCGTCACCATTATTTTCACCACGCTTCTGCCATGGCTACATTACAGTTCTTTAAAAAAATGCTTTATTTAACAAATGATTAGAGTTCATCACCACCATTTTAGGATCGTCAGATCTCCTTCTATGGCATCATTTCAGCATTGACATCACATGCACTTGCAGCACAAGCACACACACCCAGTATGGCAAAATAAAAACAATACGGGACAATATCAAGTATCGAGTACAACTTTCTTGTCAAATTTTCTGTATACAGCACAGATGAAATTTCCTCCCTCTTAAACAGACAACAGACAACAAGAGGAGCCGCTGCGGGTGCCCGCGCCGCCATCATAAGAACAAATATCATTGCGATATGTGGGAGGAATACACCACAGCCAGCTTCCTTCACTGACCCGGACCGAGACATCCGGAGGCGCAAGCTTGGAGAATGAGGAGCAAGAAAGTTGACGTATCTGATGAGTAGATTGACTTGTTTACAGCTCTTGATCTCTCAACCAAGATAGTTTTTAGCAGCCAACACAACCACAGGTCATCCAGATAGATTAGCGATGCTCAAACTTTCTTTTCCTCTGTCGAAGGACCCACTCCTCTTTTCTGCTTGAAGTAACTCTGGGGTAGTGACCCCCACCCACAAACATGCGAGACACTACGCACATTTTTACATCAGTTACCAGCAAAATGGGAGTCCATCAGTGACTGTCATGTCTTGTTTTGTTTTCAGCCCCAGCTGGAGTGAAGGGCGTTACCGTCTACAGTACTCACAGCTGTTCCCCATTTACCAATCAAGCCTGCCATGTATTTAAGGACTGCCAAACTGCCTCGTCTCCTGTCAGATTATTAACCTTGCTCGCTGTTGTGCTTCAAGTATTGTATTCTAGATCTCTCGATATCTTTCATAATCGCTGTTGTTTTGTCATAGAACATTTTAAATATTTTCATGATTCCTTTTCATCGATCTTGATCTTTGGTTTCGCGTCATTGGACTTGTGATATTCCGTTTGTGTATTCTCAGTGTTCTCTTGTCCTTGCCTTTGCAAGCGCTCTTTGTTTTATGCATCGTGCTTTCCTGGCTCCTTGTGACCAGCGATTTCAGTTTGTACTTTGTCAGTGCGCTTTTCTGGAATAAATATTTTTGTTATCGTACTTTGAGCCTGTATTTTTGGAATCCAAAACATTATTCAGTTTGGTTCAGAACCTGACAGAGACAGACTGAGAACGTGAGTGATTACATTGATGGATGAAAATCCCCTGCTGTTGGTGCTTCATCGTTAATTTGGTTTTCAAGTTTCCCATCATTCGTCAGCAAAAAGGGTGTGCCCACTTCTGCTTTTGACATGAACTCTAATGAACAATTGAAAACATGATGCATTTAATTATTCTTAAAAAAACAAGCGATGGGAAGATGCAGTTGCAAGACAAGCATCAGGACAGTGCTGCAAGTGAAATTAATAGATGTTCCTGTTTCATTATTCATAAGGCCCCTCATCTTCCACTAGGTCGACTAGCCTGCAGCCTGTGGCAGCTGCTGGTGATGTTACCTGCGGGTTCTGTTTTATGAGCCTCATGGGGGATGTTGTTTTTCAATTAGTGAAACATGACTACCAGTCAAATTGTAGTTGGGATAACGCTCAATCGTGATTATAGGATGCTGGTGTAACTACTGTTTGATTGTTTCAAATAATAGAGACCAGCCTAATTTCCATTTGTATTACGAGCTTGTCTAATCAATTGGACAAGCTACGGTTTGAACAGCAGACGTGCGTGTGTGCACCGGGGTACATCACAGGCCTTGTTTACACCAAAGGCAAAACCAATTTGATTTTGGTGAATGAAACTGGATCTGAAAAGCTCAACTGCTCACGTCTTTTGTAAGTGACCAGATGAGATATGTTGCATGCATACTTCAGCACTCTGTGCTGTCCTGTCTGCATGTGTTGTTATGGTTATGACGTACCTGTCAGGATGTATGCTGACAGTGCACTATACAAACATGAAACTATGAGCGTGTGAACAAAATACAATACCGATATATAATTGTTAACACATGGCAGTGAAACCTTAACTTACCTTTAATGTTTATTTGAAGATTGTCACTTTTTGTTGCCGGCACAGCCTGGGACATATTTTGGGCAGTATGTGACCTACGAGTTGTGGGATGTGTAGACTCGGGAAAAGAACCCGGAAGAGAAGGAAAGTGGGTGACGGTGTTATGAAGAGAGTGTGGAGCAGGTGCGCTCAGCGACTAACCATAGAACATTTTGTTCCAATACGTGCTATGAAATACTGTTTGCTGCTGAAAGGGATGGAATGAAGCCCCGGATCGAATGAACAATACGACACCCCGTTTATTCATTTGTACTTCCACTGATGTTGAAGTAATTGGAACGAGATGTGTGTTACCAGCTAAACGAGCCTCATGCAGCATTCAGTTCGCCCCTTACTGTGTTTTGGAGCTTTGGACACTGACCACAAAAACGGTATCATTTGGTACTTAAACATGTTATATTTGTGATACCTTGTCGAAATATATCATGTGCACCCTATCAAAGAAATTCTGGCACCATTCGTATCCCATAAAAATTGGCAGATTAGACACAGAATAGCTGCAGAGTGGAGTGTAATGACCTACACAAGTAATTTTGAGCACCGGATGTAATCAGTTGTTCCATTGGAGAGTTAGGTACCATGAGAAATTTCTGAGGTTTGAGGAGCCCTGCTGACACAGCAAGGACGTCAGACACTGGCTAATTGTAGGCCGAATCAGGAGGGAGTGGAACATGCCTATTAAACCTGCGAGTTAAATAGAAAAAAGAAAAAAAAACACCTTGAGCAGTCACAATGGGTATAATGATAGTGGCTTCGATAAGAGAACACTGTTTAAGGACAGTTGTTTTCAGTACTTGAGGAGCATTCATTTTATTGAAATGTTATTGAACAATGGGACTTTAAACCGCAAATGTTCAGTTTGACTGAATTGTTCAAAGCACGTTGCTGTAAAGATAAAAGTGGCCGATGATTCTAAGGGCACAGGTTTTACAGGGGCCTGTAAAAGTAATCATTTCAATTGCAGCATTGAAGTGACCCTGGTGGGACCCCTGGTTGGAAGCAATGTGACTATTCCGCTAATGTGAGGGTGTAGTGTGTGTATGTATATATATATATATATATATATATGTCTGTGAGAGAGAGTGTGTGTCACCGGTAGTGTCTGACTGCCATGTGTTTAAGAATATTGTCGACACAAAGCAGGATTTCTTGTATTGGCTGCGTTTAATCGTCTCAATCACAAAGCCTGCCGAAAAAAAAGCAGAATTAGAGTGATACAGAGTGGCCCTCCCCATGGACATCAAGAGAAAAAGGGCTCACACGTAACACAACATACCTGATGAAAATAGCAGAAAACGATGTCCTCCCGTCAATGAGAGTGACACAAAGTGCCCCGACACAAATTACATGGCACATCAATGTATTAAAATACTTAAATTTGTAAATGAAAACGATTTTTTTTCACGCTCTAAAAATGCTTACCTCCTCATGGACAGCAATGGAAAAGGGGAGAGTCAAAGGCAGTTTATTAATTACATTTAAAAAAAGCACATTAATATTTGAAGTAGGGGAAGACAAAGATATTTTTGTTCCACCCTTTGAGTATACAGTAAAAGAACATGTCAGCTATGGTGGTACCTTGCGAAATTTTTTGGTTCTGGAAGAAAATGTTTAACTAGATTTTTTTTTTTTTTAAGTAGAGATGTGTTTTCCATGTAAATGCCCTAATTCATTCCAAGCCCCCCCGCCCCCCCCCAAAAAATCAGACAAATATTTCCGAAAGCATCAAAATGTATCAAAATATGTAACAAATACATTTTACAATTAGATTATTGCACGATAAATGAGAGTTGTGCATAATGGAAAACAATCAAAGAATAAAGAATAAAAATGATGGTCATTTAACTTTTAACTGTGTCTTCATCATTTTTTTTTCTTCCCTCTTTAGTTCATGTTCTCTCTCAGAAGTGTTTTTTCCTGGCGTTTTGTAAAGAACTGATCCAAGGACATTTGCTTTTGTCGGCTTTTAACAATCCTTCGAACATGTCCAAGGCGAACATTAGCATAGTGAGCAATCGCCAGACTGGTGAACACTTTTTTCATGGTGATTCACATTTACGTAAAACTCCCAGAACGCCTCATGGCCCGAGGAGTGAATGACAAGGACGCTGCATAGACACATCTATTTATTTATCTCCACACATATGGTAGAAGTCCCTCTTAGCCAATGGCATGCCAGGATGATGCTCGGTAATAGCCAATGGCAGAGCAGCTATAAGTATGTTGCATTCAGGAAACTCGGAGCTGCGAGTAGCATGCCAAAATGTATTTTTACCTTTGATATCTTGAAATTTCTTTCGTAACAAGAGGCACTATTTTCTTGTTGAGATGTTTCGTAACTTGAAAATTTCATATGAAAAGACGTTCGTAAGTAGAGATGCCCCTGTATTTATAATTTCACAGATGTTTTTGTAATACAATTCAATACATCCTCACATCCTCTTCACAACAGCTGCAGCTGTAACAACGCGCTCAAAAAACTGTTAAAATAATGTAAAATAATAAACACAACACATAACCATAATACAGTACAGTACGTTTTTTACTAACTTTGTTACACACCTCCTCTCTCTCTCTCTCTCTCTCTCTCTCTCTCTCTCTCTCTCTCTCTCTCTCTCTCTCTCTCTCTCTCTCTCTCAGAGACTGAAAGGATTGGAACCAAACAACAGCCAGTTTCTCCTGAACAAGACAAAACATGTTTGCCCATGAACACCGATTTCAAAATCCTTCTTACCTACAAATCTTTCAAAATCATTTTACAGACCTGCTCCATGACCACACTCTTTCATGGGGCTAAAATATTTCCTGGATAGTTTTACACACTATGTATTGTTTTTAATACTTCACCAGACATCATTAAATCCATCCATCCATCCATTTTCCGAACCGCTTCATCCTCACTAGGGTCGCGGGGGGTGCTGGAGCCTATCCCAGCAGTCTTCGGGCAGTAGGCGGGGGACACCCTGAATTGGTTGCCAGCCAATCGCAGGGCACACAGAGACGAACAACCATCCACGCTCACACTCACACCTAGGGACAATTTAGAGTGCCCAACGAGCCTGCCATGCATGTTTTTGGAATGTGGGAGGAAACCGGAGCACCCGGAGAAAACCCACGCAAGCCCGGGGAGAACATGCAAACTCCACACAGGGAGGCCGGAGCTGGGATCGAACCCGGCACCTCTGCACTGTGAAGCCGACGTGCTAACCACTGGACTACCGGGCCGCCCCACATCATTAAATGAGCATGCCAAAAATAATTGCATCCTATGCTACATACAGTATGATGCTCAAGGGGGTGAAGACTGTCCGGACAAACAAAGATGGATGTGCAGTTAAAAATGAATTATGTTAAACTGAAAAACAAACGGGTTTGGTTGAGTTGAACTGTATGGGAGAAGGTGCAAATAAAACCACAGTACAGTATACTTTACATTTACAAGTGGTGACTAAAGGTCTTGTAAACAAATGTAATTTGCTGCATTTTACCATTTGTGTCAATACCCAAAAGCAATACGTCCACATGAGTAAAGTTGGAGAATGTCTTGGTGTGCAGTACCACCAGTACTTGGTGTGAAATGGTTGTGATCATTTTGAGACCTGGGATCCAGTTTGAAGACCATGATTTTGAAGAAGGTGGAATCTTGTCATATCTCTTTCTGCGTATGCATGTGTGAGTATCTGCTGATGCCCAGAGAAAAAGAGTCTAAAATAAAGACAGGCATACGGTTATGTGACGAGCATTACATATTTTTGCTTCCCTGATGATCCAGAAGCACGACTGTTTCTGTAACAGCTGTCACGTCCTCAACCACAAAAGCACTCACAGGCGCCGATGTTGACACACCCACCGAGGAGAGAAGAAGCAACACCTGCTTTGAATCCGCTCTCAGCTAAGAGGAATTCCACATGCCAGTTTGTAGTGGCTGACACTCGTCAATTGTCTCGCTTCAGCCCGTACAGCACTTGAGTGCATGTGGTTCTTTTTTTTCTTTCTTTTTATCTATTCTGAATGCAGTTACTGTCAAATATAGTGAACTCACACCTAGAGTTGCTTTCACTGGTCTAAATCAGTGAATAGACTTCATCTGTTTTTGTTCTCCTCTGGTTAGATTTTCTTTCAAGCATACTAACATGTCACTACAAATAATTGGCATCATGTTTTCTTTTATAGATGGCAAGGGAGATGCTTTACTGTATCGACAGCGATTTATAGAATACAAAAGGAAGAGGGGGCGGCTCAGTGGTTGACTGGTTAGCACGTTGGCCTCACAGTGCTAAGGTGCAGGGTTCGATTCCAACTCTGGCCTTCCTGTGTGGAGTTTGTATGTTCTCCCCGTGCCTGTGTGGATTTTCTCGAGGTATTCTGGTTTCCTCCCACATTTCAAAAACATGCGTTGCTGGTTAATGGAACAAACTAAATCGTCCCTCAGTGTGAGTGTGAGCGCGGATGGTTGTTCGTCTTTGTGTGCCCTGCATTTGGCGGCAACCAGTTCAGGGTGTACCCGGCCTACTGCCCAAAGACCCCTGGGATAGGCTCGAGCACGCCCCGCAACCCTTGTGAGGATAAAGCGGTTCGGAAAATGAATGGATGGATGGAAAAGGCCGCTATCGAATTGTTTAGGGTAAAAATGAGACTTTCCACCAACGTGATCGGCTTGATATGGCCGGTTGATATTTTGTAGTTCTGCAAAACCTGTTCCCGGTCGTAATGTCATAATTTGCTCATTGATCAATGATGTAATCGATCACTTCCACAAAATAAGACAAACAAAACAAAATTGTGTTCGCTCTCGGCATGTTCCGTGCCGCTCTTTGTTTGAGCCTGAAAGCTAATCTTTTTTTACCTTTTGTCATGTGTCATTTGAGCGGAAAGCCTTTACGCTGGCAGGCATAAATTCTGCCTTCGTATCCTGAACGATCCAATCACAAAGTAGCGTTCGTGATTGTTGTACAAAAATCAATTGATTGAAAATTGATAAAAATTATGTAATTGATCTAAAAATGGGTCAATGTTGCATAGAGAGGAGGAGCAGCAGAGGGGCAGTTTGATGAATGCATTTATGGGGCAGAAGGCAGAGTTTATCATGTATTCTGGATTGGATTGGCAAACAGTGGAGTGATTTCAGAAGAGACGTGATATGGTCGTGTTTAAGCTTCCTTGACAGTTCTGAATGTGCCGTGGCCTTTGTAGGTTCTGCCTGAGATCCTGACGAGGAGGACGTTACAGTAACTTGAAGGAGACAAAGGCATGGACCAATTTCTCAGCATGGGAGAGGGAGAGGCAGAGTTTGAGAAGGAAGGAAACTTGACAGAGGCGGCGTATTTGGGTATCAAATGAAAGCTGTGAATCGAATCTGCCTCCTAAGTTCGTAACGAGGAGGACAGGGAGTCGTTGTGACCTAAAACATCGATCTTGCTGAGGGCAAGTCATTAGATTTAATGTGTCTTGCCAATGATGATGGCTTCACCTATGCTGCTAAGTTCTAGGAAGTTGTTTGCCATCCAGGCCCTTATCTCCTTCAGGCAGGCCCGAAATGCAAATGGCAAGACGGAGGCAAGCGTTAAATCCATTTTTATGTCCAACTGAATGTCAGTGGTGTAACAAAGGATGGAAATATCGTGTTTATGGATTATGTGACCCTTAGACATGTAGATTGTAAAGACAGTTGGACCAAGGACTGAGCCTTGTAGCACTCCACAGGTTATCATATGCATCTTGCCTCTCTTAATGCAACGTGGTCTAGTCTAGTCTCTCTGTGAGATATGACTGGACCCACCTTGATGTTAAAGTCCGGTCATAGTCTGGAGTAGAAAGTTGTCGTGCACAGTGTCGAAAGCAGCAGAGAGATATTTGCTTTCTTTCTAGAATATACATACACACACGCGCGTGCGGATCATCGGATTTGGAACATAATTCGAACTGAAGTGTTCGAAGTCCGATTTGTTTGACCTCTGATATTTTTTTTCCCATGGGGAAGGATGTAAATGAGTTTCATCCATTCCCAAGATCCAAATACAGTAAATTCCTATTTTAATTCCTATGTATGTAAAAAATGTGTGCCTGTATTGACACAATAAAAAACAGTCACAATTATTGACTTAGCCAAACGATACTGGTTAGCAAAATCCGTAACACACACAGACCATTTTCATTCTCTTTCCTTAAATCCACTGTGATCGGGACCACATTCCTTTTTTTCTTTGCTGATAAATAAAGAAGAAGAATTTTGAGAAGCACTGGCAAACATGCACTCGCTATGACTGCCCGACACGAAATAGGCAGTGGCTCATCTCGGCTACCATGTGCATTTGGCATCACTCGGCTTGACTTGGGTACCCGTTCCATGTGGCCTCCGAGGATTTGGTTGAATTCTGAGGCATTTATTTATATATATATTACGTCGTGCCATTGCAGCTATCGTCCAGCCGACTCTTATTTACACTTAAAACCCGGAAAAGTATTTACTGTGATCACGTGCATCTTTGATTAGCTGTTACAACTGCGATTTTCCAACGATGATTAAAAGTTAAACTGTCGCAAAACCAGTGACCAACAAAGCACTCATCAAAACAAACCCTGCTTGACAATACTTGCAGTGCGCGGTGGGGTTTAAGGACTCGCAGTCTAAAATGACCACCTTTCAATTGTGAGCATGTGCACACACAAACGCACACTCAATATGAAGAACTTTTCAATCCTTAGACAGGGTGATTTAGTCAGATGCCTTAAGGAGCTGGCGGATTGCAAGGAAACACACACACACACTCAGAGGATGCCAAACATGAGGCACCGTGGTGTGTACACTCTCCTATCTCCTGGAGTAATTAAGAGCATTAAAAGTCAAATCTTATACCTAATCTGACTAGGTAAGGTGAAACATGTCAGGTGGCACCGTCAAAATGCGAGGTCTGCTCGCATTTCCTTTTTTTTTTTTTTTTTTCTAGAGCAAATCATGAATAGCTTGTATGTTCTTCTCATGTACTGTATTTTTGCGTTCCTGACTACATCAAACTATTTTTTCCCCCAATCATCCGTTTTCTACAGTGGTTGACCTCATTTGGAAAAGGTTGAGGAAGAGACTATCTGCCTCCTGCTCGTGGGAAGTCCTAATTGGCGTTTTAAAAAGAGCAAAAGCATATCTAAAACGTCGACATTTTGTTCTGCTACATTTTTTAGGATAGCGAAGGATACTCAGTCTCACATCGTGTCTCTTACCAGCATACAAGCTCTTTTATTACCTTATCGTCTTATCTATCCGCCGCAACATGGCAATCCGGCTGGAAGGAATTAACGTCAAGTATCCTCACACGCTCACAAACAGACTGCGAGTTGTGGATAAGATCTTGAACTTGAACTCTCGGTTCTCTTAAGGCTGTCGTGGTAATTTGTGGTCACGAGCCCCATCCGGTATTCAATCCGCTCTCGGACCTGACTTGTGTGGCTAAATCTGTTTGTGTATCAGACGAGGGCCTTAAAAAAAAAAACACACACACACTAGACTCCATTTAACCCTTTCAGGTACAGTGGTTAATACAGTGGACAGTTTATCAGGTTACAAGTAATTATTATTGGTGCATGAAAGGGTTAGGACATAGTGACCTCTTATGTTCTTTGTGCACATATAAAAGTTGTACGATATCCATTGCCTGTCCTTTCTGCAGACGAAAAAATACAAATACTTTTTTCTTCCCCCTTCTCAATCATGACATTATATAACATTGAACAAAAACAGTTTCATTGAGGAGCCATAAACAGCAGCAGTTTATCAAATGTAAATTCATCCACGGCTCACAGGGGCAGTAGCTTAAGCAGAGGAGGCCCATCCTTCCCTCTCGCCAGCCGCTTCCTTCTGTTTCTACCGGGCAGAACCCAAGGCGTTCCCAGGAGAGGTGTCAGACGCAGTCTCTCTAGTGTGTCCTTGGTTGTCCCCAGGGCTTCCTCCCGGTGAGACGTGCCTGGAATACCTCATCGGGGATGCATCCAGGAGTCATCCTAACTCGATGCCCGAACCATCTCATCTGGTTTCTCTCGATGTAGAGAAACAGTTGCTGGACTCAGAGTCTGAGCCCCTCTTAGATGACCGAGCATTTCACCCTGTCTCTAAGACAGAGGCCGGAAACTAGGGTTGGGCATTGTTTGAATAAGGACAATTCTGGTTCCAATTCTGGTTCTTTGATTCCATTAGGTAGGGTTCCAAAAGATTGTCGTTTCATTATTTTTTTCAAGAAAAATGCCTAAAGGGAAATGCACTTCCAGTCTGACAATCCAAACACATGTCAAAAGATGCTCATAAGTATGCTGCCTAAAATATACCTCAAATTTATACGGTGCAGTTTAAAAAAAAATATTAGCATGCATTTCATCAGAAATGGTTTCATTCAGGTTGTACAGTATACTGGATGCAAGTCAAGATTTAAATGCTTCTTTACCATTCATTCATTCATTCATTTTCCGAACCGCTTCATCCTCACTAGGGTCGCGGGGGGTGCTGGAGCCTATCCCAGCAGTCTTCGGGCAGTAGGCGGGGGACACCCTGAATTGGTTGCCAGCCAATGCAGTGCAAAAGACGAACAACCATCCAGCTCACACTCACACCTAGGGAAATTTAGAGTGCCCACGAGCCTGCCATGCATGTTTTTGGATGTGGGAGGAAACCGGAACAGAAAACCCACGCAAGCCCGGAGAACATGCAAACTCCACACAGGGATGCTGGGATCCAACCCGGTACCTCTGCACTGTGAAGCCGACGTGCTAACCACTGGGCTACCGGGCCGCCCCTTCTTTACCATGAACAAGTCATTCTCGTGTCTGTAAAATAGCTGAAATTCACGCATTATCAACATGCATGCACATGCAGGACGTGAACTTGTACCTGGGCAAACTGATGCGAAAAACTGTGAAGGAAAGTGACAGTAACCAAGCTACGAGAGTTTGATCATTCCTTCCAGGTTGCACTTTCAAACCACACAAAACGTATTTAAATGAAAAATATATTTATTCATGTTTGCTATTCATTTGTAGATTGTTGTTTTTATTGTTTATTTTTTTATTTTTTCACACCCCGGGCATAGATCGAGTTAATCAAAAGTTGTTTTTTTTTAGTGTGTGTGACAGTCATACTGATGAATGTCAGCAGGTATAATTGGGGTCCCCAGTGTGCAGTTTTTAAAGGAGGAAAGTGCAGACAAAATTCATAATTAAAAAACAAAAAACAATGCAGTTTGTTTTCCGTGCGGCTAAAATGTGCTAATTTCTTTGATTGCGAATGAGTGTTGATCTCACAGATTGGTAGATTAGTCCCCCGTACTCCTTAGAACGAAGGTACAGCAGCACACGTTCACAAGTTGTATTTCCTTCATGAGAAATGGTCTAATGTTGAGAGTCACAGGTAGAGCGGTAGAGCAAACCTGTACTGTAAGGCAAGGACTAAATATGGAATTTTCTTCAGCGAAGTGGATCCTCTTTCTTTTTTAGCAGTGGTTTTTGCTGCCTTATATTTCCAAAAAAATATCAAATCACCATCTCCACTGCTGAAACACATTTAGTTCACTTCTGCTTGACCTCTAATCCAGCCATTCTTTCTTGTCTTGAAAGTCAGTGAAGGTAGGTCACGGTGCTGTACACGCAACATTATTTTTTCGATGGAAATATTTTACGATGTCAAATTGTTTTCTCATTGCACTCAGCTTTGGCTTGCATGAGAGTTTGTGTTTGTGGGGAGATAACAAGTGACAGAGGGTAAAGCCTTAAGTTAATTGGAGTTAAAAGAGTTTATTTATTGTCTCACCCCTGTAACCCGACAATCCGAATTAACCTCATGTATCCTCACTTTATCACTTGAGCACATGCACACATGCTTACAAGCAATACAATCACACACACACACACACACACACACACACACACACCTTGAAAATAGAGTGTAATGTGAATACACGTTTTAGATGAGTGAGCAATTGCTATAATGTACACTATATAGCAATGGTCCCCAACCCCCAGTACCGTTCCGTGGGTCATTTGGTACCGGGCCGCACTGAAAGAAGAGATAACTTACATTACTTTCATTTCGGAAACTGAAAAATGTTTTATTTTGAAATGTTTTTAAATATTTTATTTTGAAACTGTAGATGTATGCATACTTCTACAGGTTGTCACTCTTGATGCAGGTCAAGGCGCTCATCGGTCACGTGATAGGTTACTCCTAAAATGAAACCCGGGAGATAGCAAAATGAGTAAAAAAACGCCTTTGGGAAGGGGAAAAGGCCTGGCCAGGAGACAGAAGAGGAGCCTACGACTTCCAAGAAAAAGAAGGCTACATTTAATTGACAGTATTCGGAGTCCTACTCAAAATACGGATTTATCTCAACGGGAGATTCCCACACACCAAGCCCACTCTGCATAATATGCCGCGATGGTGAGTCGTATTTTTAATGCACTTTGTATCTTATTTTGAAGGCAGGTTTAAACGTTACCATAGTGACCAGAGAGTGTTGCGGCCAGAGCGGACATTTCTCTTGTCATGATTCATGTTAATTATTATGTTTAGAAAATACCGCAGTTTTCATGTCGGTCATATATTATTTTGTTGTATTTATCCGTCACACATTAAAGGCCGGTCTCTGAAATATTGTCTGACATTAAACCATTCCGTGGGACAAAAAAGGTTGGGGACTGCTGCTGTATAGGATAGGGTGACCATATTTTGTTCCTCAAAAAAAGGACACCAATCCCAGCCTCGAGTTGCAGAAATAATACTTAGAGATTTGTCAACTTAATAACTCTTATATATTTAAAAGTAGGCCTGCATGATATTGGCAAAACATGCAAGTTTTGTTTTATTGTCACTGCATTAAAACACAATCACATTGCACATGCCCCCCCCCCCCCCCTTCACATAAAACCACAACAGCATTCAATCATCAGCAACCATATGCAAATTGTGATCTGGGTGTTGCGAATTGTCATATCGATATTATCGCGATATTCCACATTTGCCAAAAGAAATACCATCTAATGAAGCTTGTTTTTTGTTTTGTTTTTTCCTGCGGAAAAATATGAATGTCCTCTGATCTAATTGAGTTATTCTGTGAAAATAATGCCCCTCCAAACTGTTCTGGGATTGGATGGTGGTGTGCACTCTGGTTTCATCTGATTGGTCAAATTTCGAATAAACTATACAATTTCATATGAAATCATTACATATCTTTTGCGTTCTGCTCTTCAGGTGTCCATAATCACAATGTGAATTTTTTTTCATGCGCTGTGCAGCCCTTCTTCTATACAAAATCCAGCTTGACCAAAATATTGTATTGTTTCAGTGGAACAATGTAAATATTAAAACAGTCGACTGACACGGTCTTTAGTTTTCTTCCTCATGATTGTTTTCTTCTCCAACCTATTTATTATTTGTATTAGTAGTAGTACAGTAGTGGTATCATTACACTGTGGCGGACACTAGGACCATGCTTCTCACCCAGCAGGTATACAGTAGGGGGTGTGTTTATGTGAATGTATTTGGCACAAATGTGTAATTGTTGAGATCCACTTGTTGGCAGTCGTGGAATAAAGACGTGTTCACGGCCAGTCATGTGTGGTCCTTTTGACTGCCACAACGCCTCTCATTTGTCCCACAAAACATCAGTCAAATTAAATATATGATGATGATGATCCCGTGAAAACAGTTAAAGCTAGACATTTTCATGAATTTATAAAATTTGTGCGGAGCCCCGGACAGGATCGAAACAAGTGGACATAGCCGAGTAAAAGAGGATGTTTGGTCACACTCATACAGGATGACTTTCATTAATACTTTTTTTTTATGGAATAATTTAAATACCGAAAATAAAACAGATTCACAAGGATGTTAATTTAAAAAAGATTTTTTAAAAAGTCACTACAGTCTTTGGGTTTCTTCCTCCAACCTATATTCCAGGAAGGAACAATGTCGGAACTCAACGTCAGTTGACTGAGTTCCTTTCCTCATCGATCTTTTTTGTGTGTCCATATGAGCTTTAAGCTCTCCGATTGGCACCTTTATTTGACACTAAAATGTATACGTGCAGGCTTTGTACATTGTAAACTTTTACGTGTGTCGTCACTGTCGTCACTGTCCTCAGCTCTCTCCTTTAATCTGGTTTTGAATTAATTGTTAAATTAATTTTGGATTAATTGTCTTCTCTCATTTTGTGATTGCATTCTTAGTTTTTGTTTATTTTTGTCTATTTTGTCTTTAAATTTGTTTTTGAATAGTCATATACAGTCAAACCTCGGTTTTCGAACGTCTTAGTTCTCGACCAATTCGGTTTTCGACTAAAAATGTTCGATTTTTTTATGCCTCGGATGACGAACAAATTTCCATTCTCGAACAAACTGAGCGCACTTGAATGCACCATTTGACTCCTCTCGCCTTCCTTACACAAGGAAGTGACGCTTCCTCGGGTAGACGAGGGAGTGATGCTTCCTCGTGTTGCTTTCCATTGTGAGCAGACGTGTTCAATAAACATTTTTATTTTAAAAAGAGTGTGGTTTCGGTTTTTGAACAATTCGGTTTTCGAACAGCCTTCTGGAACGGATTATGGACGAAAACCGTTATTTTCCGGACACTAAGTCGCACCTGCCACTGAAAAAAGCATATATAAGTTGCACTGGAGTATAAGTCGCATATTGCGGTAAATTTACATGATAAACACCAAGAACAGACATGTCGTCTTGAAAGGCAATTAAAATTAAAAATAGAAAACAATATGCTGAATAAGTGTACGAGGTGGTAATGTTACATGATGCATAAACAACGAATGGAGCATATGCCTGGTATGTCAGGTAACATATTAAGACTTATTCAGATAACTACAGCATAACAAGTGTACCAAACCATCCGTGTCACTCCAAATCACTAAATCCAATGAAATCTTCATCTTCTGTGTCATTTTTAAAGAACTCTGCGAACTCCAGAGGTAGAAAATGCGGCGCTTCCTCTTCTACGCTTACGTCAGAGTCATCGTCAGTTGTTTTTATCAGTTACCGCCAACGTGGAAAGTATCAACACAGGCCCAGAGCACCCTCTTTCGGTTTAATGTGAAAATAACTGTGATTATAATCCAGAAAATACGGTAATTGTAATTCTTTATACTGTCATAAAATAGGACTGCTAGTCATAATTAATACATATCGTGACAGGAGGAGAGACAAACCTGTCAGTGACCTCTCACTTCCTCCCTTAAATCTCTTGACGGCCTTCTTCACCTTCATGTCAACCCAGCTCATTTCAAACTGAGGATCCAGCACCACGGCTCGCATATAAATGTGATAACTGATTTTCTCGTGGCCTTTCTCATCATCAGCCATATGAAGTGCAAAGACGATTCCCGAGAACCTTCACTTGAGTGACTCTTGAAAGTTCTTGATCAATGGCCCGCAGAGAGACACTCTTGGGTGAATCCAACTGCATTTAATGAGAATGAAGATCAAGCACCGTTAGAACAATCCTACCGATCGTGATGATCTTTTCTCTCTCTGTTAATTCTGTTTCAGCAAAAGATCCAAGAATCAAACAAAGTACTTTCAACTGCGCCCACTCTCTTGATGTGATGACAAAAATGTTAGTCCACAGAGTATATCTCAGTCAAGGCAGTGGAATCCAATTCTGTGAAATCTTGTACTTGTTTTATTGGCCACAAGATGCTTTTGACTGCCCCAAAGACTGATGCAAAGGTGTACCTTAAAATTGTGCTGCGATGCAGACGAGTTGCAAGCTTTGACACCGGGAATGACCTTGGAGAGCCACGTCATTTCTTTGAAATCCATCACTCACGACTAACCGAAGAGGGAAACAGGACAGGCATTGTCAGTATCCTTGGGGAAAGTCACAACCCATATCACATCGAACCAAATCTTCCACATCTTCCTCTCATTTCACCTGAATCCTCTGCCTTCATCACTTTGAAAGCATTCTTCATGTTGCATGCGTTATCTGCGATGATAAAGTCTATCTTATCACTTGTATTGCATTCTTCTCATATTTCATCCAATGCAGCTATTTTTTCTTCTGTATGACGACCTTTAAATCTTTTTGCTCTCAAGGAGGAAGGACATGAGTGAGTGCTACGAGCATGAGCTGTTACACCGAAGCAATACTTCAGTGTGCGATCTGACGATCTGACCAGATGTCAGCAGTTGAACAAGATGAAATCCTCAACTGCATGGTCACAAATTGGGAATACAAATGTTGCCCTGAAAAAAAAAACAAGTCTTCAATTTGACGTACCATATTTCCACCCTATAAGGCGCACCTAAAAGCATTCAATTTTCTCAAAAGCTGACAGTGCGTCTTATAATCCAACTGGCCTTATATGTGGATCAATATTCTGATTTCTTGGACAGAGTATTTTAAATGCTTTGTTACAGTTGCAGCGGTTGTGAAAGTGCTATATAAATAAAGCTGGAATGCATCGTATTTAGCGTAGCTCCATCTAGTGGCTGCATAGCGCAACATCAGCCACTATTGTAATACGGTGTGCCTTATATATGATAACAATTTTAAAATAGGCCGTTCATTGAAGCTGCGCCTTATACTCCAAAGCGCCTTATAGTGCGGAAAATACAGTGATTCCTGTACATTGGTTGTGTATGATTAACATGTAGTACTGGCGTATATTATGGTAAAATCTAAAAAGAGGGTGCTGCTGCTTTCGTAGCCGGGGCTTATAGCTCAGCAGTCAACACACTCTGCATCCCAATGGTGACTCGTGCAGGTTGCAATGTGGATTTAGAACCCCAAGCGGGACCCACTTGGGGGTTTGAAGCCGCAAAATGTTTTGTTTATCCCCAGGCGGCACTTTAAAAGGCATAAACACCATCTTTATAGAAGGCAGACAAAACACTTGAAATCAAACTTGTACGCATATGGACAGACAAAACACTAAAAACAAAATTCTTGACAAAGTGCAAAATCTATAAGTATAATCCATGATTAACATTTGATATTCAGTGCAAATGGACATGCGTGTGAGACATGATCTTCAATTCATCATCTCATCTAGCAGCACTGAATTTTCTTGTCTCCATAATGTGCCGAAGGATGGCTTAAAGCTTCTGTACATGTGCACACGTGTTCTTGTCAGACTTTTCTCCATAGCACAAAAACTTGTGTCTGTATCTTTTAGGCCCCGTTTAGCGCGTTTGCAGCGCCGATAAGTGAGGCCCATGCTTTTCAGGGCTGTTGAGTCCAGGCAGTGATCGCAGGGACAGCGGATACGACATTGAACAGCTTAACATGTTGTCGTGTTACATGTTATCATTATTGGTGGATGAAAGGGTTAAAGATGTGAATTTGCTGCTTGACGCACCGGAAGAGCAGTCAATGGCCCCACCATTTTAGACTTAGAATGTACATCACATGTGTGTGTCCACAGCGACTTGCCCCCTGCAACCCCCTGCCCACTGCCGAGCCACGAATTTTTCAGTGGTGTGGCTAGGGTGACAAAATATGTCTCTTAATTTGTCACAATTCTGAACTTAGGCATGTTCTAGCTTAGATTGTCAATGTGTGTGCGTTTTATTTCATTAAGCTATGACTGTGGATGGTATGATAAACAATGACTGCATGGCCCTCTCCTTGCTATGGGGGTGGCCACAGAGTGTGCGTACATATACAGGGCTGGGAGGCAAGGCTCACAATGACTCTTTTCTTTGAGGTGGATATTTGTGAATCAATATAAGCGGTGAACTTCACTGCTGCATGTAATCACTGGACTTGTGTAAAATGACAACTACTTGGAGGGCACAGCACATTTTACTGACAAAGTATGGATTCTGGAGTTCTTCGCGCTGTGAGTAAAATACAGAAGCGACATTACGCTGAGGAATTTTCAACACTTTAATTTTGTCAACAATTTGAACAATGGCATTGATTTGTAAAAAGTATCAACTTGACAAAATGTGGAGGTTTACATCCAACACCGGCGATAAAATATAGCAATACCTGTATACATTTTTTTTTCATTACGTCTCCTTAAGTACTTACCCATGTTACATCCAATGCCTTTCTCTTTACCCGGTCCTCCTTCTGTTTGTCCTTAACATGTAAAGACCTATTTGTTGTGTCATAACTTTTTTTCTCACTCGTTCCTATCTTTCATTTTACTCTCCAATTGATGGGCTCTGGCCGTTGACAGTGGGCCTCTTTTCATGAGACACTAAATCGATTTGGAAGTACCATTCAGAGTCCATAGCTGTCATGTTTTACAGCGGTGTGATGCTGAAGGCTGGACAGAACCCTCTGTGTGTTCTGCCAGGGAAGATGTGAAACATCAATAGTCTGTCTACAGATGTTTTAATGAGAAAAGCCTCAGTGCATTTTGTCTTTTAAGGTGCCAGCACATGACAAGACTATGGCCACAATTTATTGGCCATCAAAAACAGTAGTTATGGTTATGCTAATACATAGTGCACAGCATTTGCAGTAATTGGGGCATATAGTACATGTAGGTCAGAGTAGTGTTTCGCAATACATTTCATTTCTGTTGAGGAAAAAATGCCTGTTATTTCTCTTTTCCGTGCCCCATCCTTGACACAGGTTGTTTCCTTTTGTTGAAAATAGCGTATTTTATGGACAATTAGTCGCACTACATTATTAGGTGCAATGTAAATTAGTGCCTCTATTTTAATACATCAGGCGCACCGGGTTATTCAGCACATTATTTTGTGAAGGATCGTACATTAAATATTTTGTTCTCATTGGAGCATATGTTTATTTGATTCATTTAGCGCTATTATGCTAAAAATGTCGTTCTCTATACTGCCTATAATGTGTGTGTGTGTTTGTGTGTGTGTGTGACTATATTAGATAACACAATATTGTATACCTGATTTTTTTTCATAGCTGTGTATCATTTGGAAAGGTTGCTCCCACATTTGGTCCCCACAAACCATAATAACCTGTGTGTGTGTGTGTGTGTGTGTGTGTGTGTGTGTGTGTGACAGACAGATAGATAGATAGATCGATAGAGCCAGTGTGGGTGAGCATGGGACACTCTGGGGGTGATGACATTTGGGCACTGATCATAGACTATTCTAGAGTGGCTATAGGAGAGCCAGAAAATTGCGATTGCTGCCTCCTGTTAATTTCTACAAAAAGCAGACACACACAGGGTAACATTGTGTGCATGTATGTTTTTCTTTTCTGTGCGCTAAAACCTCACATTAAGAACATGTTAGACAAATCCATGCACATGATAGTTCATACATGCTATCCTCATTCCATGAGTGTACAGAATGTGATCTGACGTAGAATCGCCTTCCGTGATGTTGCAATGCCTGTGACTGAATACAAGATTCATTCTACTGATCCTTTGTGATGCAGAGCCTCAGGGTTGACATCTAACTAGTCAACTATTCATTATGGCGATTGCTGCATTATTAACATTTTCGTGCTAACCCGTCATTTCTTTGGGAGCATGTTTGACGAACTGAACCCGCTGTGTTTCAGCCTGAACCAGCTGCGGCACCGAATGCAGCATCCTGGATGCGAGTGATTATTACTCAATGTGACAATGTGATCTCTAGACACTGACCTGCTCAGGTGTGAGTCTGCTTTTGTCATTACAGCTTGTGAGCTCTGTGTTGACTGGGTGACTTTTCTCTCTCTGTCAGTCTGGATAATTTTGGACGAGTGAGAGAGAAAGAAAGATGAATCAGAATCAGAATCAACTATGTAGAACACACAAGGAATTTGACTCCGGTATAACACGCCGCATTAGTATCATCATAAACAAGGACATGACAAATAGTATGAAAGGACATTTCGTAATGTAGTGAACCGTAGTGCGGTAGTACCACCCAGTGACAACTGTGAGACAAAGTGCAAGTATTAAGCAGAGCTAAAATGATCAGTGGTAGAATACAATACTATAACAGTTGGTGCAGAAAATCATTGAACCATTTTAAAGTGACCAGTAGCAGTATTTGTTTACAAGAAGTGTGCAATTATGCAGATGTCCTTGAGCGCTTTAAAGTGTCTGGTGCGGTGGAGTATAAATCAGTGACTGTTTAGGGAGTTCATGGCTAGATGGAAGAAGCTGTGTAAGTGTCTGCTGGATTTGGTGCGCATGGATCGGAAGCGCCTGCCTGAGGGGAGTAGCTAGAAAAGGTGGTGGGCAGGATGCGGTGGATCCAGTAGGATTTTCCGTGCCCTTGTTTTGATTCTTGCAGTGTGCAAGTCCTCAAGTGTGGGTAGGGCGGTGCCAATGATTTTTTCCGCCGCCCTAACTGTCCGTTGAAGTCGGATTTTGTCCATTTTTGTGGCGGCCCCAAACCAAACCGTGATAGAAGAACACAGGATTGATTTGATGACTGCCGTGTAGAACTGACGTAGCACATCCTGTGGCAGGCCATGCTTCCTCAGCAGCCTCAGGAAGTACATCCTCTGCTGGGCCCTTTTCAGGATGGAGTTGATGTTGACCTCCCACTTCATGTCCTGGGAGACTGTGATTCCCAGGAACTTGAAGGTCTCGACGGTTGACACAGGGCAGTTGGATAGTGTGAGGGGCAGCTGTGGTGAAGGATGTTTCCTGAAGTCCACGATCATCTCTACAGTCTTGAGCGTGTTCAGCCCTAGGTTCTGTCTGTTGCACCAGAGCTCCAGCTGCTCCACTTGTTGTCGGTACGCAGACTCGTCGCCGTCTTTGATGAGACCGATGACCGTGGTGTCGTCTGCAAACTTTATGAGTTTGACAGCCGGGCTTTTTGAGGTGCAATCGTTTGTGTAGAGGGAGAAGAGCAGTGGAGAGAGGACGCATCCCTGTGCTAGTGGTGCGGGTTGATGATGTTGTTCCTCCCAGTCTCACCTGTTGTGTCCGTCCCGTCAGGAAGCTGAGGATCCACTGGCAGATCGTAGGGGACACACCGAGCTGGAGAAGTTTGGGGGTGAGGAGTTCCGGGATGATGGTGTTGAACGCAGAGCTGAAGTCCACAAACAGGATCCTTGCGTAGGTCCCTGTGCTGTCGAGGTGCTTGAGGATGTAGTGCAGACCTATGTTGACTGCGTCCTCCACAGACCTGTTTGCCCGGTAGGCAAACTGAAGAGGGTCCAGCAGGGGTCCGGTGACGTTCTTTAGGTGGTTCAGCACAAAGCGTTCAAAGGTCTTCATGACCACAGACGTCAGAGCGACAGGCCTATAGTCGTTCAGTTCCGAAGTTGCCGATTTCTTGGGGACTGGGCTGATGGTAGACTGTTTGAAGCAGGATGGGACCTCACACAGCTCCAGGGATCTGTTGAAGATTTGTGTGAAGACCGGAGCCAGCTAGTCAGCGCAGACTTTCAGGCAGGAGGGGGACACTTTGTCGGGCCCCGCAGCTTTCTTGATCTTCTGCTGCTTGAAGAGCCGTCTCACGTCCTGTTCGTGGATCTGTAGGGGAGAGAATGAGGGTAGATAGAGTAGTTTCTGGTAGAGGTGGGTGTATGTGCGAAATGGCGGTGTCCTTTTCAAATCGGCAGAAAAACATGTTTAGCTCATCAGCAAGACCCTTATTGTTCACTGTTTGGGGGGATGACATTCTATAGTTTGTGATTGCTTTCAGGCCATTCCACACAGATGCAGAGTCGTTAGCAGAGAACTGTTTTTCAGCCTCTCTGCATAGCTTCTCTTAGCGATGTTAATTTCCTTTGTCAATTGATTTTGGGCGTGTTTGTACAGTGCCCGATCTCCACTTCTAAATGCGGCCTCTTTCTCTTTCCTGAGTTGCCTGAGTTTAGGAGTGAACCATGGCTTGTTATTGTTGAAGGAGCGGAAGGACTTCGTTGGTACACACATGTCCTCACAGAAACTAATGTATGATGTTACAGTGTCTGTGTATTCATCCAGTGTGCCCGTTGAAGTTTCAAAGACGCCCCAATCAGTGCAGTCTAAGCATTCTTGTAGAGCTAGCTTTGCTTCATCTGTCCATTTTTTCACAGTCTTAACAACCGGTTTAACACATTTGAGTTTCTGTCTGTATGTAGATATTAAGTGTATTAAATTGTGGTCAGAAAGACCCAATGCTGCGCGGGCGATCGATCGGTATGAATTTTTGATTGTTGTATAGCAGTGGTCTAGAATGTTGCCTTCTCTGGTGAAACAGTCGATGTGCTGCTTATATCTGGGAAGTTCACGGTTAAGATGTGCTCTATTAAAATCGCCCAAAATGATTAGGGGTGACTGTGGATATTTTAGTTCGAGTTTGTTTACTTGGTCAGCTAGCGTTTGTATCGCCGTGTTAGCGTTAGCTTGTGGCGCAATGTAAACACCGACTAGTAAAAAGGAGGTGAACTCACGTGGCGAGTAGAATGGCTTGCAGTTTAAAGACAGCGACTCCAGGTCCGGGCTGCAGTGTTCGTCGAGCTTCGTGACATCAGTGCACCATTCTTCGTTGATATAGAAGCAAATCCCACCACCTTTCGATTTCCCTGATAGCTCCGTGTCGCGGTCGGCTCGAAGTAGGCGGAAGCCGGGTAGATGTAGCGCGGAATCCGGGTGGCGGTCACTGAGCCAGGTTTCAGTGAAGCAGAGCGCAGCAGAACGTGCAAAGGTTTTGTTGGTCTTTGTGAGGAGAAGAAGTTCATCCATCTTGTTTGGCAGAGATCGTAGATTAGCAAGATGGATCGATGGGAGCGGGGTCCGAAATCCACGCTGTCGTAGCTTGACTAGCACGCCGGCTCGCTTCCCCCCCCTCCGCCGGCGGTTCCATGCTGCGTACAGCGCGCCCGCTCCGCTCACGATTAGCTCCGAAAAACCTTGTGGATTTTCGTGTGCTGGTGAAAAAAGTCCGAGCATAGACTCCCCAATGCTAAGCAACTTTTCCCTTGTGTAAGTAAGCCACGTAGGGTCGCCAAAAACTAACGAAAATGACAAAAACAGGGATAATACTAGGGAGCGTGTAACCGAGGCTGCCATACCGGTCGGCGCCTGATGATATGAAGCGTGAGATGCAAATATGGGTTGAAAAATATATTACTTGGTGCGTTAATTGGTTATTTGAACTTGTTAATTGTAAAGTTTTATTTTTCCCTTGCTTGGTTTCAAATTTTTATCTTGCAAAAAATAACTCCAGTGTTTGTTTGTTTTTTTCTTACAGACGCACCAAACTTGGACAAGTTTTCAAGTGTGTTTAAAAAAGACAATTTCGCATTGAAGCAATCCTCTTTTTTTTTTTTTTTTAAAGAAACTAACATGCTATTTACAATGTAGCATGCCTGGTACAAAAATAAAAAAATACAGTATTAAACCAAGTGAACACGGTTCTCTCATTTTATGTTTTACAAAAGTGAGCAGCATCCCAGACAGTGTAATTCTGTGTCTGTTGGAAATTGTGAATCTCCGGTGATTTAAGACCTCCATCCACTTTGCTATAAACAGACTGTGGCCTTCATGTTATACACTTAATAAATAAACTATTTATAGAGAAATTCTGAACATGAAAGCCGATATTTATTTGTGGTTGAATCTTCCAAGTTGTTTTTTGTTTTCTTTCTCCTGCTGCCTTGTACTTCAGTACTTCATGTTCCCCGCATTCTTCCTTTTTGTGGTTTTTTGGGTAGCATCTATCACAGTGACACCTAGGCCTATTTTATTTTATTTTTCACATCCATGCACACAGACATCAAATGGCTCTCTTGTGGCACACCACTGTTTGAACTGTATGCGGTGTAACCTTCCCTTCCCCTGGGTAATGTGCGCCACAGCAAGTTTCCCATCTGTCTCCACGACATTGTGCATTATGAGCAGTGGGACACAGGGCAACACATTGGAACTTCAGGTGTCAAATGAGCCACATTGTAGACTGATGTAATAGGCTCACAGGCCATCAATAACAACAGTGCATGCTTGATTGGTTATGGAATGATGAATTAGATGTCTTCGTACAGGGTTTTGCCCTGTAGGCAAGAATTACCTTGAACATGACTCATGGAGTTGGACGATGACACAAACAATACGTTGTAAAATAAGATAAGATTAGATAAGATAAGAAAACCTTAAATTGTCTCACAATGGTGAAATTCCCAATTTACAGCAGCAAAATTATGAAAGGGAGAAAGTTGAAGACAAAACATACTGTATCAGTGATAATTTTACAGTTTGAGCCCAGCGAGTCCCATTATGCATTTAGAGAGTCAGAAATGTTGAATTCTGAAATGGTCTACTTATTCAATTGCATATGAAAATAACACAAACAACAACAATATACATTGAAAATAGGTTTATTTCTAATAAACAAATGCTGCAAAAATTTTAATAATTCAGGCATACAAGATTTGCTGAGAAATAGGTTCTTATATCATATGATGGTTCAGTCTTTGAGTTGATAAATTCTCCTGTCTTGACTCTGCTTCCAATGATGCAAGGCTTTCTCAAAGTCAAATTATTACCGCAAAAACTATCTAACTTTAACTGCTTCCTCTGTGATATCTCCACAATAAACTTTCGCAACACTTGTTCGCAACACTTGTTTTAACGTTACACAACTTGGCAATCATCTGCCGATCTCGATCAGATCTTGAGAACGGAAATCTCGTCACACAAGATTACTTACGCAAGATCAAAACAACAATGGTGGTGATTGTCAAACTGCGATCGTTTCTGTACCGTAATTTTTTTTTTTTTTTGACTGAGAAATTTCCTTGAGTCCCAAAAACGCACGTTATTTGGAACTGTGCGTTCCGCGGGAAATTATGCGTCTAGGACGCGGGAGGCAGAGGTAACAAGATGGCTGCTGTATATAAATAAAAACAAATATAAAATATACAATATAAATATAAGCATATTAAAAATGGGTGAGTCCAGGTTTTCAGGATCATCTATTCAATAGCCTGACAGCGGTCGGCAGGAACGAGCGGTGATACCGCTCCTTCTTGTAGCGCAGGTGTATCAGTCTCTGGGTGAAGGAGCTGCCCAATGCTCTCAGGGTGGCCTGGAGGGGGTGAGATTGTCTATCCATCATAGCTGTTAGCTTAGCTAGCATCCTCCTTTTGCCCACCTCTTCCAGAGTGTCCAAGGAGCAGCCCAGGACAAAGCTGGCCCTCCTGACTAGTCGGTCCAGTCTCTCTCTGTCTCGGGCTGAGATGCTGCATGACCAGCAGACAATGCCATAATGGATGGCCAAAGCCACCACAGAGTCATTGGTCCTAAGGAGTGACCCCTGAACTCCAAAAGACCTCCGTTTTCTGAGCAGGAAAAACTAACAAGGAAAACTAACTTAAATGAGAAATGAGCAGTGTATCCTGTTTGGGTCTGCAAGTGCACACGTATTTTGTCAGTTGAGACTTTCTTGTAAAAAGAAAAAAAAAAGAAAAAACACCACAATGGATCACAAGCAACACCAATCGATATTGTTGTTGGAATAACAGTGATATAACCGGAAAGTAAATGTTGAACTACATTATCCATGCATTGTTTTTTCAATCAATTTTCAACACAGGTTGTCCTGTACAAGGTTATTGATCACATGCAGTTGTCATTTATGAACGAACATTCAAGACATTCTTTTATCAGTCAGAAAGCTTGCTGTGTGCTTGACTGTCTTCGTGCTTCTTGCTGCTAGTCTTGCACAGCTATTTCTTTACAAATGTCCACCAATGGCCAAACCTTTTGTTTTTGTTGTTTTCCGACATACCTCATCCACCAACTAAATCAACTTAAAAAAAACACATGTTCAGACCCAATATACCAACAAGTGAAGTGATAAATGAAGCAAATTCTTCTGTTTCTCTCCCAGACAGATTGTCAGGAAAGAGTTGATCCTGCAGTTCAATTTAATTAGCCCGTTCGGCTAAAGCTGTAGGCATTAATTATATGTGACATTGATTGAGAAAGTGTGCTTGAGCAAGGTGGAATGTGAAAATTAAGGACAATCGAATGAAATGAGGTGTGGAGTGATTTCAATGTTGCAAGAAGGTTGGAAGGAAGAAAACAGAAGAGATGAAGAAATGGGGGGTGGATGGAAAGCTCAGAGTTTCTGAAGTCATTGACAGCTGACTGATGCTGACAGGAGCCTGTTTATTTCTGCTTTGGACAATTCTTTTGGATGACCACTGCTTATGAACGGAAGCAGAAGCACTAATTGATGTGACAGCATCACTCACGATAACCCACCCTCACACCCAATGTGGCTGTGGATGTGCTTCGTGTGTGACAGCTGTCTCTCAATAACAGCGATGGTTAACTGAGGCCCTTGAGGAAAAGCAGATGACTGCACTCTCTCAGTGGTTAAACTGTTGAATGAGGGCCATCAATCAAATTTGACTTCATGAATAAACAATTATTAATTTGACTGTGGCTGCTTTGCACTTAGCTACAGCTTTGTAATCCTCAGAAGTCCCTGCTGAAAGTCCGATTTTGCTCACTTAATTTCTTCATTGCACTGGAATATTTTTCTGATATGGCTATGTCGTATGTACTTTGTAGTGCAAGTATGCACAGTGTGTAAGCATGTATTGTGCAGTGTGGTTGCTTCACAACATAATGCAAGCAGCACATTTCCTGTTTGGGATATGCTTGTCAAGCCATATGAGAGTTGGCTTTTTTCGGAAAGCAGGGGATGATGTTGTAATTGCAATTAAGTAGATGTATATTAAAGCAAGATTTATTGTTTCCTATGAATATAATAGCTTTTTTTGGGGGGGGGGGGCATAAAGGTTTTACACTTCTTTAAGCTTGAATTTAGTCGGACTTGCTGATGCCTACATAGTCCTTATACTCACCTTTGTATGTCCCTTTATTTGTCTGTCTTTAGGTTCTGTGGTAGACGCTAATAACCACCACTTTGTCTCTGTATGTCCTTGTCCTACTTACACAGACACTGAAGAGGAACGAGAGAAGCAAGCTCGGCAAAAAGGAGAGAGGGACACTAAAAACACCATTATGACTCGCCACTGCGCGTTGGGAACAAGATGTCTTTGAGGCAAGGTCACGCACACCCATACACACACACACGCACACACACACACACACACACACACACACACTCAAGACTGCCGCTGTGTAGAAAATGGCACAATATGTTCCTAAAAGTGTCTAAAGTATCGAGTGCCACATTTTGAGTGTGAGGTTGCTGTGGTTGAGTGTGGACAAAAACACAGGTGGTCCTAAATCCTAAGTGAAGGGGAGCAGGTGTAATCTCCCCTAAAGTTTTCTCTCTCGCTCTCTCTCTGAGGTGCAGGGTTTGATTCCGGCCTTCCTGTGTGGAGTTTAGATGTTCTCCTTGTGCCTGTGTGGGTTTTCTGTGGGTACTCTGGTTTCCTCCCACATTCCCAAAACATGCGTGGCAAGTTAATGGCACACTCTAAATTGTCCCTAGGTGTGACTGTGGGTGTGTACGGTTGTTCGTCTATGTGTGCCCTGCGATTGGCTGGCAACTTGTTCAGGGCGTACCCCACCTACTGCTCCAAGATAGCTGGGATAGGCTCCAGTACCCTCGAGACTCTCTTGAGGATAAGCGGATTGCAAAAAAATGTACAGAACAGTCAGTCAAAAATGGAAAAATAAAAACATCTTAAGATAAAGTAGCAATGAAACAAAAGGGAACCACTCACCTCTCACCACTGGAGATGATTGGTAACATAAAGTGACAGGACATATGATCCAGCACAATGAACCAAGAATGACGAAAAATAAACATACATTCATCCATTTTCCAATCCGCTTTATCCTCATAAGGGTCGCTAAGGGGTGCTTGAGCCAGTCTTCAGGCAGTCGGTAGGTAACACCCTGAACCGGTTACCAGCCAATCGCAGGGCACACAGAGACGAATAACCACCCGTGCTCACACTCACACCTAGGGACAATTTAGAGTGTCCCTAGGTACCCGGAGAAAACCCACACAGGCTCGGGGATAACATGCAAACTCCACACAGAGAGGACGGAGCTGGAATCAAACCCAGTACCTCTGCACTGTGAGGTCAACGCGTGAACCACTGGTCCACCGGGCTGCCTCGAAAAGTAAACAGGAAACTAAGTACAAACAGACTGCATGTCAACAAGGCTTGGACATGATAAGAGTGGATGGTGGGAGCTGATTTGTAGATTCAAGGAGCAGGGCTGATGAAAACAGGTGAAGGAGAATAAATAAGCAGACTGGAAAGACATAAATAAGTGTCAAAACATAACGGGAAATAAATAAATCCAAATCAAAACATTCAAAAGTCAAGAAAAACAAAGATTATGATGTCTACTTACTACTGCCGAGAGTCCTTTTTGACAGGCACAGTGCCCTTACCAATACATTGATTTGAATCCATAAACCTCATACCCAATGATCTCTACAGAACAAAGCGTCTGATAACGAAGCTCGAGTCGCCGCACGGATTTTCAAGGCAGCACGGTAATCGAAGCCAGAAAGGAGCCATCACTCCATAGGGGGAAAGTGATGGATATTGGTTGAAAGCCATTCCATTTCAAGTACCGACCAAAGCCCTTCGTTATTGAAATCAAAATCGTTGAAATGATCGTTGCGAGTTACAGTGAAACGCCTCTACAACAAAATCATGTTTGCAGCAAGAAGTTTTTCACAACAGGGGGTTTTTCACTGTAGCAAATTTGATCTCAGATGTAAACACACACACACACACACACACACACACACACACACACACAAATGTATATGTACACGCACACACAAACGTATGTGTACTCTTTATTTTTATTCCAATAGTGCATAAGTATGAGCACACACTTATTTGACACTTCATATAGTCAGTGTAGAAAGAAAGAAAGGGAAAGAAATTGCGAAATTTACGATCAGCATTCACTTTCACTTACATCAATTTCTTGGATAATGTATTTTATTTTGCTTCCTCCGTCTTTCATTTTGATCACTTTTACCCTCTCTTCCAGCGTCAGAGCGCTTCTTGTCTTAGCTTCTTGACATCCAAAGGTCCTTTTTGTAGCCATTTTAGCAATGCAATGTTCATGCTGCGTCTGAATCTAACAATAACAAATACTTCCTGGACCCGGCGGCTTTTCTTACCACTGTCTCACTGTCTCTAACTCAACCTCCCCTCGATCGCTACCCAAGACAGCGTTGCTCAGCTGATGTCATGCAATTAACTTTTAAAGCCAGCCACGGGACGCTTCGTAGTCCTCGATGGCCATAGTTTGTGCGATGGAACTCGCCTTCTCTCTAATTAGCGCTCCAGTTAGCGTAAGGTTTTTAGCATGATAACAAGTAAAGCATTCCAGGAAACGTTCGTTTATTTGACTGTCCGTCGAGCCACAAGCAATTTACTCTGAGCAGCTAATCGGATGCATTCCACTCTATATTCCACGGATCTAGCTACAGTATCTACACACATACATAGTGAGGTCCCTCTTGGCCAATCGGAGGCCAGGATGATGCTCGGTAAGCCATTGTCAGAGCAGCTATGAGTATGTTGCGTTCAGGAAACTCGGAGCTGTGTAAACCAGTGTGGTGGTTGCTGTCGCCGTTTCCGAACGAAGCAGTAGAGGTCGCTGTTGGATTAGACTTCGTTGTAGTGAATCTCTTTGCGAGGCAAGAGCAGAGAAAATATTTCGTATAACGCAACAGGGTTTTTTTTTTCGTTGTATGGGGGGCAGGAAAGTGGGAATGGTGTTAATGCATGAAGATTTTTTCACATTAGGGGGTATTTTCACCCATGTAGGTTTCGTTTCACTGTATACTCTTCTCTCTTCATCCATGCTCTTCTGTTTTGGCTTTCTTAATTCTTCAAATTTCATGAAAAAACAAACACTAACCAATGGGCTGGCCTGCATTTTTTGATTCTGTTATCCCTGCTGACGGCCCGGCACGATCTTATTTCACGCGGGACGCCGTGGCCCATAACACTGCTAATGCTTACCTACTGCCCAAATGTTGTTTTGTGTTCCTGCGACATTAGGGTGTTGGCCGAACATCAACATAAAATAGCATGTTAATTGGTCAAAAATATTTCAACTATGAGGACCTTTTCCACTTCAAATATGATGCTTGGAAAGGGCAATGCTCGCACTATTACATTTATAGTCATCGGAACGATGCGGCGGTGAGCTAGATATTGAATCATTTGTTTTTATTTCCTACTATGTTTGTCGCAATATCTGTAAAAGTGATTCGCACTGGTCATATTGCAAGGATTTGAATAACATTCACCAGTCTCAGGAAAACTTCATGATCTTTGATTTGCAGCCAGCCTCAAACTTCAATGATTTATGCCTTAAAAATGTCAAGCCATCAGTTTTTTGGGGTATTCTTTAATAATCTTGGATGTCCTTTTATCGGGTTTGCAATATAATTTGAGTTGGAAAGAGGATGCCCTTTTTAATGCTATTTATGATCCTCAGAAACAACTGATTTTGAATAGGTCATTTTCTCATTTATATTCAAAAATATTCAATATGTAAATAAGCTTTTCTCCAATTGGATCTCTCCTTAATTTGATATGGAAAACAGCATTCCTCCTACTAGTGAGTTACCGATATGTATGTAGGTGCCAGACTTGGAAGCCTTTTGTGAAGATGGCTTCCTTGCGTTGTCATTCTTTCTCACACACACACACACACACACACACACACACACACACACACACACACAAAGCCATTGTAGCTCTAACTCTCAACACACTTGAATGATTGTCGTTGATCAATATTCCTCAACACCAGACACTTTAAAGGACTTTCTGCCTAATTGCACACCTAAAGTTAGAGCAGGAGCAAATGGTGTCAAGAAATTCAGCAACTTTCAGTTTAAAACTAACAAAGAGTCCAACTTTGAGTCAATTCTGAAAGTCGTTCCAGGACTACGGTCCAAATTAAAATGGGCTTCTTTTGCTGGCCTCAGCCCACAGAGATGGCCCTTTAAAATGCATCCAGCTACTGAATCTGTGATTTGTGGAATTTTGAATCATCACAAACTAAAAGCGGATACAACATGGAAGCTGATCATACAACTGAGTAAGCTTGTTTTGTCAAAAATGGATTGTTATAGTGCTAATGAATCAGCCCCAAAAGAAAGTGCAAGAAAATTAATTTCCACCAACATTAAACTATTTATTTATTTGATCACTGAAGGCTCCAAAAAGGCTTTGAAAAAGAATTTGGAAAGGTTACTTAACCCCAGTCGATTGGGAGTGGCAGGTGAACGCCGATGTGGGCATCCATCGAGGTGGATATTGGCGTCGGAGCCATATTCTCATATTCTGCCTTTATAATCAATGAGAGTGGAATACATTCGGGATTTGTTTGTTTGTTTGTTTTTACAGCATACAGTAGTACCGCTAAAAAAAACATTTTATTTATCACCACTTCCTTTTTTGTCATTCAGGGCACTCCTCTGATTGGCTACATTCCGTTCACGGTGTCAAAGGATTTGCGAGTAGTCAGCTTTCCCCACACACATGAAGATTGTTGTTGGCCAAAACGTTTCATACCCTATTATCGGGACAAATCGAGTCTTATCACACTTTAGACCAAAAGATCTTATAAGACGATCTTATATGATTTTGATCCATTTGACGTCCGTGGTCAGAAAGGGACAAAATAGAGACAAAAAAAAAAAGCCTGACGGTCATTCTATGTATAGCTGGCCTGAAACACAGCACTTGTCCTTTGTTTTCATAAACGACTTTTTCGATGTTTAGTCGGAAAAGGAACCTATCATTTTCAAAAACCTCCACTGTGCGAATTGTTTCTCAGATTCGAAAACGTTTGTTCGGTAAACAAATGGCCAAATTGGCCCATTTTGATCTATTTTCAGTTACATCTCCCACTACTAGCACACACTTATTCATACACACAAATCCAGTACATGCTACCGTATATGTAATGGATAATAACAAATGGACTGACAAAATTTTGACTCGTTCCTTCTTTTGTCTTTCCGACGGAGGGCTCCTTGTGCCTGAGCCTCAATGAATATATTACCAGTCTATTTTCAGTGAACACCGCAGTCGTTCCCACACGCTATGTGGATCTGCCCGATCACTTTCACTTAGACGAACAAGGGGTTATGGCAGGACTGGCAGAGGATTCAAGTTTAATGCATGAGAGGAAGAGTGGGTAGTAAAATATAAAAGGATGCAATGAAGGAAGATAGAGAGATAAGAAAAGGAGAGTGCTATCTGTACCTGCCTGATCAGTTTTATTTAAGTGAAACAGGCATGTGGAAGATGGGAAATAGTTTGTGTTGGAGTGGAATGAATAGTGACGTGGTGGCTAAATGTAAGGAAAAAAGACATGAGAAATGTTTCAAAAATATGTGTACGTGTATATTTACATACTGTAAATGTGGCTCACGTTGGCTTAAGCCAAGTGCACACATACTGATAATTGAGTTGAATTGGATACTACCGCCCCTTCTAATCCAAGACAAGAAAGCGAATGTATTATTATTATTAAATGACAATCCTGACCAATCACAATCACAAATGTGTGTGGTCAACACCAAGGTGAGGTGAACCACTCATTCCGAGATTGTCTCGCGGAGTGCGTTCTGTTCAAGTGATCTGGGCAGCGAGCAGGTTCATTCTAAATTAGGAGATTCATTTCCTTGAACTAGAAAACTGTCATCATCAGTTCCAGAACCGCTGATCTGATTCAGTTTGATCAAGTCTGTGTTTGCTCATCAGCGGTGACCAAGATACTGTATGTCAATTCGCCATGGAAACTGATAGAAACATGGTACTTTCCACTTTGGAAGAGGAGGTGCTAATAAGGGAATAGAGCACGGGTGTCACACTCATTTCACATTGTGGGCCACATACGGCCTCGGTAGATGACAAGCGGGCCGGACCATTAAAAATTATACCATACTCTGCTATAAATAACCAAAATAATGTCTTTCCTTTGTTTTGGTCTAAAGAAGCACAAGAACACTAGGAAAATGATGAAATTTAATGAACATATCTTTTACAAAACATTTCATGGAGCACCTTAGATTTCCTTAGACAGATGTGCAATTTACTTTTATCATTCACATACATGCATTGCAACTGATCCCACTGATTGTAAAAGGCACATAACGTTAACAAGTAATTGGTAGTGAAAAATACAGTAATGCACTTTTAAGATTAAACGAGATTTATAAAGAAAGGAATTTTTCAACCATATACACATGTGCATATAAAATCTAAATGTAATCCCTGCATGCACCTTACAAACTAAGGAGAGTGCTATAATATGTGTAAAGAATAAAGTATTCACATGTCCTTGATAGCGTCTGCTGTGTTGGGTCTGTCTCAGTGACAGACTGAGGCTGCTGTTGTCTTCTTCTCTGATCAAAACAATGTTGTCTTTTCCTCTGATCAAAACAGTGTGATAGCGGATATTCCATGAATTGCATCTTATTAAAAATACAAATTCCGTGTCTTTTAAGCATTTTTTTCACTTTTAAATTATCCTGCGGGCCTGATCAATACTCCTTGCGGGCCGGTTCTGGCCCGCAGGCCGTATGTTTGACACCTTTGGCATAGAGTGAGGTGAAATGTATTCTAAAGAAAAAAAAACTAATTGCTGCAGCAGCAAAGGAAAAAGAAGCAAATGACACACAAAATGTATAATCATTTTAAAATGACAGCATGAAGAGCAAATCAGGTACGATAGAGAGAGAGAGAGAGAGATACAGTGTACGGTCGAACTTCTTTTCATTTATTTTTAAAATTCATGTTTTCATCCATATAACGTTCATATTCACAAGTCCCAATTTCACAAAATGTATTTTCCATTTGCCAATTTTGCTTACAACGAACACCTTTATCACGTAACCTTTTATAAGGACCAGATTCTTCCCACCACATAGTGAAAAGGTCTTTGTTACAATGAACTGTGGGAAGCTAACTGCCGCCGCGACCTTGCTTCTGATCAAAATGCCTAGTGCTAGATTCCACTCCGTTGCTTAGCAACGCTACTGCTCTACTCGTACATTCTTTTACTTCCGGTCCTGAGCACCTGGTCTGAAAACATGTCTGGTATATGGAAGGGAATCTCCCAGACGAAGCTCGGCCGAGACTACGGATTGGCAAAGTCGACGTTTTTGACAATCATCATCAATGGCAACAAAACCTTGGCAGAGTTCAAGTCCAACAGATAAAGATAAGATCATAAACAGCTTCAAGGGGTGGCACATCCTGAACTGGAGAAGGCACATTTCATTTCCTGACTGAATGTTTTGTAATACTGTTTACATGTACAGTATTTGAAATTGACATGTTTATACTGTATTACATGTTCATGTTTTTACATCTATAAATGTTCATACTGTATTATACATCAGAGTTGGGGGGCCATTTTCTTGGAAATTGAAATAATTATCTACTGTGGCCAGATTCGTTATGTCCCTCGAGGTTCGACTGTATATCTGTGGCGTTCTGTCTGGGCCTTCAAGGACTTTTCTGCGGGCCTAAACATGACCAAAAGCATTGACTTGCACGTAAAACGTTGTATACATTTGTAAAATATTGCGAACATTTATTTCCAACAGTCTTTTGTCTTCATGCAGCTTAAAGTCGTCATTGGGTTATCATTATTATCTTTTTTTTGTCCAATCAGATTTCAGATTCTATGTGTTGCTATATGGGCATAAACTTCCCAAGGCCTTCAAATGGAGAATTGCAAGCCAAAATGAGAAACGATTGATTTGTCTTTTTTCTTTTTTTATTTATTATTATATACAGTCAAACCTCGGTTTTCGAATGAATTTCGGTTCTTGAACAAACTGAGCACACTTGAATGCGTCACTTGACTCCTCTCGCCTTCCTTACATGAGGAAGTGACGCTTCCTCGTATAGCGTTCCATTGTGAACAGACATGTTCAATAAAGATTTTTTTTTTTTAAAGAGCGTGGTTTCGGTTTTCGAACAAATCGGTTTTCGAACAGCCTTCTGGAACGGATTATGATCGAAAACCGAGGTATGACTGTATTTTTTTTAAGAATCTGAACCAATACGATTTCAGATTCAGTGTGGTAGGGCCTGCATGAATACTTCCGGTCAGCACTTTTGCTCCTCTAATTGGTTCAGAGCGACTCGTGTGATTCGTTGCATCAAGCCGGTAGCGGAGGACTGTGCCGGATTGAAAAATATGTATTTTTCATTTGTTTCACTTGTTTGTTGTTGGCACCGTGTTGCATCTCACAGGTTAATTGGTATTACGCCTGACAGCTAATTTGGGGGACCAGATTAAAAATAATCAGTGGAGTTTTTATCTGTTTATGCAGAACCGTCGCCAATGAAGATGCTTGTGTACCCTCATTTGAGGCATTCTCAAAATAAACTTAATGTGGTAAGGCATGTATCTACGTATTTGTCACTAATGAGAGCCGAGGACTCTGTGGTTGAATGACACTTGGGGCAGCATTCTAAAAGTCAACATGAACGTTCAAAAGGCTTACCCCGCATATGTCAGAAAATTGCAAATGATTCATCACCAAAATGTATGTGAACATCTGCACTTCTAAAAATATGCTCTGAATATTTTGGATTTTATGGATGAAGTATTTTCCTCATTAAGTGACAAGATTTGTAGTGTGTGCCTCTATGAAGAGGAAAATACAAATTTTTGACATGTTTTGGCCAAAATCAGGGCCTCTGACACAAGCAACATTTCGCGATCATTAGAGACAGCATGCAAATGTTTGGTAAAGTGTTTATATACGATAATATTAGCAAATATTGGCCACTCTTTGATACTGTTTGAGACCATTTACCAACTCCCGGAGAGTTGTACCCAACCCAATGAAAAAGCGTGCAATACCTACCCCAGGATTCAGTTTTCTGCAGTCCACCGTTGAAGATGAATCAAATTTAACCTTGTCTTCAAATTTCTTTTTCATGAACTGCATCGCCATTCAATTTTGTCCTGGTTTCATTTGAACAAATTAACACAGGACGTGCGGGACACAGTTTTGACCGAAAGGCTTGAATGCAAACAGCTCATGTTATGTAACCGCGTCCGTGACCAAAGCTCAAAACTTACAGACAAGACAAGAGTGACCTTTTGTTTACCTTTTGTAGCTTTTGCTACTTGTGTCCTTAAATTCATCCAAACAAACGTCGTCAAACATATAGCTACTCCTCATTGCCTTCATGCCTTTTAAGTGTGAAGAATGGGTGCTGCTGATCTCACTGAGGGGTGAATGTTTGTTCATGCTACCCACGAATGGGTTGACATACAGTTTATCGGTAAACATGTTCCCGTGGTCTATAGCGTTGGTGAATTAAAAAAACAAAAAAACTTTGGTGACCCAACTTACAGTCGTTTACAAATGCTGATGACTGTTTTGCAAATGCCACTTTTCGAGAGACAAAGGGTTTGCAAACATTTTCAAATCATCCTTGTGATGAGAACTGTTTGCAAAAAGTAAAACTGTTTGAGAACATTTTTCAAACCTTCTCCAAACCCTGTATTTGCAATTTTTGGGGCATTTTTTTTTTCCCATGAGGATGGATAAACCAATGGTTTCCATCTGATGACACATACAGTATGCTGATCAGCAAACGCTGGTTAAAAATATCCCATGCTAAACATTTAATTATTTTCTTCTTCTGTAGAATTTCCTGTCACGTTGAGTTAGATTTTAATGCACAATTGCCACACGATATGTGCTCAATGGAGCAGTTGCTGCACGAAAGAAAAACTGAAGAAACACACGCGATCTCTCACCATTCTGCCTCATGATGATATGTGTATCGCCACCACTTTCGACATTGATGATGAAATATTCAGTGACACACTACAGATGTTAAAATCATAGGATATTTTGGAAGAGCACATTATGCGCAGAGCGTTATTATCAGTTGAACAACAATAACTGCGTTTGTAGGATAATGTAAAATTAGTAACTCCAAAACATCTATATCTCAAACCCTTGAGAATTAGTTGGTGCTGGGCAGAATACATGCCCTCAAGTTTGGAGGGCATGTATCAATGTTTGCAAATCCTTTGTCTCTCGAAAAGTGGCATTTGCAAAACAGTCATCAGCATTTGTAAACGACTGTAAGTTGGGTCACCAAAGTTTTTTTGTTTTTTTAATTCACCAACGCTATAGAGTTTGGGGAGGAACAAAATACAGCTGCCGGCAGCATGTTATCACCCTCTGTGGTCAAAGTCTGAGACGACAGGCAGTTGACAACAAACCAGTTATATTTCATTGCCTGTCTGATCATTGATGTTATTGCAAGCAAGAAACATCACAGGTAGCAGCATGTTTAACAGATGGAAACATGTATATATATATATATATATATATATATATATAGAGAGAGAGAGAGAGAGAGAGAGAGAGAGAGAGAGAGAGAGAGAGAGAGAGAGAGAGAGAGAGAGAGACTATATAGACAGAGAGAGAGGGTGTCCGATCTTGCTTATCGAAAACATTTATCACAGACTCTAAAAAGGGTCAGACCGACTCTCTATTTAAAGTATCTTCACACCCTGTTTTCCCTACTCACAGAAAGAGGGAGATGGATGTTATACAGGTCGATGCTTGGAAGAATTTCATTTAGGTTCTCACTGCTTTTACAACGCCAGCCCAGTTTTATTTTAGTCCACATCTTTATTTGAGTAACCTTTTAAAAAAAATAAGCAGTTAATCTAATCCTGTCGTTTTTACAGCAGCTTTCTCCCCTATGGATCTGGTGCACTTGTTAATTACCTAAATAATTCAAAAATCATTGTTATGACCTTCAGGACTCTTTCTTCTTCTTATAGCCGGAATAACCCTTTAGTAAATACTATGACAGTAGCACAGATGTAATGCTGTATTTTCACTCTCTAAGGTATGGTGGAGTAAAGACAACAAAACAAACCCATCTCTTTGTATGTCTTTTTGAAATTATTTCTTAGAATAAAGTTGGTAAGCAGCAAGAGCGTGCATCCATCCATCAATTTTCTAATCCTTTTATCCTCAGAAGGGCTGCTTGAGCCTATCCCAGCTGTCTTTGGGGGCAGTTGGTTGCCAGCCAATCGCAGGGCACCCTGCACATCTGCAATGTGAGGCAGAGGTGTTAACCACTCGAACACCGTGCCGCCCTAACAAAAGCATCCATCCATCCATTTTCCGAACCGCTTCATCCTCACTAGGGTCGCGGGGGGTGCTGGAGCCTATCCCAGCAGTCTTCGGGCAGTAGGCGGGGGACACCCTGATTGGTTGCCAGCCAATCGCAGGGCACACAGAGACGAACAACCATCCACGCTCAATCATACCTAGGGAAATTTAGAGTGCAATCAGCCTGACAGTTTTTGGATTGGGACTGCAAACTCCACACAGGGAGGCCGGAGCTGCAACCCGGTACCTCTGAAAGCCGACGTGCTAACCACTGGACTACCGGGCCGCCTAACAAAAGCATGTCGGCGATAAATCAATGATCGAGTAACTGAAGACAATTGACAGATTGGGACTGTATGCATGAAATGTTCCTATTCACTGATAATTCAATCGAGACATTCCATAACACCTATGTGGATATGGCAGGGGTGGGCAATCCCACTCCTGGAGGGCCGCTGTCCTGCATGTTTTCCAAGTTGCAACACACCTGATTCCAATGAACAGGTTCAATATCAGGCCTCGTCAGAGCTTACTGATAATCTGATCATTCAAATCAGGTGTGTAGCAACAGGGAGATTTGGAAAATATGCTGGGATTGCCCACCCCTGGGATATGGGTACAAAACTAGTTTGATTTTTAATACAAAAAAGTTTTGTTTTTTGTTTTTTTGGTAAGAAATGAGCACTTTCGGTGAGGCAATTTGGTTTCTTCGCTAAACTCAAATTAAAACCATAACATTTGGCATTGCAGAGGGCCAAGAGTGCTGACGTGGCCCCCTTGCATGACAATGTAGCCTCTATCCTTTGTCAATTGTTTTTGATACAGTATTAAAATTAAAAAAAAACCTTGTCTCACCCCATTTAGCTCTGGTCCTCTACCAGAGGCCAGGAAGTTTGAGGGTTCTGCGCAGTATCCTTGCTGTTGCCAGCACTGCGGCTTTCTGGACTGAGATGTCCAATGTTGTTCCCGGGATGTGTTGCAACCACTCATGTAGTTTGGGGGTCACTGCTCCGAGTGCTCCGACCACCACAGGCACGACTGTCAGCTTTACCCTCCAGGCTCTCTCCAGCTCCTCTCTGAGCCCTTGGTATTCCTCCAGTTTCTCGTGTTCCTTCTTTCTGATGTTTCCATCACTTGGGACCGCTACATCCACTACAGCGGCTTTCCTCTGCCTTATGATCACGTTATCCGGATGGTTCGCCATGACCATCTTGTCAATCTGTATCTGGAAGTCCCACAAGGGGGTGGGGTGGGATATATGTATATATATATATATGGGCGGCCCGGTAGTCCAGTGGTTAGCACGTCGGCTTCACAGTGCAGAGGTACCGGGTTCGATTCCAGCTCCGGCCTCCTTGTGTGGAGTTTGCATGTTCTCCCCGGGCCTGCGTGGGTTTTCTCCGGGTGCTCCGGTTTCCTCCCACATTCCAAAGACATGCATAGCAGGCTGATTGATCACTCTAAATTGTCCCTAGGTGTGAGTGTGAGCGTGGATGGTTGTTCGTCTCTGTGTGCCCTGCGATTGGCTGGCAACTGATTCAGGGTGTCCCCCGCCTACTGCCCGAAGACAGCTGGGATGGGCTCCGGCACCCCCCGCGACCCTAGTGAGGATCAAGCGGTTCGGAAAATGGATGGATGGATGGATATATATATATATATATATATATATATATATATATATATATAGAGAGAGAGAGAGAGAGAGAGAGAGAGAGAGAGAGAGAGAGAGAGAGAGAGAGAGAGAGAGAGAGAGTATTTATACACTTAAGGGTGTCATTGCGTGGGGTTCACTTACACCAGTTTTTGAAGAAACATTTGGATGAAGCTTGGTGGATATTTATGGTGTGTTTATCTCACTGTGAGGGAGAAGAGAGCAAGCGTATTTGAAGATGTTCCTTTCAATTATAATCTATTTTGAACCACCCATGGGACATATGTCTCTGTCGATCTGTAACTTTCTTGTCTCAGAGTTGTATAGAGAAACTTTCTCCGCAGCTTTAAAACATGGCTGCCAAATCACCTTCTGTTACCATCAAAGTCAGCTCTTGAAACGATAGCATGTCCAAAACTGTCTCCCTGGGTAGTGGCATGATTATAATTTCTTTGTACAAGTCTACTGTCTGCCGACCTGAAACCTACTCGAAACTGAAGTCACAATTCTTGTTGTGGGGCTACTTTAACATTATTCTGCATTATTTCTACACCTAAAGGTCAAATTAAAAAAGGATATTGGAAATAGAGGTGAGTCCAACGGTCTCTTTTGTATTGAAATGTGACATGTCCAGATCAGGACTCGGGATCAATTCATTAGTCGACATTTCACTATAAATCTCAGAGAACGTCTTGAGCAAATTCTCCACCCTAAGGTGAACATTTGACAATCAGTCTGATAAAATGCTTTGGTTTGTTCATTTGCCTTTCAGATCAGATCAAAGTCTGACTGCTTTCTTCAAAATCATTCCAAAGTTTGTTTGGAACTCTCCTGAGACCCCTGATTGACTAGTACTGTACCTGACAAAACGAACCAAACAAGTTGCATTTATATGGATGAAATTAAGAAACAGTACAACAAGCGCTGATGTTTCATTCATATTTACTTTGGATGAAATTAAGAAACAGAATAACAAGCGTTGATTTTTCATCCACATTTACTGTTTTTCCATCACAACAAACTCAGAACTGAAGCGATATTGTGTCAAAGTAATTGGCCCCATGGTTGGAAGTAATCAAGCATCCTGATTATGGAATTTAAAAATGGCCTCATATTAAAATAAATAAAATAGTATTTACTCCTGGTGGTTGACTGGTTAGTGCGTTGGCCTCACAGTGCAGATGTGCAGGGTTTGATTCTGGCTCCGGCCTTACTGTGTGGAGTTTGCATGTTCTCCCCGTGCCTGCGTGGGTTTTCTCCGGGTACTCCAGTTTCTTCCCACATTCCAAAAAAACATGCATGGGAGGTTAATGGAACACTCTAAATCGTCCTTAGGTGTGTGTCTGTGTGAGTGCGGATGGTTGTTCGTCTCTGTGTGCCCTGCGATTGGCTGGCAACCGGTTCAGGGTGCCCCACGCCTCCTGCCCGAAGACTGCTGTGATAGGCTCCAGCAAGCACAGCGACCCTTGTGAGGATAAAACGTATCAGAGCAAAAGCAGCACTTCTCCATCATGTTCATCTGTCCTATCAAACAGTTGATAATCCTTTGTACATAAGGATTACAATTGAAAAGCCTAATTTATTTCTAAATCCATTAAACATGTTTGAAGATGCAATGACATGGTGCAAAGAGTGAGGACAATTGTGTCCTGATGTATTGACATATAGTGTTAAACACTTTTTCATCTTCTCAGTAATCCCAACTCATTTTGCGTGGCTCAAATAGGGCCTAGCACTTTGGTCTCTGGTGTGAGTCAGCAACACTCCTCCTTCCATATATGAGAAGTCCATAATGGGCCGTGCTGTAACGGGTCGATCGCGGGAGGTTGGTTGCTAAAAAAAGTAGATCATTGGTCAAAAAAAAGGTTGGGCACCCCTGCTCTAGGCTGCAGTGTGAAATACGAGCATTCACGACGCTGCCATTGAGCGTGTTAAAAGTCATTATCAAGAACTATGGCACAATATGTTTTGGACATGTCGGAGTCACTGCCAGTGGCAGGAACGACGGAGGACAAAAGGGTCGGGCATTGTTTGAATTTAAATGATTCCAGTTCCAATTCAGTTCCTTGTTTTGATTCCGGTACCTCAATTTCACTTATTTCTGGTTGTGCAAATTATGGCCATTCATTTTTAGCAGCTCGCAGCACATGTTAAAATAATATTTGACATGGCCCGCATCATTTGTCTGCATTTTACTACTGTATTCACTTTCTAGGGTAACGTCCCGTCTCGTGAGCTCTCATAATTCTCGTCAAAGCCCATGTATTATCATGAGAGTGCGTAAAACCGTTGGTCCATGCCTGGGAATTCAACATGGTGGGTTGACCGAGGCCATGGTGGGGCCTCGGTCACTGAAGAGGGTGAACCTGCGCTCTACAGGGCACGGTAACGCCTCACTGTGGTGTGCCGCGACAGGCTCCGGAGTGGCCTGGAAAGGCTTGGGAGGATGGTCCAGGGGAGAGGCCCAGGGGCTTCGGTCTCCGCCGCAACCCTACCCTCTGCAGTGCTCAACCTGCCCAGACCTTGCTGTTTCCCCCTTATTAAATGTGTTTCATGTGTAGCAGCCAACAGACGGAGAGGCTTGAGTTTGTACAGTGCCCTTTGTTTGCATGGACTTGTGGACACTGTATACAATGTGTGCATATTTTGTGGGGAGGTGTTGTGGTTAATTTTGTCTGTGTAACACACTCACATAACACTTGCACTCTAACGGTGACTAAACTTTTACACAGTATTGTAATGTTTTTAAATCTCCTGGCGGCCAAGCCCCCACCTCATCTGTCAAACCTAATGACACCCTTGATTTCACCCAAAACATCCCCGCAGTTGTAGGTCCAAGGCTGAATCAGTGTCCTGTATGTTTGTTCTTGCATTTTTATTTATTTTTTTCTAAACACTCTTCTTCAAATGTGAGATTGGAAACACTTTCCGATGATTTGCTGGCCAGGATGCTCGATGTAGTTTGGGTCATAGGTCTGTAGGTGCATGAGCCATTCTTTGCTTTGCTGGGATTAGAATGTGTTAGCTAGCACAGTTAAAAGTTGGAACTTGAAATGGGACAGCGTGAGAATGAAGTCATGAGTATTTTTTTTTCAATCCATTATGAATGAGTTTTGTGGACCACACTTATATTCCAAGAATCTATAAGCAGGTTATGATGAAATATTCACAGAATAACAGGCAATGCAGGAACTTTATGGTGGAATCATAATGGAAGCCCCCCATGCTGCTATTGGACTTTCTTTTGGCTGTTGCAATTGATTTGGTTTGGCCCACATTCTCTTTTGACTTGAATACACACCAAGTGGACACCTGAGTAAACACACACACACACACACACGCTCACACAAACACACGGTAGGTACACATCCTCGTATCGCGCAAGCTCACACATGTATGTAAATGCTTGAGAAAAATGGCCTAACCCCATATTTGCCAACACACTTTAAGCTCAATTTCTTACAAATACTAATATATGTTTAGTCACAATGTGCCTGTGCGGAAAAGATAACCCAGAAAGGATTAGCTTCATCAGGTTGAGTGGAAAGAAAAACACCTTTGCTGTGTTTGTGAGAGGCAGAGAAAGTAACAAGCAGGAAAAGAGGCACTTAGACACGCCAGAATGCTCGTGAAAAAGCGTTTTGAACTTGTTTACTGTCTTGCAAAAGAAAGAAATGAATGGGCAAAACACTTAAAATGTCATCCAAATGTCTTTTCTATTAACTCCAAAGCTGCACACAAACACCACTCAATTACTTTGCCATCAAAAACAAATGTTCACAAATTAGCGCTGCTTGTGCCCTTCAGTTTATCTGAGCAGCCTATGTGAAATGTTGCATTGTGGTACAAGTGTGCTGTACATGATTATTTGTTTGATGTCTGGCAGTCAAACAAACAAAAAATAAGGTGGGCTTTTCAACACATTTACGGCATATATTCCATATATTCCGGATGGTTGTTGGTCGCTGTGTGCCCTGCGATTAGCTGGCAACCAGTTCAGGGTGTCCCCTGCCTACTGCCGAAAGACAGCTGGGATTGGCCCCCGTGACCCTTGTCAGGATAAGCGGATCGGAAAATGGATGGATGTGTTACAAGGTGCACACAGTATGTTTAGTTTATTTTTGGAACGTTTGTTTAGTTTTCATGGTACGAGGTGTGGTCCTTTAATGGAGTAAATACACTGCTTGCGCTGCGAATGCATGTGATGTCGACGGTAGTACATCCTCGACGCTCATTGACTGTCGCTGACACGCCGCTGCTGCTGAAGAAGAAGAGCTTAGAGTCCGAAAATAGTACTGTATTGGCCCGAATATAAGACGGCCCTGATTATAAGACGACCCCCTCTTTTCAAAACTCAAGTTTGAAAAAATACTTTTTGAACACCAAATTAATTTTAATGCAGAAAATAATTACAGTGCATCTGAAACAAATGGTTATAACAATATATTTGATAGAAAGAGCATGTTATTTTGCCTCATTCAAATCTAAAGTGCAATCACATTCGTAAATGAATGGCTTCTGGTTTTTGAAATACATCATAGCTTCTCCTCAGCTGCCGGTTAACCTGGCCGATCTTCGACCGACTTTTCTCTAGATTGTCACTACGTTTCTCCATTTTCTGTTATCTCTTCTATTATTTCCTTCTCTTCAGAATCAGAATCGCCTTTATTGTCATTGTATAAGCTTACAATGAAATTTGGGTGCCACTCCTTAGTGCATTTCGTAAAAAAAAAAATAAAGAAAAATAAATAGATTAAAAAAATAAAATAGGATAAAATAACAGTTTGATAAATACAAAACACAACACACAACAACAGCAGCAGTAGTGGTAGTGTGGACTGAAGCTTATGTCGAACACAGGATTCATATTGCACATGAAATGAAACGGCTCAGATATAGTTCATGATTGCACGAGTGAGGTAGTGAGTTTAGTTTTCAATTTAAAATGCAGCAGCTTTGTTTATAATCTGTGATTATTTATTGCAGTAATGGCTCTAGGAAAAAAACTGTCTCTGAATCTGCTTGTCCGGGTTTTGTGTGATCTATAACGCCGGCCCGAGGGTAACATGACAAACAGGTGGTTGCTGGGGTGGGATGCATCCTTGATGATGTTGGCAGCTCTGCTGAGGTAGCGCGAGCTGGCAATGTCCTCCAGGCTGGGCAGAGAGCAGCCAGTGACCTTCTGGGCCAGATTTATCACCCTCTGTAGCGCTTTCCTGTCTGCTGCTGAGCACCTCGCGTACCACGCCGTAATGCAGTACACCAGGATGCTCTCGATGGTAGCTCTGTAGAACATCACCAGCAGCTTCTCCTCCAGGTTTTTCCTCCTGAGCACCCTCAGGAAGTGGAGTCGCTGTTGGGCTTTCTTGACCACCGCCGTAGTGTTGGCTGTCCAGGAGAGGTCCGCAGAGAGCTGCACACCCAGGAACCTAATGGAGCTTACTCTTTCCACACGGTCCCCATGAATGTAAAGCGCCGCTGGGTCTGCTCGTCCCTTCCTGAAGTCCAGTATCATCTCTTTTGTTTTTGTGGTGTTCAGTGGCAGGTTGTTTGCTGAGCACCACGCTGTCAGTCGGTTGACCTCGTCTCTGTAATCAGACTCATTCCCCCCTGAGATGAGTCCGACCACAGTCGTATCATCCACAAACTTAATTATGGTGTTTGAGAGATGGGTCGGAGAGCAGTCAAATGTGTATAGAGTGAAAAACAGGGGGCTCAGTACACATCCTTGAGGAGAACCGGTGCTGAGTGTGATGGTGGAGGAGAAGTGGGGGCCCAGTTTGACGGACTGTGGGCGGTCCGTTAGGAAATTTTTCCTTGTTACCACTATTTTGTATTTTTCTTCTTCGTGCTACTGCTATTTTTATTTTTATTCTTTGTGGCAGGGGTTCACTTTGTCCTGGGAAGTCAAGTTCAGCATTCGCTTCAATGATATCTGGCGCCATCTAGCGTTGTGAATGGGTATAATGTCTAGACGACTGTAAGACGACCCCCACTTTTTCAGTCCTATTTCAATGCAAAAAACACTGTCTTATATTCGGGCCAATACGGTAGTGATGAACTGTAATTTAGCGATGATAGAAGCGCTGTTAAAATAATGATGACGCAGATACCGATTGACAAATATAGTTTTGATTCGGCTTGAAATAAATACGGACGGCTGGCCCGGCCGCTGGTGAATGACAAGTGACAGACAAGTAATAGCCGCTATTTCCTGTCAACAAATAGTCAGGGGGGCATATAACGGAAAAGGCCATTGGTCTGCTGGAACACCCAACAAGGCATATCGCAAATTCCAGTCTGCCAAATTCCCAAACTCTATAAACAAGACTTGCCCCGGTACAAACATAAAGATGAGCCAGTAAATCGAGCAAACATGCGCCTGTTTACAAAAATAGGGATCAGATGGCGCCATAGTTGGCAGCCATCTGCGAGAGCTCTTAAAGAGCGATGCTTTTTTGTTGTCTTTGTCTTTTGTTTTGTCATATGGTGTTTTGTTGTGCTTCGTTTGGACCCATCATGGGCTGTTTTCAGCGTTTTGGTCACGACATTTGTCGAAGAAGAAGAATCTGTGCTTGATGGTTGCGTCTTCCTCGGCAGCACGCGTGTACCATGTTGGCGCTATTTGACTGCCGCCGCTTGACAGCTCCGAGGCGCTTGTGTTTTTTGCACCTCTAAAATGCAGCATTTTTCACAGCCCCGTTTTGTTCAGCACAGATGTTGGTGCTGCTAGATAGCCTGTGTTGGTGGGGCTGGATGGCTGCTGGAGCTGTGGATGAGGAGAGATGAGTGTCGGCGTGGAGCGCAGATGCATATTCGGACCTGTGAGTCACTTGGAATTGAAGCGGAATTACATGGGACAGGAGAAGTGAACAAATCTCAATTTTCGTCAATGGCTTCTTTTTTACTTTCAAACTTAACTTGTAGCTGACATGTGCACATTTTGAGGATGGCGTCTCTGATCCACTGTTGAAGGGACACTTTGATTCTCTCATAGTTCATCTTTAACTGCTTCAAACAACAAGGCGTCTGCAGGAATAGTGGCTACGATTGCATGACTGTCCATTCGTATATATGTTATCTCATATTTTATTCTTTTATATGCTGAGTGTAATGTGTTTGTTCATGGAGAAGAAAAACAGGGACAGCGCCTCGACCACAAGGCGCATCTGGAGAATCCTGTGGTCAAAGGTCGAGTCCCTGGGACAGAAGATAATGTCTACGTGGCCTCTGACAAATGCAATACATGCACTTTTACACACACGTCCATTGTTCCATTGTTCAGAACTGTTATCACATTATTGCACATGTTAAAAACAACGTCTGTAATTTACACCTTCCCAAACAGAATTAAAAAAAAGGCTCGGACAGAGTTTGCTTCGGAACGGGTTAGAGAGCGCACCTGGCCGTTCTCCTTGCTAGCAAGCAGAATATAAGTCTCTTGTGGTCCTTCCTTGTTTGTTAATTAAGTGTTCTAGGTTGCAATAAAACTGACATATTGTACTGTATATTTACCTGTTTCCTCATGATTGTGAGAAATCAGTAACATGAACAGCGCCGTCACATAAGCAAAATTTATTCATTATTAATATCTAACTAAATTTGTCACAAATTAATATTTTTAGAAGTGACAATTCAATTGATGATTCAGTCAGTTAAACAGGGACGAGCCCTGGTCCTTGTTTTAGGCTTTTTTTTGTGGTCGATTTAGCCAAGATAGTGGATCTGATTTCCGCTAATAATAATAATAATAATAGCATAGAAACAACATTTTATATATATATATATATATATATATATACAGTCAAACGATTTTCGAACGTCTCGGTTCTCAACCAATTCGGTTTTTGACCAAAAATTTTGAGTTTTTTATGCCTCGGATGACGACCAAATTTGGGTTCTCGAACAAACTGAGCGCACTTGAATGCACCATTTGACTCTTCTCGCCTTCCTTACACGAGGAAGTGACACTTCCACGTGTTGCTTTCCATTGTGAGCAGATGTGTTCAGTAAAAACCGAGGTTTGACTGTATACATACATACATTTTCCGAACCGCTTGATCCTCACTAGGGTTGCGGGGGTGCTGGAGCCTATCCCAGCTGTCTTCGGGCAGTCGGCGGGGGACACCCTGAATCAGTTGCCAGCCAATCGCAGGGCACACAGAGACGAACAACCATCCACGCCGGCACTCACAACTAGGGACAATTTAGAGTGTCCAATCATCCTGCCATGCATGTTTTTGGAATGTGGGAGGAAACCGGAGCACCCGGAGAAAACCCACGCAGGCCCGAGGAGAACATGCAAACTCCACACAGGGAGGCCGGAGATGGAATCGAACCCGGTACCTCTGCACTGTGAAACCGACGTGCTAACCACTGGATACCGGGCCGCCCTTGCCTGTATATATATATATATATATATATATATATATATATATATGTGTATGTGTATGTGTGTGTGTGTGTGTAATTTTGGCAAATTTGTTACTTCAGAGGTGTGTATCGGACTAGTAGCCAAGATGTAGTGCTCAACGTCAAAAATTTCGTGACCCCAGCTGTAGAATGTTGCTGTATAGGTCCACGTTTTTGAAAATTGTTAACCATGCCTTTGTGCCCTTGCCTCTTCCACTGTACAGTCAAACCTCGGTTTTCGGACGTCTCGGTTCTCGTACGATTCGGTTTTCGAACTAAAATTTCGAGTTTTTTATGCCTCGGATGACGAACTAATTTCGGTTCTCGAACTAACTGAGCGCACTTGAATGCGTCACTTCACTCCTCTCGGCTTCGCTAGCTCGTGTAGCAACGCTACCTCGTGTAGCTTCGCGAGGTAGCGAAGCCGAGAGGAGGTAGCAAAGCCGAGAGGAGTGAAGTGACGCTCCCTCATGTCGCGTCGCTACACAGGAAGCGACCATTGTGAGCAGACGTTTTTGTATTGTTCAATAAAAAAAAGCAGACGTGTTTGGTGAGACGCTTCTGTTAGCGCGAGTGAAATCCCCCTCTTTTAATAATGGTTTGCCCTGGCAGCACGGGGGAGGGGGGGGGGGGGGCGTGCGTTTGTTAAATGGCCGGCATTTGTCAATGCAGCGGCACATAATGAACACTCTGGTGTCCGGTGTCTCATTATTATGCAATAATCGTACAGAAACAGCTTGTGAGCAGACGAGTTTGTATTGTTCGATTAAGAATGTTTTTTTTAAAAAGCAGACGTGTTTGGTAAGAACTACGTAATATTGGACTGTTATTTTTGCATCGTGTATCAGCCCCTAATCATGGCACCAAAGAAAGCAAGTGGAAGTGGTGAACCTGGTGAAGAAAAGAGGAAAATAGGGCGCAAAACTATAGAATTTAAGAAAGATTTAATCGCAAAATATGAGTCAGGTGTGCGTGTGTCTGTGTTGGCGAAGGAGTTCGGGATGCCGAAATGCCCCGCCTACTGCCTGCTGACAGCTGGGAGAGGCGCACGCCCCACGACAGATAGAGAGAGAGATGTTCCTTCAATTTTTATGTTACTATGTTAATGTTAAAATTGGTCATCTCCCATTACATTTGTACAGTTTATGGTGTGAAGTTGTAAAAATAAGTGGTTTAAAAAAAGTTGTTTTCTTGACTTGAAACGGATTAAAACATTTTACATTGATTTCAATGGGAAAAATGGTTTCGGTTTCCGAACAGTCTTCTGGAAAGGATTAAGTACGAAAATCGAGGTTTGACTGTACTTTGGTGCGATAGAAATTCATTTCTGTCTCCGGCAACAGCATGCAGCAGACTGTGGCTACAGGAAAGGGAACCCCTCCCAGTTGGTAATGTGTGCCTCAAAAGTCAACCAACATCTCAACAACACATTGTTGGCATTTAGATTTATTCTACTGTGTATGCTCTGTCATTGCATTTTGTAAAGGTACCTACTGATTGCTTCTTTTGTCAATGATACTTTTTACTTATCCTGAGTATCCGTGTGAAGAGCTTTCTCGTCACGAAGAAAATGATTATTTGATCAACTGCTTCATTGGCTTCCTCCATGTTTTTTCATGGTCCCTCGAACGAGTACATTATTTATTCATTATTCCATTTTTCAACTGAATGGCGGCCTTGTTTACTTTCCTTGATATCACCTTGTACTGGCAACTCAGCAACTAAACTTTAATCCGCTTTATTTCCGTGACAAGGGGTTGTATCATACCATGCCAATTAACAGTCAGTTGCCCAAAAACTTTTGAACCCCTTGGAAATGAGGTGCTCTGCATCAAATGGCTGCAATTCCTATTTCGTAAAAACTTTTGGGAAAGCTCTCAAAATATAAAGTTTTCATTTCTTTCAAACCCATTACTGTGGCATGTAACGGCAAACGGAAACTCAGCGTTAATAATTTAATCCTGTTTATGAATGCGGATAAAACAAGTTCCTCGTGCTAATTTAAAGTATGCTTTAGCCATGAAAACAAAAAACAAGCCAACAAATCGATGCATCTAAAAAAAAATGTGCTGAAAATGAAAATGCAGAATGGACGGAGACACACACACACACACACACACACACACACACACACACACAGGGAATACATTTTTCTGTAGCCCAAAGGATGGTGTTTTCAAGCGGTTCCAGGCTGAAGGAAACAGGGACAGAGTTGACAAATCCTCCAAACACAATATCAAACACAACTTCACACAGACAAGCTCACAAATGCAACCAGCAGAGATGATGCCCTGAGGCGCAAACACAGACTAATGCCAAACTTACGAGTATTTTCTTTTATTGTATCTGAGGCCAAATACACACAAAGACAGTAGAAAAAGTGGGCGAATGAAAATGTGTCATTGAGTTTGAGCATGACTTTAAGTCTACCTCTTAAAATACAGTTAAATTATGCCAAGCCAATAACAGAAAAAAAAAACTTCAGTGCTGTCCCTGGATCTATGGAAGCAGACGATTTGGCTCCAGGCGTTTCTCTCTCTCTCTCTCTCTCTCTCTCTCTCTCTCTCTCAGTCACTTAGTTTGATGAATTTCACCTTGAAACTAGCTATTCTATACATACTTAGAAGCAGTATTTATGGTCCATATGTTCCATGGGGAGTCACCTTGTTGATCAAAATGACAAACACGAGTGTATCGAAGTTGTTGTATAGCGTATCCCTGTATTGTTCCTTCCTTCACTTCTATGATGATGATAATGCAGTCGCATCCGTAGTACTCAAAAGCATCACGGGAACAAACAAAAAAACTTCTAAATTAAACGGCAGGATTCCAGATACTGGTGGGGATATTTTAGGGGGAAAAAAAAGGACACCTTCCCTGAACATAAAGCGGTGTTAAATAAAATGTTTCTTCGCCTCTTTTGTAATCTCGGTGTTAAATAAAATGTTTCTTCGCCTCTTTTGTAATCTGTAAACATGATACAATGTCACAGGCATGAAGATGTTTTGCTGGGAAAAATGAGACTCATTTGCTCATAAATTCAGTTAAACTGATTGTAAGTGCGGCACAGGGAGCAGCGTCACAGATCCCGACCCTATTTCTGAGATCATTCTGAGATTCTGAGATTCAATGTGCAATACTATTTTGTTGCTGGAACCACTACCTCAAGACCTCAAGTGCTAAGCTTACAGCCCCACTCTCATCCTATGTTTTTCCTTTGCTCTGACTGTCTCGAGAATAAGCCGCTCTCGCACAACTCTAATTGCCCCGCGGGGATAAATAAAGTTTTCTAGATCTGAATCTGAATCTGAATCAAGCAAGATCAATCAGGCCAGTTTATGGTAAATGTGAGTCCTTGGGACAGTCCGGTTACCTAAATAAATCTAATGTCATTTGTGTATTTTTAAAATATTTTTTTTCATTCAATCACTGCAGCGTGAAATTTGTGTCAACAAGCATCTAGCTCAAATGTTATTATATATCATCCATCCATTTTCCGATCTGCTTCATCCTCACAAGGGCCGCGGGGCATGCTGGAGCCTATCTCAGCCGTCATTGGGCAGTAGGCGGGGGACACCCTGAACTGGTTGCCAGCGAATCGCAGGGCACACATAGATGAACAACCATTCAAACTCACACTCACACCTAGGGGCAATTTAGACTGCTCTGTTAACCTGCCGTGCATTTTTTTTGGAATGTGGGAGGAAAGCAGAGTACCCGGAGAAAACCCACACAGACATGGGGAGAACATGCAAACTCCACACAGGAATCAAAGCCTCCACCTATGCACTGTGAGGCAGATGTTCAGACCAGTGCCGCCCTGGTTCAATACAGTCATTCATTTTCCAAACCGCTTGATCCTCACTAGGGTCGCGTGGGGTGCTGGAGCCTATCCCAGCTGTCTTCGGGCAGTAGGCAGGGGGCACCCTGAACCGGTTGCCAGTCAATCGCAGGGCACACAGCAACGAACAACCATTCGCGCTCACACTCAGACATAGGGTCATGCATGTTTTTGGAAAGTGGGAGGAAACTGGAGGAGCACGGGGAGAACATGCAAACTCCTCACAGGAAGGCTGGACCTGGAATTGAACCCGGTAATTCTGCACTTTGAAGTCGATGTGCTAACCACTCGACTCCCAGGCCGCCCGGTTCAATACATATTTTGAGTAATTCAGTGTGTCGGCCTGAGAGTTGACAAAAGACAGGCAAGTCCATTTTGAGAGCGTTTCAACAAGCTCATGGCAACGATTTGGTGGTATGACTCCATCCATCCATCCATCCATTTTCCGAACCGCTTGATCCTCACGAGGGTCGCGGGGGGTGCTGGAGCCTATCCCAGCTGTCTCCGGGCAGTAGGCGGGGGACACCCTGAATCGGTTGCCAGCCAATCGTAGGGCACACAGAGACAAACAACCATCCACGCCGACACCCACACCTAGGGACAATTCAGAGTGCTCAATCAGCCTGCCATGCATGTTTTTGGAATGTGGGAGGAAACCGGAGCACCCGGAGAAAACCCACGCAGGCCCGGGGAGAACATGCAAACTCCACACAGGGAGGCCGGAGCTGGAATCGAACCCGGTTCCTCTGCACTGTGAAGCCGACGTGCTAACCACTGGACTACCGGGCCGCCCCGTGGTATGACTCACATGAATTAATTTTAAAGACCAGTATCGTGTGTTGAAGAAGTATACATAGGACTCAAACTTTAACTGTTTTTATTAAGATTTTAAAGTCTACTCATAATTGTGTAGTGAAATGGAAATGAAATACATTCTTCACAATTTTAGGCAAAAACAAAACATGGTGTGGCATTTAATCATCCCCTTCTGTGACAATACTTTGTAAAGCCAAATTTCTCTGCAATTACACCTTCAAGTCTTTTGGGGTATTTTGGGGAACACTGAATTTACTTTGCACTCTCAGAGCAATCACGACTGCAATTAACTGCCGGGGCAGTTGCGCATATATAAAATAATACGGTGAGGTGACCACACATTTATATGGGTTTCATCATCATTAAAGCCTCGCAGGAAAACTAGAACTATGATGCGGCTCGTGATAAAAATGAGTCTGACACCCCTGCACTCGACGGAGCCTGCAACCTTGAGAACCACTGCTCCAGGTTGTTGTTTTGTTCTCCACGTGACACTCAAAATAGATCAGATACATGCATTAAAATTTGAAAAAGAACAGGCATATACCATACCACAAAAGTGATATGTGTCAACTAGAAATTTGGGAACTTTCAACTCAGAGAATGTTTGACTCGATCACAGTGGGTTTTGACACCAAAACAACTGGCGGGATTTCCCATGATTTTCCGCTGCATCATCTGCTTTGGCAGAAAACCACCATGATAAAGCAGATTGGCTGTTTATATCAGCAAACTCCCACTTTGAACCTTTCACATAACTTGATGTGAAAGCCTGTTTTATGTAGTTCGTGAACCAGGTACAGGCAAGCTTCATTAGGCAAATTACAGTGTGAGGAGAAACAACAAAGTCTGCAAACGAACATAACTGAAACAAAGGTCGCAAACTTTTAGTGCGGGCGACTGAACTCTCAGAAAAAGACGATAGGTTCTATTATTGTGCATCATGACACAACAACAGTACTGGAGACAGAATTGTGGTGCATTTTAAGTTTACATCTACTGGGCACTCTGATTGACAAACCTTTCAGACAGTGGAGACAGACTTAAAATCACATGCGGGTGTAGCTCATGAGGTGCAGCATCCCACGCACAAGGAAACCAACAACATTCTGTTAAGAGTGAGCACAAAGCACGTTCACAATGATCAATGTAAAAGGAAGCTCGCTCTCTCTCCCTCCCTCGCTCCCTCCCTCCCTATCTCAGGGAGGCAATCAAATTGAACAATGGATCCCAAAGCAGAATCGACAAAACGTTGAGCTAATAAACAGAATGTATTCAAACAAAGGGTGCATGTATAACCAGGAAAGCAAATGCTACATAAGAAACAAAAATCAATTATAAAATAAATGGAGCCACGGCCAAAAGGGGATCCCAAAAGCACCAAATCTACACACTGAATCGATTCTACACTTGGAAAGAAACACAAAACAAAGGGTGCCTCAGAAGTACTACGAAGTTTGTAAATTTGAAAGCGGCTAAATAAAACAGCAATTGCGACTGGCAGACACAAGACAATGTTAGAAAGGAAAGAACTGAAGAAACAAAACTTGATAGGATTGATGGAGGCAAGAAAAGCAATAATTGGACTCTGCTGTGTCTACAGGAATCCCACTGACTTATATTGCTACCTGGTTTTGAATGCTTGATACGGTGGCCATGAAGTGCATAGAAAATACGTAAACACAAAAACAAATAACCAAACAAAATGACCAAAAAAATAAATAAATAAATAAGCTAAACACAACAGCTAACCCAAAAAGTAGGCAACAGCAATAAAAAATCCAAATACAGTAAATATTCTCTAGTACGGACTCATGTTTGCGCTGTCCAATCTGTCCTTATAACAGAAATTCCTCTTTTGGGAAATGAGCATGGTACATGCCCTTTATGAACCTGCAAGTATGTTGAAAACTGCATGTGTAACAACACAAGCAATAAAATGCAAAAATATACTGTCCAAAAACTGTTTATATAACAAAAACAGCAGTACAGTATACAGTACAGGTGTAGATTTAAAAAACCACAACACAGTATAGTATGTACAGTATTTTAATGTTGATTTTTTTCAGTCTTGGGAAAAAATGAGTCTATTTTGGGTTGTTTTGTTTTGTTGGGTTCTTCCTCGTTTTCTATGCCATGATCTACAGGACGAAAGTAAATAAAGTTAAAATCGTTCGCAATTACAGTAAAACGCACGGCAATAAAAAGTCACTGACACATAGTCGTTTCGAATTCGATGACATAAACGGCGAAGCAAACACGTTTCATCTTCTCCAGTTGTGTTGAGTGGGCGTTGCTTTTTAAGCTCGTGCCGCGATCAACAGGACGTAAGTGAATAAAGTTAGAAATCGTTCGCAATTACAGTAAAACGCACGCCAATAAAAACTCACTTACACGTCGTCGTTTCGAATCTGATTATCAAAAAATGCTAAGTGAAAAGGTGTCTCCGTTGGTGTCTTTCCACGTATCGGGTGGAGCGTTGCGTGTATTTAAGCTCCCGCTGCATGACGTCTCCATCCGGGTTACGGCTAGTGGAATTTCCGCTTACGTAGTTCCGGTAACATGTAATATCGTAGTCAAAATGTTAATGCATAGGTTTTTATTACGGGTGAAGGATATTCCTTTTCATAGAATTCCGGGGATGGGAATGTTTACTGTAACACAACAACAAATGAAAACCAGAAACAACCATCGAAACAAAACAACAACAAAGCTAAGATACAATAAATGAAAAATGCAATGATATCAATTCAATAGAAGAGGTCAGTGTGTGAGGGAGATCAGACTCATCGCTGATTGGCCACGAGAGACAGCCTGACTGATTGACTGCGCCTATTGTCCAAAAACCACTCAATCTGATCTAATGAGAAAGGAACAATGGCAGCATTACGGCTTAGCATCTGCCTTCAACGCTATAAGCAACTTGAATTGAGCAATCCTATGGCACCACAATGCAATACGGGTTGTTTAATAAGTCTGTGTCATTTTTAATTGACCTTATACAGAGCTGCCGTCCAATCGAAACTAATTTCCAGAATAATTTTTCTGAATGTTCAAATTTTAAACCTTTTGTCAAGAACATGAACGCGTATCCCCATTAACATATATTAATACGGATATAGAGTCAAACCTCGGTTTTCGTCCATAATCCGTTCCAGAAGGCTGTTCGAAAACCGAAATTGTTCGAAAATTGAAACTACGCTCTTTTTAAAATAAAAATGTTTATTTAACACGTCTGCTCACAATGGAAACAACACGAGGAAGCGTCACTTCCTCGTCTACCAGAGGAAGCGTCACTTCCTCGTGTTAGGAAGGGGAGAGGAATCAAATGGTGCATTCAAGTGCGCTCAATTTGTTCGAGAACCGAAATTTGTTCGTCATCCGAGGCATAAAAAACTCAACATTTTTGGTCAAAAACCGAATTGGTCGAGAACCGAGATGTTCAAAAACCGAGGTTTGACTGTATTGTATTGTATAGAATAGTTCGGAACAGGATTTTTTATATCTGCAAACCGTTCAATCAATCCCTGCAGGAATTCGCAATTTCGCAATCACGGAATTTGCAGCGGATTTCAAAGCACTCTGTGGATTTGAAATCAGTCCACGGAAATAAGGGCGAGGTGCAGAATTTTACATTTACATTTCGTTTCATCCTAGAAGCCAGATGTCGCTGCCAGGCAGGCTGCGTTCGCACTGCTGGCCGTGATGCCCAATTCAGATTTGTTTTGTTTTTTGTTAAATCGGCTCTTTTTATGTTCTCGTTGACATTACAAAACAAAAAACGTCCTCCAATGCTAACTGAACGCGTCTGTGAAGTGACACGCATGCGCACAAAGCACGACGTTGAGTGACACACGCAAAAGACGACACCCGCGGCAGTGTTTACGGATGGAAATATGATCCAATGTGTAGAGCTACATTTTTTATCATCTTATATCGACAGAGGAGCGATGCAAGAGCTATTGGAATTCTTATGAGGAAATGAGGCAACGCTTTTCTTTCTCTGAGAACCTTCCCATAAAGATGACGTAACGTAATGCAGATGTCACTAAAATGAGGTCACGTTACTGCCGTGCATCATTTCAACTTTCTGTGTGGTTGAATTATATTCATTTTCATACTGTATGCAGTACATTTACAACACTTGTTCTGCCTCAAACCCAAACTTTGGTGAAATGTTGAGCATGTTATCCATCCATTCAATTTCTGATCTGCTTATCCTCATGAGGGTTGTGGGTGTGCTGAAGCCTACCACAGCTGTCAATTGGCAGTAGGAGGGGTACATGAACTGGTTGTCAATCAATCGCAGGGCACACACAGACGAACAACCGTCCACGCTCACACTCACACCAAGGGACAATTTAGAGTGTTCAATCAGCCTGCCATGCATGTTTTTGGAATGTGGGAGGAAACCGGAGGACCCGGAGAAAACCCACGCAGGCACGTGCAGAAAATGCAAACTCCACACAGGAAGGCCGGACCCGGAATCAAACCATGCACCCACTCTGCACAGTGAGGCCGACGTGCTAACCGGTCGACCGCTGTAAATAAAATCAATGAATTAAATAAATAAATAAATAACTCTGCTCTTGAGGACCAAAGAGAATACCGACGTTGATTATTTTATAACCACAATGTTCCACAGTGGTTTGGTTTTGCAGATAATTTCCCAAAAGAACTCTTACTTAATGAGCACACTAATTTGCTACATAACTGGTCATTTTTGGTAATTGTTTGGTAATGCCCCCGGAAAATCTACTTTCAAGCCAAGGAATCAAGATTGTTCTCCGTGGAATCAGCGCCTTTCTCAGTAGATTCCTGGGGGGGCTAGTTACACATCAACTATGTAAAGATGAGAATGAATGTAGTCATCCAAAAGCATGGAAGTTATTGTGCTTCAATAGAAATACATCATCCTTCCATTCTATGAACCACTCTTCCTCACTTGGGTCATTATACAGAAAATTACGTTCTTTCCGATTCTTAATATACTACCTGTTTTACCAGGGAATGTGTGAAACACTGAAATGCAAAGGTATTGTCATTGGCTCCAGCTTGGGTTCGGCCGAGCATTGGTTTTGTCATTGGTTGGGGCCTTGCCATCTATGGTTGATGGAATAGCCATTGTATAGTGGGTGGGGGACATGGTTGGTTCATTTTTCATGTTTTTCGTTTCCGCTTATCTTCATCCTGTTGTCTCTTGGCCCATTCGAAAGGATCTGCCATCACATGTTATTTTTCTCCAAACTGCTCTGTCTGTGGCAATTTTTTTGCCAAGCTGTAACAATACTGGCTTGCTTCGGGGAGCCCTTTAGCTGGTCCTTGTAGTGCATTTTTAGTTTTCCGTGAGGTCGTTTTCCTGTGTTGACCTCCTCATGAAGAATGATTCGAGCTACTCTGCTATGGTCCATTCATAGAACATACAAAATGCATGCAACTGTAGCTCATGAGCGATAATGCGGGAGGGTTTTGATTTTGCACCAAAACGAGCAGGATTGAAACGCCCCCCTATGTTATCGAAGATTGATACCAGGGGCTGTCAGTGGGATTTCATTTCGCATTTCATTTTGGTGGTGAACCATGCCATTATGGAGAGCATGAACCAGGGCAACGAAGCCATCTGAGCATCCACATCCACATACCAAGTTCTTTGCATACCAGCCTATGTCGTATTGCTGCAAACATTCATGTTCATCTTCTGCCTTTAGTTGGCTCAATTTCTGTTGTCGGCCACAGAAGACCATGTCTACAGGACCACAATAGGGTCTGAAACCACAGTGGGACTCAGGAAGTACATCCTGGACGATTATGAAAAGGTGAGCTAAGAGAATGGGGGCAAATATCTCGCCGGCAATGCTCAAGAGTGAGATGCCGTGGTAGTTGCTCCATCTCCCTTCTTAAAAATGGTGAATATAATGTCATCTCCAAGGTCACATGGGATTGTCATGGTTTTTCATAATTTGAAGTTGAAGCTGAATTTGGTTTTCATCTTGGGTCCTTCATGGATAAACCACTCCAGCAGAATGTTATCTGGCCCTGGCACCTTGCCTGTCTTCATGTGCACGATAGCGTCCTTGGGCTCAAGTTTAATGTTGACATCCAATTGTGAGTGGGATGTTGTGGGGTGTTATGGAGGACATCACTTGGGTTGCAATGGTGATTTCTCGTGCCCATAAAGGTGTGGTACAAGCGGATCTTTCCCTTGTAGGCTGTCGTTCAGGGTGGTTAAATGATCAATAAGGTCAACCAAAAATGCTAAGTCTGCCAACCATTGAGTGTTTTTCAGCGTGTGAAAAGGTCTTTGAAGAACTGGTCAAATTCTGACGTCAGTGAATAAAAAGGCTTCAGTACGGTGCCACAGCTTAACCAGCCAGCGCACCTCCAAGTGTTGATGAGTCGATTCCCATACCCAGAATCCACATCAGAAAGTGAAGACTGAAATTATCTGCGGTACAGCTGTCTTGTCCGGGGAAACCAAGACAACAAGTATAAAAAATGATGAGATTTTAATTGAGAAAGAAAAAAAGACATGGAGAGACACCATTCACAGATCTGTCAAGGGAGCCCCCCGCCCCTCGTGTCCTGTTTATCTCGTTTTCTTCTCTTTCGTCTGCGTTAAGGTCAGCACAATCAGCATTTTGAGCAGCGACACAGAATGCAGTCTAGTTCATGAGGAGGGAAAGTTGCCTTATCTGCAAAATAACTGGTCAGCATTCAACGGTACGAACATTTTAGCACTTTTAGATGTCAAATTCCTATTACACAGCCCTCTTGCTGAAATTGTGTCGACAGTTTTCACCACTGTGTTCATTACATCCCCAAGATTGACTTTCTTGGCACAAAGCGTTTCCTTGATGAACAATACCGTGCATTTTAACAGCCTCACCTCCAATCTCTTTGACCTTTGCGTACATCATAGACGCCAATCCTTTGTGTGGACCTGCCGTAGCCGGAGCCGCCGTCTTCTATAACGCCACACGGCTTCTCTCATTAAGTGCCATTTTCTCAATTAAGTCTGACACAGCTTCAAAAATATTCCATACCCGTCATTGTGCCTTTTAGACTATTAAGATCGAGCAGCCCCTCTGCCACTCCAAAGTTTTCGTCTACTCCCTGCAACAAAATTAGCTGCCAGCGCTCTGATCGCACGGAATGGAGTAAAAATCAAAAGCACAAACTTTAGCTGACAAGTCTTCAATGCAACTGTATTTCTGGATATGCTGACGTTTTTGAAGTCCTGCAATTTTTCCCGGCATATTATTTTGGTGACTTTAATGAGCCACTGTTTTATTAGTTCCCATTTGAAAAATGAGTACCACGTCTTGCGATGAGTTGGGCGACCGCATAGCTGCTGATGGAAGCCTTTTCCTGGACTTCCTGAGCACGAAACAAAAATACTGTTGCTGACCCTGCAGTATAGCTACCATGTGCTTTACTTTCTGCTCTCGCTCAGCACCAGTGTAGGATGCATAGGGCCGATGTTTGGTTTAATAATGACATGTATTATACTGTTTCATAACTGCCACAGTTTCAGTGCAGATCAAACAGATGCACTTTCCTTTGAATACATACTCACCCTCCCACCGTGTCTGAAATTTTCTTCGCTCACTTTCTTCCTTTCGATTCTTTGGTTCTGCCATGTTTAGTAACCTGGGGTACATTTTTTGGGGGGGTCAAACAACTGCCTTGATTAACCGCAGCTCCCCCTGGTGTTAAAATAAGTGCAATACACTCAGGCAAAAGTTGAAGTGCGGGCCATATTCTGTTCTATTGATAACATTTCTTCCGGGCCAATTAAAAATGGACCGCAGGCCAAAGTTTAGACACCCCCGATTGAAGTCAATTCATCAGATTCTGAGACTACGAGGATGATATGAGTGAGCTAATCATAGAAGAAGGTCTTATTTTCATCTTCAGATTTAAGTGAAGGGGCATTCATGGAGATAAGTGTGAGGAAACAATTTGTGGTGAGCGGAATACGGATGGTTATTATTTGTTCATGGCCAAGCCTACTCCATGAACGTACAGATCTTCTGTATCCTTCCCCATCCAAAAGATGCTATAGTTAGACGCAGATTCCCACATAGTTCCTTCTTGATACGGGGAGTCTAATTTTGCAAAGAGCTGTCACATCGACGTTGAGGTGTGTACCAAAGCCGAACGCCATTGTGGGAGCTCGCTGTTGCTTATGTCCTGCATTGTGTGGGTGTTCCTGCCAGGCACCCAGGATGAAAGGTTTTGTGGGTAATGTGGGTAATCTGCCAGCCGCGATAAACTAGCCAGATGTATTTGCGATGTCTGATATTTGCCCCAATTTCTATAGGTGCTTTCCATTTTGAGTGGGCTGCAGTAATCCTCAATAGGCCAGCCATATTTGGAAACGAAAGCCAGTCGCTTGTTTAGTGTGGTCATGGCTATGCTATGCTACACTTGGCCATCAACGTGTCCACCGCAGTTCAGCAGGCTGAGTCATATGATGATTTTAATTGCAGCGACTTGCCGCGTACTTTATCGACCAATGCTGCCCTTTGTCACTGATTTGGTTGCAAACCTTTTATGGAAAGAAATTCTGAAGACTTTTGGTTTGGTGACCTCAGTATTGCATCTCATGTTTTTGCAGATTATATGGTTATTCGGTGTGTGTAAATTATTTTTTAAAATATAGCATTGTTCGTAATAAAGAGAACGGATGATTCATGTCGGTGTCATCATGGCAAATAGCCATCCGTTCATTTTGTCACCAGGTGGGAGTTCCACCTTCGTATAGGACATTCATTCAATCACAGATGCCACAAGTCGCCGCGTTGAATGAAGGCGGAAACCGGTCCCGCGGTGGCAGGCGCGTTGAACATTTCCCATAGTCATAAATAAAGCTCTCAACAACCAGAATGGACCTGAAGAAAAGTGAAACTGCTAAATGGAAGTCATTGGTCATTGGAAGCACTTCCCATCAATGGGCAGAAAGATGGGTGTTCTCCCATTTTGGAACGTTTTGGTTTTTTTAAATGTATTTTATAAGACAAATGGGAAAGCACTTGCTGGTGATAAAATAAGATGAAAAGAGCAAATTGTTTTAAATGACGATGTGACATACTATTTAATTATTGTTTTGAATAGAAAAAAGACAATTTCCCCTGAATTGGTATGTCAAAACCAACCAATCAATCAGAAAAGAAAAATACATGAGAAACAGTTGAATTAGATTTTCTAAATGTTATTATGGAGGAAAAGTTTTTCAATAAGGATCCGTTGTCCTCTTCCAACTTTTGCCCCTCTCTGCTAAAGTTCACGATAAATAAATAGTTTTACTTCTTTATAATTGTGTGTGTTATCACTTGTTTCAATCTTGCACTATATTTGTTTTTAACCACACAATGGTAAAAAAAAAAAAGGTAAATATAACTTATTTTTGGGGCTGGCACGGATGAATTGGGTTTCCATTCATTTCAATGGGAAATATTACCTCGATTTATAAACGTTACAAGTTAAAGAACAATTACGTTTATAACTAGACATTACGGCGGCCCGGTACTGTACACGTTGTTCACAGAGAGGTACTTAGAGTCACACCAATGCATGCCTGATTGGTCTATTAGGTGCGTGGATTTGTTCGTCTCTGTGTGCCCTGCGACAAGTTCCCCCGCCTACAGCCTGATATGGATGTGTTGGTAGAGTCAGACGTGACTGAGCCAGACAGAAATTACATTGTGCATATACATACAGACCGCATAGGATGGTGTTACGAAAGGAACAGTTTTCTGCAAAGGAAGTCTGTTGTCCTGATTTCCATCCCTCTCTTATCTTTATCTCATCTACAGCGTATGTCCAGAGTACTGGTTGTTAATTAATTGAATCCGACCCGACCACCAAGTCACATGATGTGTTTATACACGTGTCCCGAAGGAGACGCTTCAGATGTCTCTCAATTACTTGTAAAGCATGCTAAATGGCACACACTGATTTGATGTCTTGATATTTAGGCCACAATCAAAGTGAAACACTGTAACCTACTCCCAATGGTGAGTGTGCTCCATTTTTATGTTTGTTTACAGTCTGGTCAGTGGGTCAAACTGATCTAAAAGTACATGAACGTGAGTGAAAGTTTTGATGGCTACTGTATATTCACTTTGGTATAAGACAACCCTATTTTAATTTGAAGCGGCTTTCTAAAGCTCTCTGGCCCATTTACACCTGTGCAGCTATGGGACAGGTTTTTTTTTTTGTGCACAATATCTTTGGCTGGATGCCCCCTGCTCTTTTTTTTTTTTTTTTAACTCCACACTTGCGTAGCAGGCACTGACTGGGAATCCAAACTGTGCCGCCTGCATGAAAGGCAACAGGATGTACTTTCCATCCATCCATCCATTTTCCGAACCGCTTTATCCTCACTAGGGTCGCGGGGGGTGCTGGAATCCCAGCAGTCTTCGGGCACCAGAATTGCCAGCCATAGCACACAGAGACAACAACCATTTTGTCTGCCATGCATGTTTTTGGAAAGGAAACCACACCCGGATACAACATAAAAAAAAAATCAACTATTTGTTGTTTGTTTGTTTGTTTTTTTGGGTACATTTGAAAGTAAAATGGTGCTACCTTCTTTAATGTTTTGTTTGTTTGTTTGTTCATGCTGACTTTGGGTGACAGTAGCATGATTTTTTTAATTGATTTTTTTTTTTTTTTTTTGAGGGGGTGGTTGTCGCACACAAGCAGCAACAAGAGTCTGCTTTGTGGAGCAACGATGCATCTGGCTATTGTGCAAATCTGGAAAGATGACTACATCACAGTGATTTTATTTGTTTTCATCTTCACTGTTGGTGGCTTTGCATTTATATAACTTTCTTATCAGAATGGCTTCGCTTTCATATCCTTCTCGGAAGCCTCACCTCCACTGGTTCACTCCATTTCACCGGGCTCACTATTTTCACACCTGACAAATGACTGTTATCTCATCAGTAACACAAATAGATTGTATTGGAGGGTAGCTCGAGAAATGATTTTTTTTTTTTTTTGCTCCATTGTATTGATCTAGGCGGCCCGGTAGTCCAGTGGTTAGCACGTCGGCTTCACAGTGCAGAGGTACCGGGTTCGATCCCAGCTCCGGCCTCCCTGTGTGGTGTTTGCATGTTCTCCCCGGGCTTGCGTGGGTTTTCCCCGGGTGCTCCGGTTTCCTCCCACATTCCAAAAACATGCATGGCAGGCTCGTTGGGCACGCTAAATTGTCCCTAGGTGTGAGTGTGGGCGTGGATGGTTGTTCGTCTCTGTGTGCCCTGCGATTGGCTGGCAACCAATTCAGGGTGTACCCCGCCTACTGCCCGAAGACTGCTGGGATAGGCTCCAGCACCCCCCGCGACCCTAGTGAGGATGAAGCGGTTCGGAAAATGGATGGATGGATGTATTGATCTATAAGTAGAAAAATAAAATGGAAGACTTCGATATAAATAAACTGAATCCTGATGAAGCTACAATAAAACGATTAAACTCAACAGTGTGTTGATTTTTATTTTTCATTGTCATTTTTTTTTCTTGATTATATTTTAAAATCTTGAGCCATTTTTATTCTCATATTCATTTCAAGCTCTTACTGTCAACCTGTTGTGTTGTGTGCTAACACTTTGTCAACTTAGGTCGGTCTAGCAATTATTTACGCTGAAGTCAGATGGGCCTGCAGCACTGCTTTGGGAACACTAATTAGAGGATGGGGGGAATTTAACCACTCATCTCCTTGACTGTCAGTACAACACCTTTGATTGGGGTTAAATCGAGGAGTTTAAAAGATGACATTTTAAGACGGTGCTACCAGCTGTCAACACATCCAGTCCACCACTGCAGTGCGTCTGTGATCTTAAAGGGACGTCTACTGCTAAATGCCAAACTTAACTCTGCTTATCCCTTTACAGTCAACCAGCTGTTCACAATTGTCAGCGTTATATAGCATGCTGGGCACCAGTCTTCTTCAGTGACATCAATAAAACCGACATTAAGCTGCATCATTCATTCATTCGTAGTGACCTGTTGAAAATTCTTTATTCACTTGGGGCAAACCCTTTGATATGCAACGTCTCATTGCGAGGGCGGTCCCACTCAGCATACATGACAGAATATATAACAAACAAAAACTACATCTAATTTTGAGTTATTATAATAAAACATTGGCAATTAGGTTTGAAATAATTATACAGTCAAACCTCGGTTTTCGAACATCTCAGTTCTCGTCCAATTCGGTTTTCAACCAAAAATTTCGAGTTTTTTATGCCTCGGATGACGAACAAATTTCGGTTCTCGAACAAAGTGAGTGCACTTGAATGCATCATTTGACTCCTCTCGCCTTCCTTACACGAGGAAGTGACGCTTCCTCTGGTAGACGAGAAAGTGACGCTTCCTCGTGTTGTTTCCATTGTGAGCAGTAAACATTTTTTGTTAGCAATAAACATTTTTATTTTAAAAAGAGCGTGATTTCGGTTTTTGAACAATTTCGGTTTTCGAACAGCCTTCTGGAACGGATTATGGACGAAAACCGATGTTTGACTGTACGAGGTATATTTCAAGATGTGGAGTAAAGACAACAAACAAATATTAGTAGGTAGAGTATTCCAGTTAGAGCGGGCGAATGACTTGAAGGCTTTATTGCCTGTTTCGTTTGTAAAAAAGAGAAGAAGAAAAACTGGTCTGAACTTCATAATGAGTACTGCATTTTCCCGATTCTAAGTTGCTCCTCAGTAGAAGTTGCACCCGCCATAAAATGCATAATATACAAGAAAAAAAAACTTGAGTCACACTGGAGTATAAGTCGCATTTTTTGGAGAAATGTATTTGAGAAAATCCAATACCAAGAACAAACATGTCATCTGGAAAGGCAAAGAAAAATAAGAAAAGAGAACAGCAGGCGGAATGATGAGTAAATGATATGCTAACGTTACTTGTCGGATAACCAAAGAACGGAGAACGTGCCTGATATGTTCACGTAACATAGCGTAAAGACCATGCTAACACGTTTCCATACCATCAGTGTCACTCCAAATCACAAATTCCAATGAAATCTTCATCTTCTGTGTCATTTTAAAAGAACTCTGCAAACTTCGGAGGTAGAAAATGCGGCGCTTTGTCTTCTACGCTTACGTCAGAGTGATCGTCAGTTGATTTTATGAGTTACCGACAATGTGGAAAGTATCAACCTATAGAGCACCTTCTTGCGGGTTAATGTGAAAATAACATGTGAAATGATAAATTTTGTGTTAATCATTTCACACATAAGTTGCTCCAAAGTATAAGTCGCACTGTGACTTATAGTCCGGAAAATATGATAATTTGATAATCCGTGGAACAAAATTATTGTCTCAAACAAAAAGGGAGCTAAAAATAAATACATTTAATAAGAAAGTGGAACCAGTGAAATTGTCGTCAATGATGTAAAGAAAGCCTCCCTCGTCCATCCATCCATCCATTTTCTGATCTGTTTATCCTCTCAAGGGTCACGGGGCGCGCAAGAGCCTATCCTAGCTGTCTTTGGGAAATAGGTGGGTAGACCCAGAACTGGCTGCCAGCCAATCGCAGGGCACACAGTGACGAATAACCTTCCGTGCTCACACTCACACCTCGGGACAATGTAGAGGCTTCCATCAGCCTGCCATACATGTGTTCAGAACGTGGGAGGAAACCGGAGTAAACGCAGAGAACCCACGCAGGCACGGCACAAGCAAACTCCACACATGAAGGCCACAGGCTGGAATCAAACGCTGCACCTCTGCACCGTGAGGCTCACGCGCTAATCAGTCGAATACCGGGCTGCCAAGCTTCCATCTTCCCTCAGCATAAAAATCTTTGGACTGATGTCCCAGCCAGTCACTTTTGACTTTCAAACTTTGTGCCTAATGTGAATTGTTTTCAGCATTTTTGTCCACGACATTCGTCAAAGAAGAATCTGTGCTAGGTGATTGCGCCTTCTCGCCTTCTCAGCAGCACACATGTACCAGCACTGATTTTTTGATTGGGATAAATGTCAACGCCATTTGACTGTACCTGCTGGACACCCCCGCGGCACTTGTGTTTTGCGCCTGTGATGGGCAGCCTTTTCACAGTCCTGCTTTGTTCAGCAGAAAGGTTGGTGCTGTTGGACAGTCTGCGGCTGGATGGATGGATGGATGGCTTGAGGAGCCAACAATGAGAAGAAAGGAGCGTCAGCGCAGAACGCCGATGCGTATGTGGAACTGGGAGTCACGGCTTGGAATTGAAGCGGATTTACATGGGACAGGAGATGAGAGCCAATTTCTTTTTCGTTAATGGACGCTACAGCTTCTTGTTGCTTTCAAACCTAGCTTGTAGCAGACACATGCACATTTTCAGCATGACGTCTTTGATCCACTGGTGAAAAGGACACTTTGATTCACTCCTCTTTGATCTATAATTGCTTCAAACAACAAAGTGTATGCAGAAAAAGGGGTTAAGATTGTGCAACTGTCTGTGTTTTATGTATTGTGTAGTATTATTTTGTCATTTTATCTTAAATGTTCTTTTGATGGCACCCGCAGCGGCTCCTCTTGTTGTCTGGTTGAGAGGGAAGACATTTCATCTGTGCTCTTTGCTTCTCACACAGCGCATTTGACAATAAAGTTGTACTTGACTTGACTTGACTTGAAAGTCTGAAGGGGCAAGGTCTGGGCTGTATTGCATTGTCTTCATGTCGTGAACTATGTTTACCTATGAGTGACTCTACTGCGAAAAAGACAATCTGACCAAAAATAAAAAGGCACTAAACTGTCAACCCTGCAGTTGAGTAAAGTCAGCAAATACTGAAACTAATAACTATTCATTCACACAATCTTTTCAAAACTAATCTCCTTCAAAGTCGAACAGCAAATTTGCTTGTTAAAAAAAAGTTGACTTTTTGGGACTGACACTATCTTACTGCTCTGTGCTGATAAAAAGAGTGGCATTGAACCAAAGCGAGCACAACAAGGAATGTATTAAAGGTCACGGTGCAGCAGTTAATCTGAACATGGTGAAGCAGAGCCAGCAAGAAGCCCGAGAAGAGCTTATCGCTTCTCCTTCTCTCATCTCTTTGCACTCAAAGCAGTGCTGTGTCGTGGGGCAGGTTTGTGCTGCTGAAAAACATCCATTCATTTTGCTGTTGCCGCAGCGGCTAGATCACTGATACACTTTTCTGCTCATTGCTTCTCAAAAAGAACGACATTTAAACAAGTGGCCACAAAATCGTGTTAACACAGAGCTGTCCAACCACCGTTTTATACACTCTACTGTTTTTTTACTCATTAGGATGGTGCGTGAGCTCCATCCTATCCCAGCTGATTTGGGGCAAAATAAATAAATACATAAAATAATAATACTAAGTGTACACCCTCGGCTAGAGGACAGTCATTTGCAGGGATCATACCGCAAAAAACCTTTCACACTCATATGAATACCTCTGCAGAATTTTGAATAACATGCTTAAGGAATGAGCAATTTGGAGTGTTCAATCAGCCTGCCATGCATGTTTTTGGAATATGGGAGGAAACCGGAGTACCCAAAGAAAACCCACGCAGGCACGGGAAGAACATGCAAACTCCACACAGGAAGGCAGGAGCCGGGATCAAACCCAAGATTTCTGCACTTTGAGGTCGACGCGTTAAACACCCACTGGGCCACCTAATACCATCTAATCTGGGATAAAACCATCCATCCATCCATTTTCTGAACCGCTTTATCCTCATAAGGGTCGCGGGGGTGCTGGAGCCTATCCCAGCCGTCTTTGGGCAGTAGGCAGGGGACACCCTGAACCGGTTGCCAGCCAATCGCAGGGCAGACAGAGACAAACAACCCTCCGCGCTCACACTCACACCTCGGGACAATTTGGAGTGTTCAATCAGCCTGTCATGCATGTTTTTGGAATGTGGGAGGAAATTGAAGTACCCGGAGAAAACCCATGCTGGCACACGGGGAGAACATGCAAACTCCACACAGGGAGACCGGAGCTGGAATTGAACCCGCAACGTGTGGTCGATGCGCTAACCACTGGACCAACGGGCCGTCCGGGATAAAACAAACAAACAAAAAAATTTACTTTGTTTGTCAGTTACCCCAAAGGCTGGTGACTGATCAAGATGGAATTGAAAATGTTTAAAAGCGCTGTGAAAAAAAAAGTTAATAAAGTATTTTTTTTTTTTAACTTACAGATGTATTATGTCTTTGATGTAGACTATCTGAAATTGTATATCTGGTTTTATCAGAGCACCTTGATATAAGCTTCTTTTTTCCCGCACGGAAAGCCTAACTCACCCAGGAAGCAGAGGGCAAAGGCAAAAAAGGCTAATGCAACTCAAGAGAAAAGAACCGGGAAGAAAAAGCAGTCGCAGAGGATATAATACCTTTTAGGCTGGCAATTGATAAGGAAATGTATTAAATATTATTTCACAGACTTCGATCCTATCATGAAAGAAAATCTAACATTATGGATATAAAAACAAAATAAAACAGTCACTGTAACCTGAGCCACAGTGTTTGTGCTGTTTAAAGCTATAAAAGAACTCTGTCTGGTCTCGTTTGTTTGCTGATTTTTCACTCTCTTAGCGAGTGCGAGAAATCTCCATCAGAGAGCAGATCTGATCGCGATGGAGGAATGGAAACTGACACGGGAAAAACAGAGCATGAAAAAAATTCTTTCAACTTTAAGTTTTGGTCTAATATCAAAAGGGCCGCTCCATCAACACAACTACCAGATTTAACTTGAATGAATTCAAACGTCCACAATGAGTGTTTTATTCTTCCTCCAGAACAAACTTAATAAAAAAAACTAACAAAAAAAACACTTGCAGGGTAAACTGGAAAAAACTAAATAAAAAAACACAAACAATGTCCTGAAAACTACAAGAAACCAAAGTAACAAACAAACAACCTATGACAGGAGCACACAGACACACAATGATCTGACAAAGACTGACAGAACCCAGGGAACGAAATGCAAAACCAAATGTAATCTGAACAAAAATCATAACACAAATGGCATTACAAACATGGCAACTCTTGACGCTATGTTTTTCTTGATCCTTCCTGGCATTGCAAGTGTCTGCTTCTTGGTTTTGTATAAGACGGAAATGAAGCGCGTTACAGTAATTTTAGAAGGGAAAGTATGATAAATCTCTTGAGTGCATTTATTGATTACATTCACCTTGAAGTCATGTTTCAAGAAAACTGTTCCCTCTTGGGGATGAGGAGCATACAGAATGCAAAACACATGAAAGCGTAACAGAATAGAAAACTTAAGAATTAATTGTTCAGGGGGGAAATCATTTAAATCAGGGGTGTCAAACACATTTTTGTCGCGGGCTACTTTAGAGGACCGTTATGTCATTGAAACCACAAAAAAAAAGTTTAATCGTCTCATCACATTATTACTGTATTTGTACACAACAAATTAATGCATTGATAGATAAACACTCCGTTTAATGGGACGCTCTAAATTTTCGAGTGTCCCATTAAATTACCACGCATGTTATTGGAATGTGGGAGGAAGATTGAGTACCCGGAGAAAACCCACGTAGGCACGGGGAGAACATGCAAACTCCACACATGAAGGCCAGAGCCGGAATCGAACCTTGCACCTCTACACTGTGGGGCTGACACGCTAACCAGTCGACCACACATTATTGTTCAAGTGAGTGTAAACACGGGAACAAAATTATGGCGAAATCTCAACGATATTACATATGAAAATGTCACATTTCGGTAGAGATTTTAATGAGGCTCATGCAAGTTGACAGACACACATGATTTTCTTTCAGGCGGGCCATATAAAATGACATGGTGTGCCGGACTGGGCCCCCAGGCCTTGAGTTTGACACCTGTGATTTAAACAAATATGTCTGACATTCCTACCCCAAAACCATTTGGAATTTGAATTGAGAAGCATTGCAAAGGTTGCTCTCACTTTCCAAATACTGAAGCTGAAAAATGCTTTCTAACGTCAGCTTTTTAAATCTGTTTGGTATTTAATTGGTCCATCAAACTGCTTTGTAGGACATGCTCACACTGAGCCAAGGGAGAAAAGGAGGAAATTGGGACGTACTGTTAACCATGCAGGATGTGGGAGTGTTTCACCTTCTCTACCTTGTATCCCACTGTGCTGTAATCCTATTGCCGGATTCATTTTTTTTCCTCGACCAATTTACATGACACCTTTAATTTTACTCGCACACTTTCACAGTTAACAAGTTTGACACACTCCATGATTTTATTTACCAGACTCAAACCAAAGTGGAAGCAAGAGTACATCACTTTGTACTGGTAACGGATTAGATTGTGTTTTGGTGAACCGTCTCATGCGGCAGCCGGGACCGTTGAATTGAACTTGAAAATTGAAGCTCTTACTACAATTACATTTTAAAAAATTAGCAAAAGGAAAATTCCGCATGGCTGGTAGAAAAATAGATTTTGAACATGTTAAAAAATGTCCCTGCAACAAGAAATAGCATGAAAAATGTTGGCAAGCTTCTGGCGTACGTTTGGCGAATGTTTGCGACCTTGATCGAACCCCGACAACAAAATCTAAGTTCACAAACACTCGTAAATGTTTACCCCTGAGTGGTATGCAAGCTGAAAAGGGAAGTCATCCCAAAAATGTTTTTCTCAATATGTTCCACGCAACCCCACTCGTCTAAGCACGAGATTCTGATTAATATTGTGTTTGCAGACTGTGAGTTAAGCAGTAAAATCCTCCCGTTTTTGTCCATCTCCGGCAGCGGCCATTTTGCCACTTGCTGCAACCTGAGGCCTGAGCAACTGTGATGTCATTTTCAATTGTCAGAAAGTGGCAAAATGCCCCCCCTGCTGACATGGCTAAAAAAAACGGTGGATTTTGCTGCTTAACTCATACTCCACAAACACAATATGAATCATAAAGCTGTGTTAAGACGAGTGGCGGCGCATAGGACATATTATTGTAAAGACGATATTTGGTGGTTGACTTTCCCTTTAAAGAAGTTCGATTCACAGGGATGAAAAAAAATCCACTTGTGGTGCAGACAGTCTAGAAATCATTGGCCTATGAAACTCAAATGTCGATTTAATATTCTGATTATGAATATGAAACATGTCAGTCAATACTAATTTCACGAAAAAAAGAGTAACAAACTACTTTAAGAGCACGTTTAAGGTTAAATTGCATGTTTCAGACACAAGGTAACTCTTACTTTACATAATTAAAAGTACAATATTTAAAAGAAAAAACAAATATAACTACAGACACTTCAAGACAAAATACAGGAATAATTTAAATTTTTAGAAATTACCAAAAAAAAATCATACTAAAATGCGACAATTACTGTGCAATTAAAAAAAATGGATTTGGAAAAAAAATTATATGAATGACCTCAATCATAAGCAAGGGAGAAAGCATGGCTTTTAACATTGAATTAAAAGTATTTTTAATTTAATATTACTTTATTATTTAATTATTAAGCCATTGAGTAATATTTTCATCCAACCAATTTAGTCACATACGCACTGGAATATAAACTCTGTGACTTCAAAACTATCTGGGAGCAAACAGACACTGTGTTGTGAGCCACAGGCATGTCATTTTTCTCGATGTTGATCAGGTAATAATGAAATGTGTTCCAATGTATCCTGTAGTGCAGGGGTAGGGAACTCCAGTTGCTCGAGAGCCATTTCCAGACGGTTTTAGATCTCTCTCTACTCTATGATTCAAATCATCAGCAAGCTCTCTAGAGGCCGTAAACGATCATGAACAATTGAATCAGGTGTGTTGGAGTAGGGAGGGATCGAAAAGACGCAGGGTATGGCTCTCGAGGACTCGTAGTTCCCGACCGCTGCTGTAGCGGCAGGCAGAACAGGATGAGGTCATAAGGTGACCTTTTGTGTCCCCCCCACAATGTGTATGTTTTATGAGGTTAAGTTCAGAAGCATACTTCCTGCGTTTGTGTACCGTATAAAAAAAAAACGGATTGAAATTACACAAAATCTACTGGTGGCTTGAAATGTTTACACTGTATTGAAGTCATTTTGATTCTGACCATCTGTGCATCTCCTTGGGGTCAAGCCCCCCTTGTCCATGAAAATTAATGACGCCTCTGGCTTGTCGTATAAATGTACGCGAGCGATGCGCACCTTGAAGGGTCCATTCAAGTGAATGAGAGCGAGTAACATCCTTTCATACATCCACACTTGCTTCTTTAGGGCAGCGCGCATTGCACAATGTCAAGCAATTAACACACGTGACCCACAGAAAAAGAAAATTGTGTCCAATAAAGACAAAAAAACCCAACAGTGATCAGAATGTTGCTACATTAATTATAGACAGTTACGCGTGGTTATGCTTTAATTAAAGCTTTAAGTTAACATATGGATGTAGGCCCAGCTGGAAAATGAGGTTTTGTTGCAGCTTCATCCGAAAGTGTAGAGGATGGTTGCCAGGCAACAGCTGCAAGTTGTTCCACATTTTATAGTGGAGTCCAAAATGTCCAGGTTCAAGTGCAAGCTATGTTCATTTTCGTTTTTTTTTTAAATTTTACTCAATTGACTATTTGCAGTCACCGTTTTGTCATTTTATTGAGTTGGATAGCTAGAGTGGACATTTAGTTGACAGATGTTTCATGTGATTTGCCAGATCATATTGCGCTTTAAGTTCTAGTTGGTGGAGTCTCCCTGAGATTGTGTTGGTTTTAATTCAAGTACCTGTTTTGGGCAGTGAGTTTCGGGACTGGGCTTTGCGTGAGGGCATTTAGTGACCTGATCCACCTCTTAATAACAAAACCCCGTCACAAAATAATGCACCAAAAAAAAAAGAAAAGCTTTTCCTCTGATTTTCTTTTTTTCTTCCCCTTTTGTCTTTTAGCGGGTGGCAAACAACTTGTGGTGCATTAATGCCACCTTGTGAAATGGAATGTGGACCTGCAAAATACCATTTCACAAACTCCTAACCCTGTCAAACTCCAGCCCTCGAGGGCCATTTTCCTGCATGTTATCCCATCTCTCCTTTTTGCAACACACCTGATTTTAATGTTCAGCTCATCCGCAAGCTGTGCAGAAGCCTGATATTGATCCCATTTGAATCAGGTGTGTTGCAACAGAGAGAGGTGGAAAACATCCAGGACTTGATACCTGTCCCCTACTCGCTCCAAGAATAAAAATAGGATTTTAAAACTTAACTGACAATATTTTTCCCTGTAAAAAAAATGTCTTGTATTCAAAGCCACTTTCTTATGCTTGAGCTCATGAATTAGTTGTCGTCTTGCCAGCGTGACGATACTTAACACAACATGCTCTGTTGTTTCTTTGGTTTACACCTCCACCTACTCGAACTATATCCAAATAATCAAGCCATCCATTATAAAAAACGTATAGATAAAAAGAGAAGTATTTTGTTCTGTTTATGCGAGAATATACACAAGCTAGTTTGTTCTAATAATGTTTTGTTGTTTTGTTTTTTTTACAATTTGGAATTGTTGGTTTTAAAATTAAAGCCAATGGAACATCATTCTATTGTGTTTATTTGGCTTTACCTTTAATCAGTATAGGTTTATTTACCTTAAAGCTAGTATTACCATATCGGAATATCGTATCAAAGCCTTTATCGTATCAAATTCATATACAGTACTACTTTGTGTCAAATCATTAGGCCTTATATCAACAAATGTATCATTACACTCCTAATAAATACAACCACAGACACAAAATGAAAAGCATGGATTCTATTGTTTTGTATACAGTATTTTCATTCAAAATGAAAAAAAAAAATGTCTGTTGATCACAGACAAAAGCACAGTCAAACACATGCAGATTTGTGTTTCCATCACTTCAGAAGGCCTTACACAAAGGCCACAGCTTTGTATCTTGGCATGAAACATTACCAATTAGTTTCAATGTCTGCTTTGGGTGACTTCAGTAAAACGTATCCCCTCTGCAAGTGGCGTTCTATTGCCTCCAGCCAGCAAGACAAAAGCGATCAATTTATCAACGCAGCTGAATCCAAGTGGTGGTGGGGGTGGGGGGGGGGGGGTCCCTTTGTCCCATTTTCAGGAAACTCTTCCTATTTTGACAGATGGGTAAGGTTTTTTTTTGCTTTTTTTCAAAAGAAATTCTTGATGAAAGTTTAATGAAATAAAAGATCGGAGTCATTGTGCTTTTGAGCTAAAAATGGAAAAGTCCAGGATGTTAATTGAAAATCTTAGTGCAGTCTTGGGTTTCTTAAACCACTTTATGGCCACAGCTCCGGTCGGCCACCTTGACAATGGTGGTGCAGAACCAACTTTGGGACAGATGTTCTTGTCCTGCAGTCAGCACGGGAGGAATTCCCCAAGGTCGATGGTGTTGCCTTTGCCCTCTTTCATGTTCTTCCCCAATGGCAGCTTCAGTTTGTTTTTTGTTTTTTTCTGTGGGCACTTTTGGGGGATCTCACCCATGGAAGAGTTACAGTGAAACTCCTCTACAACGAAACCTACATGGGTGAAAATACCTCCTAATGTGAAAAAATGTTCAGGCATGAAAGCCATTCCCACTTTTCTGCTCCCCCTATGACGAAAAATCCCCGTTCCGTCGTACGAAATCTTTTTCTCTGCTCTTGCCTCGCGACAATATTCACTCCAACGAAAACAAGCCTTCCGCAAAAGTCTAATGCAACAGCGACCTCTACTGCTACGTTCGGAAACGGCTACAGCAACCACCACACTGGCTTACACATGTGCAGTAGTCCAGGAAGTATTTGTTATTGTTAATTTCAGACACAGCAAGAACATTGCAATGCTAAAATGGCTACAAAACGGCTACAAGCAGCTAAGAGGAGAAGAGCTCTGGTGCTGGAAGAGAGGGTAAAAGTGATCAAAATGAAAGATGGAGGAAGCAAAATAAAAGACATTATCCAAGAAATTGAGAAGTGTTGAGAAGCAAAAGAGTATAAATGACTTTTTAAAACCAACAGAAAAAGTGGAGTGATGAATATAAAACAATTGTATGTTAATGTTAAACAATATCAAATAAGTGCATGCTCATATTTATGCACTATGTACAGTATTGGAATAAAAATAAAGAGTACACATATATGTTGTGCGTGTGTGTGTGTGTGTGTGTGTGTGTGTGTGTGTTTACATCTGAGATGATTTCGGTCTCCATATGGTTGAACTTTAGGGGCATGTAAATCAGGTGTGCCTCCAGAAGACCTCGGTCTTTGTGAAACATGCGCTGTTGTTTGGTGGCTCGAGCCCCGAGTGCTTCAAGTCTTTCTCTCTTACCAATCTTTGACGTCGCGTGTTTGATACACATTTATCAAACACTTGATCACGAATAAAAGCTTCTCTGTTGTCTCCAAATTCACACGTCATCGCAAGTTTCTTCAATCTGCTCACCAAACTGTCCTTTGACTCGCCTTGTCTTTGTTCTGCTTGTCGAAACACATGTCTCTCATAGGGGATATTTTTCGGAGGTGCAAAATCTTCATTTAATTTGGTTACTGCGCCTTTGTAATCAGCTTCATCTCCCGTGTTCTCAAATGTGAAGAAAATGTGCTGCATTGCCAAATGTAGCAACAGTGTTCTTTTTTGCGCAGCATCACGGATTCCTGACGGGGTTAAGGAGAGTTTAAAACTACTTATCCACTTCTGCCAGCGGATGCCGACATTGGCTGAGTCGCACAACACATCAAAGGGAACTCCCGCCAGGAAACTGAGCGCCATTTGTATTTTCTTCTCTCTTTTCAGTTTTAATTGTACATAACTTCTCAATGGCTAGGCGTCCTTCCGTTTACTTTGATTTCAATCAAATTCTCGTCACCATTTGTAGTCTTATTAACACCGCTGAGCAGACTGGACTTGCACCTTTCTCATTCCCGCTTTATTCCACACTCTTGCGGCTACACAACATCACATTAAATTACGTCATCACGTAATATACGCGTACATTCAGGAATGCCATGCACTACAATTTGTCTAGAGCAGGGGTAGGGAACTCTGGTTCCTTGAGAGCCACATCCTGCCTGTTTTCAATCTCTCGCGACTCCAACATACCTAATTCAATTGGCCATGATCGTTCCAGGCTTCTACAGAGCTTGCTGATGAGCTGATCATTTGAATCGGGTGTGTTGGAGTAGGGAGGGATCGAAAACAGGCAGCATTTGGCTCTCGAGGAACCAGAGTTCCCTACCCATGGTATATAGTTAACTTTGTTAAAATAGCATAATACAGTATATGCCCTTTCATGATTCAACTCACTGACAGGGGAGGTAAAAAGCCGGACAAGCCCATCGGTATTTTGTGCGGGAGTTGCTCCAGTAAACAACTTGTGCGAAGCTTGTAACCTTTAAAAAAAAACAAGAGCAGCCACAAATGTAGTGACTTTGTGTTGATGTTTGAAAATGCAACACTATCCACAGCAGACGTTCCACTCCCCCATATCTAGAATATAAGTCAGTTGCATGTGTGAAGCCACCGACAACTGATATCACCAAGATGCCCACATTTTTGCTCTTCTTCTTATTATTATTTTCCAATTAGGATTAGATGTAACAAATTAATAGAACAAAGAGAAAATGTTTATTGTGGATGGTCCCTGAAAAGGGCACAGTTGTTGGTTCGGGGACTCTGGCTCTGGGTGAAGGTTCTGGGGTGCACCTGCCGACGCTATGTACTGTATAGCTTCATACAGAGACACCACCAGCCGCGCCTTATGTCATGCAAAACGGTTGTGTTAGGTACCCTGACTCTGCTCCTTGTGTTTCTGTGTATGTAGTTGTCGTGAGAGACAATTGGTGCTGGGATCAGGTGTTTGCACCAGGTACAAGTAATCACCATCAGCAGCATGTTGAAGTTGGTCCCAAATACTGCCTCGTCGCCAGATCAAGAACCTCGAACGAGAGTTAGTATGTCCACCCACCTTTTTGAGTATTCTCAAGTACTTCCAGATTTTTGACGTTGCCTTGTTTATGTATTCTCTGATTGCATTGCACTCTGGCTGCCAACCCTGTACTGGACACGCTGCCTGCTACTACACAACTCTTGGACTGCTTTCCAAACTACACCTGGGCAATTCACCCTACCTTTGTTTTGACTCAATAGACTCATGAATGTACTTTTTAGTTTGTCTCCAGTCTCTGCAATTGGGACCTCCTCACGCACAGATTTGCAACAAGTTGTTTGTCATAAAACTTGGTCACATTTGAAATTGTTTAACATCAGACTTATTGTACTTAAGAGGTTCCACTACATATTACAATGTGGAATGTGACTTGAAATACAGAAATTACATTTATATTTACAATAATGGTTGGAGACATGGTGGTCCAATGGGCGAGTGGTTAGCTCTTTGAACTCAAAGTGCAGAGGTGCAGGGTTCGAATCCGTGTCCGGCCTTCCTGTGTGGAGATTGCATGGTCTCCCGGTGCCTGTGTGGGTTTTCCCCGGGGACTCCGGTTTCCTCCCACATTCAAAAAACATGCATGGCAGGCTGATTGAACACTCTAAATTGTTCCTAGATATGAGTGTGAGCGCTGATGGTTGGATGTCTCTGTGGAAACCAGTTCAAGGCGTCCCCTATTTACTGCCCGAAGACAGCTGGGTTAGGCTCAAGCACCCCCTCGAACCTTGGGAGGATAAAGCAAATCGGAAAATTGATGGATGGATGGTTGGAGACACACCTGTGGATGTATGTTCCAATATATCTCCACAGGGAAGAAGCTATGAATTAAGAGCCCCTCAGTTATCAGATGTGATGCCACTGGATGTTCCTTTTTCCTGCTTAATCGACAGAAAATCCAACATCTAGCTGATACAGTTTATGGTGGGAAATACTGATGCACAATAGACTCTCGAGGGGTATCACCACAGGATGACATTGGAGGGTATGTGTGTTTGTGTCTGCATACGTGTGTGCATTTATAAATGGAAAAAGTATAAACCTGGGAGAATTGATGACAGGACTGAAGCATTGCACAAGGAAGGGTGACATTTGTGAATCTCTGTGTTGTCACAGTTTGTATGCTTTTAAGAACTAAAACGGCAGATATAGGTCTATAAATAAAAGTGAGCTAAGTGGAGTGGATTAGAAGTCATTAAGGCATGCATATGTGCCAGGCATTACACAAAACGTGTTTGGCAATAAACACATGCCAGCCAACAGCAAAACAGAATGTACACATACGTTCACACGCACTTTCATGCTACACTGCACCATGTTCCGATGACACAGAAGGACACTTGAAAAGCTACTTGAAGCTATGTTGTCATCACCGATCAGATCACTTCAAGAAAGCCTATATTAGCCTTTGCGTGTGTAATCTTCATTACGTTCGGCGAATTGGGACAGCAGCATATTGAACATTTAGCTGTTCTGTACTGTATAGTCGAGGCCAACTTGAAGCCAAGCTCTGCTGAGATGAAAAAACAAATGTGCCTGAACCATTAAGATATGCGCGAGAGGTGAACTAATTTAATTTACTACTCCACAATACTGTAGCAAGTATCAGTATAACACAGCTGCAGGGTCGCAACAATGCAGGGCAGTATTGCAGAGGTGGGCAACTTAAATGCTGGAGAGGGCCGCAATTTGTATTAAAATATAATAATCCACAGACAGACACAGAGAGAGTGAGAGAGTGAGAGAGAGAGTGAGAGAAAGAGAGAGAGAGAGAGAGATAGATAGAGAGAGAGAGAGAGAGAGAGAGAGAGAGAGAGAGAGAGAGAGAGAGAGAGAGAGAGAGAGAGAGGCCCGGTGGTCGACTGGTTAGCACGTCCACCTCACAGTGCGGAATTTCAGGGTTCGAATCTGGTCTCCGGCCTTCCTGTGTGGAGTTTGCATGTTCTCCCTGCACCTGTGTGGGTTTTCTCTGGGTCCTCAGATTTCCTCCCACATTCCAAAAACATGCATGGTAGGTTAATGGAACACTCTAAATTGTCCCAAGGTGTGAGAGTGCTGGGGCCTATCCCAGCCATCTTTGGGCAGTAGGCGGGGCACACCCCGAACTGCCAATCGCAACCTCATGAGGATAACGGAGGTATATACGTACATCCATTATCCGCTTATTCTCACAAGGGTCGCGGGTGTGCTGAAGCCTATCGCAGTCTTTGGGCAGTGGCATTGGTGGTTCTAGATCAATTTCACCGAGGGGGCCTCACTGGGGCCAGGGGTCACATTCAACCCAGGGCGCGGGGGTGCTGGAATCCCAAGTCTTCGGGCAAGGCACAAAGATTCCAGCCAAACAGGGCACACAGAGACGAACAACCATCCACGCACACACTTACCTAGGGACAATTGACACAATTGCCATGCATTATTGTCATCAAACTTTTAAACCTTTGGGCAGACATAACATTACATTTGTGATCGAGACATAACATTACAGTGACGATGAAAAACAGTATAATAACCACAGACAGTAGTACTGAATTAAGTGCTGATAAAAGATTCATATAGGTGCAGATTCTGATTCTGATTCTGATTTTGTGGAAAAGTCTTAAGCTGCCCCTACTATTACAGCAACTGTGTTCTGCTATTTTGGTGATTTCTGGCAAACCGAAGTGATTCAAGATTCAGTGCTTTTGACCTCCTAGTCTCAATACTAACTCACACCAAGATTGCTATTATCATTCATCGTGGACATGAGGTATGTTTTCCCAAGATTTAATGTGGAATAACTCCATTCTGCATTGCCAGGTCTTTACATTTGCTGATGTCTGTGGAGAAAGACAAACCAAATACGTAGATGTAAACATAATTTTTGCATGGACGCAGCATATACACTAACCTGTTACACTTACACTGTTTAGGCTCTCAGACACACATAATTGTCTAATCTGTATTCATGAATGCTATTAATTACTTGCATTAATTCATTTATTTATTCATTTATTGTATTCAGTAAATATAAATTAATACATTCTAAAGCCTGACCAGGGACTAAAATTGCAAACCCACTGAAGCTAGATGTTTTACATGCATCGAATTGTCCCAATTTAAAAAGGCAATGTCTTATATATTGTTGCAGTTAAATAAACATTAAAAAATAAAAAGGCATATTGCAAAAAGTTACACATACACTGACAGTCTCAGTTTCCTCATTCTCAGGATCTTCATCTGTCTCTCTTTGCTGCTCTGCGTCCTCTCTGAAAATCAGTTTCTCCCGTGTCCTCTGACTCGTCCTCTCTGGTGCTCTCAACTTGCTCCTCTTTAGTTCTGTCACCACCATCATCTGGCTCTGTCTCAGTGTCTGAATCATTTAGTTTCTTTTTCATATAGAAAGAGGATCCATGCCCTTTTTTTCTCTTCATTTTTAACAGTGAAGAGGAGTTATACTTCAGCAACCCTACTGTTGAGGGCTTGTTTGGTTTTGTGTTGTGGTCTTACCTTGGCAATATAATGTCACTCGTCATCGTGGTAATCGTGGGACTCTCTCTGGAGGCTGCTTCTCCTCTTTGCGCTCATCTTTTTTCAGTGGAGCGGCGCACTAAAAGGCCCGACTAGAACAGGGGTATCAAACTCATTTTTCTGGCGGGCCACATTGTCGTGACAGTTTCCCTCGGAGGGCCGTGATGATGGTAAATTTTGTGAAACCATTTAAATGTTTAATCACCTCCACGTATTACATACACAGCGCACAACAAATTGTTGGAAAAATAGTTTTAAAATCAAAAGTCAAGAATGACTTTGTTTGCATTTAGATAATAAGGGGTTTGGTCATGAGAAAATGCTTGCAATGTCATATGCTATTATGGATTACATATGACAATTTGAAATGTTGGTTCAGACTTGAGCAAGCATCATGCTTGACATGCTTGATTTGCTTCGGCGGGCCACATAAAAATGGTGTGGCGGGCCAGATCTGGCCCCGGGGCCTTGGCTTTGACACCTGTGGACTACAATGTTAAGCCAGGCACTTTAGTTCCACCTTTGGCGTCGGCGACTGGGCGCTACTGTATAGTCTATGTTTGGAGGGGGGGCCTCAGGAGGGGTCCAGAATCAGTGCTACAGGGGCACTGGCCCCTGTTGGCCCCTCCCCAAAACTGCCACTGGGCTGGGCACAACCTCAAATGGTTGTCAGCCAGTCACAGGGCATACTCATAGAAACAACCATTCACGCTCACAATCATCTGTGAGTGTGAGTGTGACAATTTAGGATGTTCCATTAACCTACCAACTATATATTTGCCCTGTGGGAGGAAACCACGCAGGCACAAAGAGAACATGAAAACTCCACACGGGAATGTCGATATGTGGTGAGACTGATTAAAAAAATGACTTTGCATACTTGAGAAGTTCTCTGATTTTTTTTTGTTTTCAATAAAAGTATAACACACCAATGTTACACGCGAAAATATATGTATTCATTATAGGAATTAATTTGCCCGTCCATCCCTTTACAGCCCTTTCTCCCCAGCCTCGGTGTAGCACTGTGCACGGCTGTAGAGGTTCACATTTGGCAAAAGCAATGCAGCCATGAGCCAATTCATTTTGCAGAATTGAAACTTTTCATAACCATCAGAAGTGGAGGTTACGGAGTGAAGGAAGTGTTCCTCATTACTCAGATGTCCTCAGGATAAACCCTTCTCCACTTGCTAAAGCTTTAATCAGTTAAATACTCATATTTCACACAAGATTTGCTACTTTGATGTTGTAACGCCATGCTGGTTCAAGAGAAGTTCAGTGTTTTCCTTTAAGCATATGTTTGGTCTGCATAAATAAATGTGTGTACAGTACACGTTTACTGAATGCCTGAGTAAGGTGGCACTTTGTTCACTCCGAGATGGCCTTTAAGAACAAAGCTTTGTTTAATTTTTCTCTACGATAGGAAATTCCACACTCCTCAGAAATAATTAGCTGCATGAAATTGCAGTAAATATGTACCATCAGTGTAGTTTTGTATTATTATTATTTTCAGACTACACACGTTTGTGTTTGAATTGTAATTCACCATGAAATCCGAACATAGTCAAGAGCCGCATCCGCTCATGAGAGGAAAAAAAAATATCCCATTTACATTGACCTCAAGACATTGACACGAAAATAAAATCATGCGGAATGTTCTGCTTTGTTGTAAGTTCAGTCTAGCATTTCAATCATCCGTTGTATTATATATATATCCTCAACCAATAGATATATATATTTTGATGGGATTCTCACAAATATATATATATATATATATATATATATATACACAGCTCTATATCCTCCTCCACCATTTTCTGAACCGCTTTAGATCATCTGGTGTGCCACAGAAAATGATCACACCTTTTATTTGCATGGGAATGTGGAGGAAACCGGAGCACCCGGAGAAAACCCACGCAAGCCGGGGAGAACATTCTCACAAATATCGAACCCGGTACTCTGCACTGTGATATATATATATATATATATATATATATATAGTCAAACCTAGGTTTTCGACCAATTCGGCTTTCGACCAAAAATTTTGAGTTTTTTATGCCTCGGATGCCGAACAAATTCCGTTTTTCGAACAAACTGAGCGCACTTGAATGCACCATTTGACTCCTCTCGCATTCCTTACACGAGGAAGTGACTCTTCCTCAGATAGACGAGGAAATGATGCTTCCTTGGGTAGACGAGGAAGTGACGCTTCCTCGTGTTGCTTTCCATTGTGAGCAGACGTGTTCAGTTAACATTTTTATTTTAAAAAGAGCGTGGTTTCGGTTTTTGAACAATTTCGGTTTTCGAACAGCCTTCTGGAACGGATTATGGACGAAAACCGAGGTTTGACTGTATATGTATATATATATATATATATATATATATAGAGAGAGAGAGAGAGAGAGAGAGAGAGAGAGAGAGAGTGTGTGTTAATGTATCTATGACAACCAGGCTAGTGACTGGCAAACAATGAAATGCCCTTCCACTAGACGAGTGAAGGTACACGATTAACCTGTATATCAGGGGTCTTCAATCCTGTTCCTCAAGGGCCGCTGTCGTGCCTGTTTTCCATCTTGCCCTGCTGCAACAGACCTTCTTCAAATGATGTCAATCGTTAGCCAGCTTCTGCACACTTGGCTTATCATCTGATCATTTCAAGCAGGTGTGCTTGCAGCACAGAGAGGTGGAATACATTCAGGAAAACGGCCCTTGAGGAATAGGATTGAAGAGCCCTGCTGTATATCCATATTTTGTGAATTGTTTTGCTAAGTGCTGTGTCATGATTTTTTTTTTTCAATGTGAATTTTGTACCTTGGCCCAGTAAAGGTTGAAAAGGACTGTTTTAACACCTCTCCGCATTGGTGCAGGCAGAGCCTTAATCCCATCTGATTTCGGGCAGGAGTGGGGTTCATGGTTTTTTGAATGATTGTGTAAGCACGAGTACCCAGAAAAATGATATGCAAGCACAAGGGAGAACATGCAAATCCCACACAGGAGTTTTGAACATGACACATCCTGTTAAAGTCAAACTCGTGACCATGGCCGATCCATTGAGATTATTGTAAGGACCCTATGATTTAAATTATTTTTCCTTGCAAAGGCCGCGCATTTTACATAGGCGGGCTAACTTATTCTATTTCTAATTATTTCTAGAGGATTCCCTATAATGTACTGTAACTCTCATCTGACCTCAGTAGTAAAAGTTTTCATTCCTTTTTGAGGACACCTATTTTTTCTCACCTGTAGTATGAGAATCACATTAATATATCAGAGATTGTTTTAAATAATAATAACGAATGAAACATGGTGGTGGGAGGGAAAACACAAGAGAGAGAGTGTGGGAAGAAATTCAGTAGAGTGAAGGGGAGTCTCGCAGAGAGGTCTGTATGGACCAAACCCTCTGGAGCTCGATCGGGGTGGCGACTTGGACACCCCACAAATTCCCTCTGTTGCCAGAAAGGAAAAGTGAAAGGAGAGCTGATAGATTTTGTTTTTACTTTGTATAGTAATATATTTTATTCAGAAAAGAGGAGGAATCAGACCTGATTATCGCCAATATACCAGTTGAGCGCGGATAGTTTTTCGTCTGTGTGTGTGCCCTGCGATTGGCTGGCAACCGGTTCAGGGTGTCCCCCGCCTACCGCCCGAAGACAGCTGGGATAGGCTCCGGCACGCCCCGCGACCCTAGTGAGGATGAAGATGAAAATGGATGGATGGAAGGATGGATGTCGCAGTCATAAGGGCCCTCCAAATGAAACGAGTTTGACAACCCTGCATTAAATGTTTCTTTGTTGTCAAAATATTTTCTTTGGCAAATAGGTTTAAGGGACTGATTCGTGTCAGATAATTGAATGGATGGTATATGAGTCCAACCTTTTGAACGCACTCGCAATTTAAATGAAAGACGCATTTCACCTCCTCCAGTTCGGTCAATATTGTGAATTTATCAGTGGTGTTCCCTTAGGGCCTTCAAGGCCTTCTCTGCAGGTACAAACACGATCAGAAACATAGTCCTCCATTTGCAACTTCAATGAAGTGTCAATAATTTATTTCCAACAAACATTTGTCTTTATTTCATTGCGCATGTCTTGACCGCAGGTCTTCCACTCTTTTATGTTTTTTTTGGTTTGTTTGTTTTTGGGGGTTCCAATCATATTTCAACTTTCATGCGTTGCCATGCACATATTTCGTCCAATGCCATTGAGCACACACACACCAGTGAAATTGCTGGTTCTTCTTTTAGCCAATTAGATTGTAGATTGACTTCCGAGAAGCCAGTCCGCAGGCCCTTTGACAAGTGACCTTATCCAATCTGTTTTTGTAATTCAGAGTAGTTATGTATGATTGTGCAACTTTGCCTACACAGACACATAGGAGCTTTTGCATTAGCATCTCTGGTGAGCATGATGGTTGTTTTTTCTTAAGTTTTCATATTGATAAAAATTGATTATGAAGTGCTTTATTGTACTACAGAGATTTGCAGGTTCTTAAGGTGATGCATTGGAAGATAAAGGTAACCGTTTTTTTTTTATCTAATATCCTTAAATGCACGAAATTATCTTTTTTAATGTCACACATTGCCATCTTTTGCATCGATGTGTGTGGGTGAGAGTGCTTGGAAGGGAGGTTATCCAATCGTCTGTGAATCTGCATGGGGTTTAAAAACAGTTTTTGTGTTTCACAATGCTCTGAAAGTAGTCATAGTTCTATCTTTTTTGGGGGTGGCGGGGGGGGGGGGTATATACTGTGACGTTATGGTGTTATTAAGAGGTCATTAGATCATAAATACCCACTGAAAGCCCAGGTCCAAAACTCACCATCTGCCACTGTTATTTTTTTTTTCTTTTATCACTAATAGTTTTAGAAAAGTGAACTCCTTTCACATGAAGCTAAAGCATATTGTTGGTATTACTATGTCAAGCTCCACAAACTATGTTGGTAACAGGGTGTTGTACCTTGCTATTGCTGTTTATAGTCCGTAGCCTAATTCTTCTCATAAATGTACGCTAAGTACTTAACTCATGACCTTGCTATGTTAAATGAGCCGGGTTATTATTGATAATCACTTAAGGAGTTTAACAGTGGCTCAGAATTACTATGCATATAATACCTTCAATTTTGGGATGGCTGGTGTTGCATAGAAAATGCATGATAGTGCGATACCACTGATTGAACATACCATGAGTGAGTTACAGAAATGTTTGTCCGCTTGAAGCAAGATATTGCTCTCATGCCTTTTTTGACCTGCCTAATCTTGTATTACAGTCCGCCAGCTGCTGCTTCCACCACACCACATATCATGCCAGTCCTCTCTGATGTCAAACAGATTTATTTCCGAGTGATAGCAGTAGTCGTAGTAGTAGTACTGGTAACATTGAGCAGTTTACTAACCAACGACATTGCTTTGATAGAGTCAGCTCTGTCCGACACACTTTAAATGATTGAGAGGGGCACATGGCTTGTATCGCTTGTGCAGTCTTCCCCTCACTGATTGTAAACACATTGTTTTTCCCAGTCATGTCTTTGTGTAAATGAAGTACAATTTCGCACATTTTGGTCACAGCCCTGCCTACGTAGCAGAGGCGATTGCTCTAAGACTGCAAGGGAAGCTGAGCTTTAAAATGTCAAAAAAATAAGTGATCAAATATATGTGTGTACACATAATTGTGCGTACGTGCCATTGACTAAATATGCACTACAACGCGCTCAACTTTTGTTCCGAATCAGCTTCTTCTTCATGGTCACGATGCGACTCTCTTCTCATTCATTCCCGCAGCTTCACTGTGCTTTAAACTGTGTAGACACTGAGCGTCTACAGCTCGGACGCTGGGGGCGTCTCAAGAGTTTAGAGCCGTTGTCCCGATACATTGAAACGAGATGAGTCATTGGATAAATGCTGGTTTTTGTGCCGCCCACCGGACGCTCAGCGTCTCTGGGAGTCTATGGACAGTGGGTGTGTATCGGCTGGCTTGGACGCTGAGCTTTTCTGCATGATGATTGGATGATCTGTCTGAGGCTGAATCTCTTTTTGATTGACAGTGAAATGAGCCAATCACCGATCTTTTGGTGTAGGCATCCATGGGAGCATCTTTCAATTCTCATTCTGTTCTAAGTTGAACTAGAGACTTCTTCTAATCATCTTAGCGACACTCTCTTCGTTGAAAATGGCTAGCGATGAATCTTTTATTTCTGGTGGGTGTTATTGCAGTTGCTGTAGTTGCAGGACACTAGTTAAGTCCCTGGAAAAGACGCCTTGTTGGTATGACAGGGTCACAGATAATTTTCTTGAAAAGGAACAGAGAGTAGAATTCACATTTCAATGAACTGACACATTTTATGATGTCGGCCAAAATTGAGCTTCCCCTCCTTGACAGACCAGCATCCGCCACTGCTACATAGATAAGTGCAATGTTCAAATTAATCATGTTACTTTTTCTTGTGAAAAAATACCTCCAAAAAAAGCTTTCCTGGCCGTTTGCTTTCTCTCAAGAGTTTGTCATTGCTCTATATGCAATCCCAGTCCTGGAGGGCCGCTGTCCTGCATGTTTTCCAAGTCTCCCTGTTGCAACACACCTGATACCAATGAGGTTCAATATCAGGCCTCGTCAGACATAATCTGATCATTCGGTGTGTAGCAACAGGGAGACTTTGCAATCCAGGAAAATATGCTGTAGCTGTTTGGAGTGTAACAAAAATTCGCTTTGAATCAGAAAATCAGCCTTACGATTTTCCTCCAGTAGTGAAATCACTGCGGCTGCCCTCCAACTCAGCTCCGGCGGAGCAAGCCCTGCGGCCACCCTCTGGACCTGCTCTGGTGGCGCACGTCCTACGGCCGCCATGGAAACCTGCTCTGGTAGCGTAAGCCCTGCGGCCACCTCCCGAACCAGCTCTTGTGGCACAAGCTCTGCAGCTGCCTTCCGACCATGCTTCGGCAGCGCAAGCCCTACGGCCACCCTCTGATCGTCTTCCAACGGAGTAAGCTCTGCAAATGTTCTCTGACTCTGCTACAGAAGCACAAGCCCAGTACTCATTGAGCACTCATTTGAGGACCACAGCAGAGTGACGCGCGGTGTGTCTCTCATCATTTTTTTTTGTTGCTTATAAATTGCCTGTTTTAAAGCATTGGTACTGACAATAAAGATAATTCTGGAGCAGGAGTGGACAATCCCAGTCCCCGAGGGCCGCTACCCTGCACGTTTTCCATCTCTCCCTGTTGCAACACACCTGATTCTAATGATCAGATCATCAGCAATCTCTACAAAAGCCTGAGATTGAACTTGTTCATTTGAATCAGGTGTGTTGCAACAGGGGGAGTTGGAAAACATGCAGGATCGCGGGTTGGGATTGCCCACCTCTGTTCTAGAGTAATTTAATTTAAAAAACATGTTTTTTTTCATTTATTTCAAACATTTCTATTCAACAGCACATGTAGAACAATATCAAATAAAACAGTGAAGTCCGAAAAATGGGTTCCTCAGGAAAAGTGAATATGCATTGTAATGAAAATATAATTTTAAGTTATGATCTTGCATGTGGAATTGAAATTATTGTTACTTCCAAATGTGCATGATCAAAAGATGAAACGGTTGGATTGCTGCCAGCTACTATTGCCGCATTCGAGGAAGGTGAAAGCCAGACTTGTGAAGTACAATGCCCTTCTGAACTAGGAGGTCCAAGTTGCGAAGTCGGGGAAAAAAAGGACTCTGACCTAACCCATAAATGACTTCATCGAGCAGCTTCAATCTGATGTCACTCGTTGATGGCGACCACGATGAAGACGCAGACTGTAAATGGCTAAACATAATTGACAAGAATATAACAAATATATTTATCTTTCTTTCTTGATTATTAAATTCATTAAGCTTTTTGAAATAACTATATGGAATACAACATGATTTGTACTGACTCCGTGGAGACATGCCGCTATCGCCATGCATGAAGTTATTAGGTCAAATGAATGAAATGCTTTGAAGATACTCCTTTATTTATTAAATCAAGGAGCTTTGAAGATAAGATACTTCTTTATTTATATAAATTAAGGAAATTATGGAGGTTTGCTGGAGGTCAAGATTTGTTGTGATGAATCAGAACAACAAACAATTTCCCAGAATCAGCCATCTTTGGTGGCCTCGAATGCTTTGGGGTCAGAACTGGGACAGCACACACGAACACACGCACGCACACACACACACACACACACACACACACACACACACATATACACACACATACACGTTTTGGTCTGTTTCAGTGTGGCTTGGAACCAGTACCGAGCCAGAGAAAATGGGCTGAAGCTCGATACCGGTCATCGGGGATCACTGCACTCATACAAGCAACAAAGAAGAAGTAAGTCTCCCACAACAGCAAATGAGGTGACAAAATACAATGTCTAATCATAAATAAGCATTGATCTAAATACACACACATTAGAATAAACCCTGTAACTGTTGGCTCTATGTCAACTTGTTGGAGACGGGCGGGGAAGGGGCATTTGCCAAAGGGGTGGTCTGGCTAGCTCTTTGATTGGCAGCAAACAGCCCAGTTCCCTTACAAATAGAGTAAAGGGTGTTCCATAAGTCTGTTACTTTACAATAACTCCTATCTTTGGAACTGGCAAGGTTAGCAAGATACAATAGGTTTCACTTGAAAGGGGAAATCTTCAAGTTTTCTGCTGCAGTGGTCTTGTCAGACTATTGCAGGGGTCGGCAACCCAAAATGTTGAAAGAGCCATATAGGACAAAAAACAAACAAAAAACAAATATGTCTCGAGCAGCAAAAAAAAAAAAGCCTTCGATAAAATTTACAATGACGGAAACACATGATGTATGTATGTAGGAGACTGGACTGTCTCAGAATTGTTTGTTCTTCATTCCTTTGTTGAGTGTTCACAAACGCCCCCATAGAATTTATTTTGTGATTTCCTTGCTTGATTTTTTTGTTTTGGTGCATTATTTGCGCTTTTCTTAGTGTCAGTGAAGTCATCATGAATTTCCGTTTTTCGGAGGCTCTCTTTGAACGCCTCTCGAGTTGAAGGAGAAGAGAGCAGTTGGATGCAGACAGTGTCTGTTTGTCGAGACTGTTCAAAGCATTAATAAAGTGTACATTTTTAAAAAACCAACACCACAGCTCTCCTTTTTCAGAGCTGTAACATGTATCTATATCTATTTGAGCTATATTAGCCTACTATCAAAATATGTTTCCATTTTCAAACATTTTTTATAAAGCTCCTGGGAGCTACTAGATGTCGCTAAAGATGTTTTTTACTTTTTGTATTAATTGTGGTTTGCATTGATTTAATTTACTGATAATGCTGTTCTCCAGAAAGAGAAGGCATTTTGTGATTATGAGTTTGATAAGAATCAGGAGATTGTTTTTCCTGATGTTTTCCTGGCTTTGTAGGTGGGCTTTTGTTCTTGTAAATGAATATTTTTTGTTATGGAGTTTTGTTTGGTGTCTACGTTTGTGGGGTCCGATCACAATTCGGTTTCTTCCTGAACTGTACACCCATGTTCAAACCTCACCTAGGGCTGTCCTGTGTGGATTGTGTATGACCTACATTCATACATGAATGGACTTTCTGCATGGACTACACCGCGTCTCTCCCTAGGTCGGGGGTTGGCAACGCACGACTCTCAAGCTACATGCAGCTCTTTAGCGCCACCCTGGTGGCTGCCTGGAGCTTTTTCAAAAATGTTTGAAAATGGAGAAAGATGGAGGAGGAAAATATATGTTTTGTTTGAATATGGTTTCTGTAGGAGGACAAAAATGGCAAAAAACATTCTTAACGTTTTCCAATGCTGTAAAAATGTGAGCAATAAATATTAAATTTAAACATTTCTATTAACGAAGATTTGCGTCAGAGCCTGTGACACATGTTTCTATAAGCAGGGTGGGATGCCCGGCAAATGGCTATGTCAGACAGGTGGCTGTTGTAAAAAAATAAATAAATAAAATGGTGTTTCATGTACAATTCACTGAGGGTACTGACAAAGAAAGGGAATGTAGAGGGCCGAGAGAAGTATTTTTTAAACAGCACACGTGAGCTACAAAAATAAGTGTGTCTCATGCCTCAGCGTCAGGTCTCAACAAAGATAGGCTGTGGTTTTCACAAACTCTTGTGTCGACTTTATTTTCTGTTTCATTCATCTTCGGGGCCGTTGTGGCTGTGGCTCACATGTTGTGCATGTGTAAGGGGGTGCTTATGCGCATGCGCGGTAACGATCTTAATTTTCGGTCAAGAAAGGGTGGTGCTCACCCCTTCCTGCTCTACAGGATGCACTGCAGAGGAAAAAAAAAACATTTCATCATGAAGGCTCTTTGCGTATTTGTAGCACAACAACATTTCAACATTTCGGGTTGCCGACCTAGTTGACCCTTGGTCAACTAGGATGGGCTCCAGCCAGCTGAGAGGAGAACAAACAGTATAGACAAGAATGGCTGAAGTTCATAAATTCATTGAGTGTATTTCCCCTCCTTTTTGCATGATTATGTCAGCTGTGTTAATTTTGATGGTTAGCCACCATATGACCTACAGTTTACTTTCAGAGACATGACCTGTATCTTGGCTCTTAGAATGCCTTTTCTGAATGAAGCGTAATAACAGTAAACAATTGTACCCCTAAAGTAAAGAACACGTTAGATTTTTCTCAATTTCATAATATAAAGTGAATGTTCGAAAGTTGAAATATGTGGGAGAGGGTGGGGGGGACGCAAAAGGATGAGGGAGACGTGATGGATTAATGGAAAGAACTAAGGCTAAATGTTTGTGAAATGTGTAAATAGGACAATGAAATGAGAAAAAAAATAGAAGAGCTGTGAGCTTAGGGTGAGAACATATTTTACTGGCAGTCCACACCACATTCACTAGGGAAGTAGAAATGGAAGAAGCTGTGGAACAATGGAGGGAGGGAGATACTGTGCACAGAAAAGATTTCTGAAAATGTAAGCAGAGCAGTAAAATGCAGATGATGTGGGGGCTTGGGGTAGAAGAAGACCGATGTAAAAAAGAAAAAAAATAGTGTGGGATTTGCAGAGAAGAGACTAGTCATGAGAAATTATAAGAAATTGCAGAGCAAAATTAAATAATTGAAAGTGGGTGGTTTCTCTTAAAAAGTAAAACTTGAGTTTTGGATTTTGAGACTGATTTTAGTTTCCCACCCACCCTCACCACCCATGTCAAATGATTAATTTCTTCTGGTTTATCACATTTTTCAGTCCATTTTCACTGATTGCACTCAATCCTGATTACCTCCAGACATGTTCAATCAAGAAATCATTTAAATAGAACGTGTCTGACAAAATGAAGTCGGCCAGTGAATAGTCTGCGCAGATTACCCCAACAGCACAGCGACAAATCACCCAAGGAACCCAGGATGACGTTTAAAGAACTGCTCACCTCCCTAGCCTCAGTTAAGGTCGGTGTTCATGATTCAATGAGGAAGGGACTGGGCAAAAATGACATCCATGGCAGAGTTGCTGACCAAAAAGAAAATGAATGATCGCTTACTTTGAAAAACACATCTGAATGATTGCAAAGACTACTAACTTTTTTGAAGGTCTGGTTTTGTATCTGGCATGAAGATTAGACAGGAGCGGCTTTGTTACTGCAGGACCTGGATGACTTGCTTTGATTGATGGAACCATGAATTGTGCTCTTTACCAGAAAATTCTGAGGGAGAACGTTTGGCCATCAGTTTGTGACCTCAAGCTGAAGTGCATTTACTTTATGCATTATGACAACAATGGAAAACTACGGAGCCCTTAGGGTGACATGGAAGGAAAAGAAAAAAAAAACCTTTGCATCCCCTCTCAAAGACTTCAGAGTCCAGAGATGAATCTGATTGAAATGCTGCAGCATAACCTTTAAATGGCCATTTATATCCGACCAACCTTCAGTGTTGATGAATTAAAGCAATTCTGCAAAAAAGAAAAAAAACAGAGTGGGAATAATAAGTCAGAAATGTAAAAGATTAATTGCTAATTGTAGAAAACGCTTGATTTCAGTTGCTGTTGCTGAGGGAGGCCCGGTTATTCGATTTAGGTGGCAACAACTTTTTCACACAGTGCCATATAGGTTTGGATTTTTTTTCTCCCTTAATTTTAATAATAAAAACCAATTAAAAACTGCATTTTGTCTTTGAGTAACATTTAGATCTGTTTGATGAGATGCAAAAAAATGAATGAAAAATTCTAGAAGAGGCAAACGCTTTCCACACTATAAAGTGGAGAGAAGTGGCAAGATTACAATAGATGTAGTGTCACACTGGCTGTGCTTACAATAGTCTGGTTAGGATCAAAAGTCCTGTTTTTGAAACACTGGGAATAAACCATTTACATGCATGAGTGGACAGATATGTCATGATCATTGTGATCGATGGGAAAATACAGATGGAAATAGGCGACATTCAGATAACTGTCAAGAACTAGACACAGGCAGAGAGCAGGCTGCAGATCATGACAATAACGTCATGACATAAATAGTCGTTCCCGCTTCTAATTTCTACGGTCAAGAAAACATGATATTCAGGTCTCTCACTACAGTAATAAAACAGTCGATTCCTCCTCTCTCCAAAAGTGTGGTTTTGTGATGTGTCTGAGTTTCAAATTTATACTATATGTATGTATGTATGTACTGTATGTCTATATCCACACAGTTATTGTTGCTGTTGAGACAGATAATAATGTGAAAACACTGCAGAGAAATCAATGTGTTCAAGTTAGTCTTGCTTAAAATGGCCACCGGTGGCTTCACTTCTTGAGACGGCGAGTAAGCGGCATCGCCGTGCATACAAGTATTTCCTGTACTCCAAAGTCCAAGATTCCTTGCAGCTAGCAGGGATGGAGTGGCTAGTGATGAAAAAAGCGGAAGGGGCGTGGCCAGGACGGGGACGTGGTCGGGACGGGGGCGGGGCCACTCACAAAAGTGGCACTAAACATGCTGAAGATGAAGTGTGTTCAATTTACACACTATTTGAAACTTGAACAGAAAAAAATCCCAAGATTGTTCACTATTCTTTCAAGTGAAAATCTGTGTCATTTTGCTTATGCATTCCTGGTGAGCACCAACATGTAACTTCAAATTTGCTGCTCAAAATCAAAACTAAAAAAGGAAACACATTCCCTGCCATATTTAAGATTTGTTCATTACTTGTATTCATAAGTGTTGTATAAATGTGATAAAAAGCTGTTGATTCTTACCTCCTACAGTGATAGTGAAGTCCCACACTGTTTACTATATATGGGTTATGAATGTATTTTATTATATAAAGTGGATGTTTATTTGCAGTATATACAACAATATACAGTTTCATGAGGTAGAATACTTTATTTTCTCTTCATTTTAAGGTTTTTAGCAAGTGCTAAAAGTTTATTGGTCCTCTCCGTCTTTTTTACTCTCTTTTTAACCATCTCCTCTTGTTTTTACACATGCTCCAAGCTGTCGAAAAGCGCTTGAGGTCGAGTTGTTACTTTTCAGTAGAAATGTCTGTTTTCGGTGTTTCACGAGGTTGTGTGACTCTGTATAAAGCTTTCCATCCTCTCGAACCGATCGAGCTTTACCGGCGACATCGAGCTTTTTCACGAAATCCGACACAAGCACAGACAATGGTTCCTCTTTACTGGTTCCTACTGGGGACACCGTCAGCTTTCTATCCAATCAGTCCCATCAAAATGTGTTTTTCAGATCCGCATCTATCTGACGCACACAGTCTCGATAACATTCGGCATTCGCGAGAAAGGGTTTTAGGAAGGTGAACACGGATTGGTTGTGATTCTGCATTTGCTGATATAGCGACCAATCACAACAAGTAAGACATTTGGTTTTAGCCCATATAGGAAGTAACGACAAACTAACGCTTTGCAATAAAAAAAAAAACGGGATTCAAAATGGATGCTTGCAAACGTTTATAAACATTATGAGCCCCGAATCTGCCGAAGACAAGTCCTGACCCCCCGTCCCAGATTTTTTTTTACAGATTTGGAACAATATAAAATAGGTCCATTTTGACCGCCAAAAAGCGGAAAAATCTCATCCCTGAGCTAGAGGATTCACAGAACACCAACCACTGTCCCTTTCAATGGAGGTAAGTTTATATGCCCAAATAATGCATTTACAAAAGGGGGTTTTAAAAAACTGAAAATGGACTGACTCAAGTTTTTGCACATGCTTACATGTCCTTTCAAAACCAAGTCAGGTTTTGAAAGGGTTACTGACTGCATGTAAACATCATCAGTGGTGACAGGAAAACAAGGAATTAAGTGAAGAAAGATGAGGTGGAAAGTTAAAGGAGTAGAGGAATGGTAGACTACCTGTTTCTCTCTCTCACACACACACACACACACATACACAGGATCAAAGAGATTAAGTGAAATAAGTGAAGCTCCTTCCTTCCAGAGGGACCCATTTTTTATCTTCTGTGGGACATCAGTTCTCACACAATGCGGCCTGTGTGAAACATTGCATGTCCTGTGATTTATTTCTGGCAAGAAAAATAACCGTATCACCCTTTTATTTAATTTCATCATAAATCTCAATCCCAGAACCTATTATTATGCGCCATTAACGCAAAATGTACCTATATTTTACACTGCAAATGTATGCATTAAAAAAAAAGACGAGAGTTTATGTTTTGATCTGTCAATTGGTTTGTAGTTTTGGGAAAGTTACTTTCAAAATGGGATGAATAAATATCACTGGTCTTTGTCATTTGATACAGTGGATCACAATATTCGGTTGGCTTGTTTGCAGGACTTGTGGGCATTGGCGGTAGCGGCCTTGAGTGGTTTAGGTTCAATTTTGTTGACAGAACCTTTCGTGTTAGCCTTGGCTGCTCTGAGTCACGAACAACCCCATTGTTGTGTGGTGTTCCACAGGGCTCAATTCTGGGACCTCTGCTGTTCTCACTGTATCTGCTCCCACTGGGTTTCATCTATGTCCCACTAAGCAAAAGAGACACTATCTCGTCAAGGTCACTTCCTGCCTGGAGGAAACCAAGACCAAGATGGCACAACATTTCTTTAATTTCAATGAAAAGAAGACAGCAGTGATGGTGTTTGGTCCCAGTGGCCCTTTGGAATGACCTCCTACTGAACATTCAACAATCTCGCCACCCTTTCCCTCATCATGCTGCAAATCTTCATGATTCCAATTTCAACATCCTGGAAGCGTGGAGAAGTAGTTGGGATAAAACTGCAAGACCCAACCAGTTCATGGTCCAACCTAACACCGAATCCCCACCTGGCTCAACACTACCCCGGAAAGTCTGGGTACGACTCAACCGCCTAAGAACTGGGGTAGGCCGTTTCAACAACAACATGTTCCGATGGGGCCTCGTCGAATCACCATTCTGCGACTGTGGACCAGAACTCCAAACTGCAGAACATCTCATCTACTATTGTCCCATTCATCGACCACCAGATGGCAACTTGAACCTCACAGCACCTAATGAATCCACTGTAACACCGTAAAGCTGCCCTCATACGCAAGAAGAAGAAGATTCAACAGTGTTAAGTTGAGTTGTATCACAAAATCACTGTCTCTCAATGGTATGTGTTCCAAGTCTGCCCTCAATTTTTGCACCCTCACCAAAACAACAGCATCATTTTAGTATGCTATTTGACCATCCATCCATTCACTATCCAAACCATTGGTGTAGTGGAGCATATCCCAGCTTTTTGGACAGTAGGCGGGGTACATCCTGAACAACCCTGCATACTTGCGGTTCGGCACCCAACAGATTGTCAAATTGTGAGATTTGTTTTTCTTCTTTTTTTTCCCCCCACAATATATATAGTATATATATATATAAATATATATACATTATTCATTCATTCATTCATTCATTCATTTTCCGAACCGCTTCATCCTCACTAGGGTCGCGGGGGGTGCTGGAGCCTATCCCAGCAGTCTTCGGGCAGTAGGCGGGGGACACCCTGAATTGGTTGCCAGCCAATCGCAGGGCACACAGAGACGAACAACCATCCACGCTCACACTCACACCTAGGGACAATTTAGAGTGCCCAACGAGCCTGCCATGCATGTTTTTGGAATGTGGGAGGAAACCGGAGCACCCGGAGAAAACCCACGCAAGCCCGGGGAGAACATGCAAACTCCACACAGGGAGGCCGGAGCTGGGATCGAACCCGGTACCTCTGCACTGTGAAGCCGACGTGCTAACCACTGGGCTACCGGGCCGCACATATATACATTATATATACATTATATATAAATAATATATAATACTGCAGGGGGTTACCCTTTTTTCCCCATTCCCCTTTGTTTTCCATAGAAAATGTACATTGAGTATTCTTTTTTGTGTGTTTGGGTTTGGGTTTTCAAAATAAAAATGTTTTATTATTAATCAAGGGGCCACTCAAACTGTAAGCCACAGGCCACCCATTGTCCAATCATGCCCAATATTGTATTACTGTTTTCACGAAAAAAAGAAAAACTAACTGTAATTCTTTAAATTTTGTGACTGCTTGTTTGCGGATATTTTGCCAGCAAGTAGCTCACAACATTTTGAAACAATGTTCAAGACAAATGGAACTGACCTATTGAGCTACAAAATGGAAGGTTTCATTTTAGCTGCATAATAAGCGCTCCCTGCTGACAACGCAGTCACTCTATTAAAAGTTACTGCACAAGTGGTTGATGAATCACTTCTAATAGTGACTCCTTAATTGCACTCACAGTAAGGAACGTTGTGTTATCATTCATTTCCCTTCTCCTGCTCTTCTGAGTTGACATTCCACAACAGACACCAGGAGCAGTCACGTGTCTGATTAAACTTTTTGTCAAGCGCTTTCATCATTCAGGTGCTGAATCAGTGTTTGGGATTCATTTGTTGAAATTGTATTCACCCCATTGTTAAAACTATTAGCAGTATCAAATAAAATTGCAATGCACTTTAATATGCTTTCCTGCATACTTTGCTTGACAGCTTGCTAAGGTCATCCTGTAGAACTAAAATGGAGGGGTGTGATCCATCCATTGTCTATACTGTTTATCCCGGTTGTTGTTGTGGCTGTTTTAATCTTTATTTTACCAGGTGGTCTCATTGAGTTCAAGATTTGTTTTTGCCACTGAGACATGGGAACAATAAACGTTTACAACAGCAGACAGAGAACATAAAAAAATAATAATAAAATAAAATAACAGAAATAAACAGAAAATTAGCAGCAAGAAATACAAGACTATCAAAGAATCAGTGTAGTATTCTTATAATAGCGATTTCAGTTCCTCAGGATCAATAAAAGTGTCAACCTTGAGGACAGATTGTCATACATTCTATTTGAATGGAGCATTGTAACTAAAGCCAGATCCACCAACGTCAGTGCGTGAAGCCATTATGTAAGGTAGTTAGATCTTGTTCTGTAGTTTTGTCAAGAGTAAAGTTTGCAAACTTTGTTGGCAAACTTGAAAACAAAACTTTGTTGGTAAAGTTTTGTTTTCAATGACCTGGTTGAGATGAATGTGTGTTTTTTTGTTTTTCTTTGACTGCAGGATCTACTAACATTTTGAGACAGTGTGCAGTGATGTGCATCAAAACTGTCATTAGTGATGAAATGTAATCCGTTATCGTGGACTGGGATGAACATTGGCGAACCAGGCGGTCGCCTTGGGCGTCATCTGCTGAATGGGGTGCCAAACATGTATATACTTCCAACTTTCCCAATTGACGCGGGAGACTCACACCCAATATCATATTGACCCAAGTGTGGGTCGGTTCTTTTTTGAACACAGTACACAGTATTTGGGTCAAATTTAACCCAATATTAGTTATTTCTGGCCCAAATGTTTTTAGCGTTTTTTTGTGTAGCGAGTTGTCGTTGATTTATTGATTCGTGTCACGTGCAGGTGCAAAGCATCATGTACAACCCAAGAGAGTTTTAGAATGTTACAGTACTTCTCATCCAACCACAATCAAAAGCAGTCTATCTATTGGTGTTTTGAACAATGATAAAATTGAATTAACAAAATCCAAAATGAAATAATAATGAGGCTTTTTTGTGTGTGGAATGAGTCAAAAGTACAGATCTCTATATAAAAATATAAAGAGTACTAGTAAAAAGTGGGCTGAAAAATAACAACTCGACTTAATTAGAGATACCCAAAATTCCTACTTCGTAAAGTATTTTTATTCTACCTCACATCTCTGCATCTTGTGTAACTCCAAAACAATTATAAATTTGGGTGAACTAAATAACAAAACTGAGACACTGGTTCAGCAAATTCTGTGCAGGCAGTTTGAGTTGAGTTCCCTCTCAGTGATGGTGCGTTGATGAGTGTGAAGGGCTGTCTACACACGCGTCAAATTAGCCCACCCATCCATCCATTTTCTGTTCTGCTTACCCGCAAAAGGGTCGCGGGGCGGGCTGGAGTCTATTCCACCTGACTTCAGGCAAATGGCGGGGTACAACCTAAACTGATTGCCAGACAATCGCAGGGCACACAGACACGAACAACCATCCGCGCTCACACTCACACCTGGGGACTATTCAGAATGCTCCATTAAGCTGCCATGCATGTTTTTGGAATGTGGGAGGAAACCGACGTACCCCGATAAAACCCACGCAGACACGGAGAGAACATGCAAACTCCACACAGGAAGGCCAGAGCTGGAATCGAACCTGTGCACCTCTACACTGAGAGGCTGACGCACTAAACGGCCGACCACTAGGCTACCCAAATTAGCCTACCATTGTATTAAAAATGTAACATTGGGTGAAATTCTCTCAGATTTTTTTTTCTTTCAGAATTAGCTTCTGTTCTGATTGGTTCCTACTTATCTATCTGGCTAGCTAGCCTGCTAGCTATGCATATGTAGATACCGTACTGGCCCGAATATAAGACAGTGTTTTTTGCATTGAAATAAAACTGAAAAAGTGGGGGTCTTGACATTATACCCATTCACGAACGCTAGATGGCGCCAGATATCATTGAAGCGAATGCCGAACTTGATTCCACAGGCCAAAGCGAACCCCTGTCACGAAGAATAAAAATAAAAATAGCGGTAGCACGAAGAAGAAAAATAAAAAATAGCGGTAAGAAAGAAAAGAGAAGAAAATAGTAAAAGATATAACAGAAAATGGAGAAACGTAGCGAAAATCTGGAGAAAAGTGGGTCGAAGATTGGCCATGTTAACCGGCAGCTGAGGAGAAGTTATGGTGTAAACTTCAAGATGCTTTTTCTCTCAAATATATTGTTATAATAATTTGTTTTGAATGTACTGTAATTATTTTCTGTAGAAAAATTAATTTGGTGTTCAATAAGTCTTCTTTCAAACTTGAGTCTTGAAAAAGAGGGGGTCGCCTTATAATCAGGGCCGCCTTATATTCGTGCCAATACGGTATACAGTATACAGCTATATATAGATACAAAACTAGTGAATGCGACAACCTCCTTAAAAATGTTGTGTTCAGTATAGGAACATATTTGCTTTGAGTAACTCAGTGAGGCTCATTGATGAATAAATGTGTTTGGAAAAGGTACAGTAATCGAAACTGGCTGCATATTCTTGTAGTGAACTGTTTCTTCTTTGCAGCAACATAATGAGGCTCCATGCTGGACATCGGGCAGAGGACAAAAAGATGTTTAATTATCAACTGCCTCATGCCAGGCCAATGGAGACTCAACAGGACTGTTGTTCTGAAAGGAGCACCTGATGTAGTGGAGTGTGCAATAAAGGCCCCCTGGTACGGTTGAATTGTTTTGCGAGGCTTCTGCAGATATTGATGTCTCCAGAAAGTGCAAGAAAGTGCATCCCCAGGGTGAGTGGAAGACTTCCTGAGAAGCAAATACAGCTGGAAAAGCTGCACAGAATACATTATGCAATGCCCAAACAGTCCTTCATAGTTATTTTAAGAGCCACGGTTATTAGATATTTATGCATAAATTAGTTTTGTCCCTGTGCCCCCCTGCCATCTTTAATTTTGCAGACATGTTGCATGCATGCTCTTTCTTATCCATTTGGGATAAGCTGCTTTTTGTGATCGTGTGGCTGGAAGATAGTGAGAAGTCATTTTGAACTTCAGGTACAACCACAAGAGGCTTGATTGGCTTAGTGCCAGACAGGAGAAAAAGATCATCTTCACCTAGTAGTATTTGAGTACCATATTTTCTGGACGATAAGGCGCCTTTTCTCAAAAGCCAACAGGGGGCTTTATTTATGGATCAATATTCTGATTTCTTGGACTTAGTATTTTAAATGTTCTGTAAAACGCTTTGTTACAGCTGCAGGTTGTGAAAGCTCTATATAAATAAAGCTGGATTGTATTGTATTGTATTGTATTCCCTTTATAGTAGCTCCATCTAGTGGATGCATAGCGCAAACGCCATTATTGTAGCGTTTATTCTATGTGCCTCATAATGCAGTGCGCTCTATATATGAAGGCATGTTTGACCATTCATTGAAGGTGTGCCTTATAATCCGAAGTACCTCACTGTGCAGAAAATACGATACTTTAAAAAATAATCTGTTAAAGGAGAAGTCAACCCCCAAATCTTCTTGACAATAAAATGTTCTATGTCTAGTCTAGGTGTGACATCCACCCTTTTTATTCAAACAGGGGAGATTCCCCTTGCTCCCTCTGTTGTTCTTTGAACAGTGGTATTTTTGGGAAATGCAGCCAGACAAGACCAGTTACCAGACAGAGAAAAAATGAGAACAGAACAGAAATAAAAACAAAAGCAGAATTGTAGAATAACATCGAACATGAACACAAAATGTTACAGAGGAGGTGTGTTCTTCTCTGTGAAGGATGGGGACACACTGTGAGGAAGAGATGCAATGACAGAACAGTGGTGAGCCAGGCACTGCTACCGGTGTGTGCTGAGAGCGGCTGTGCAGTGTCAAAGCATTTGTTTCGGAGTTCAGTGTGTTAGTCCTGAAAATTGGTGTAATCACGCAGACCGTGTCATTGTAATGTTCCCACATCAAGCAAGTGAATCCGGTTGGCGTATCTATGGAGATTTTTTTTTTTTTTAACTCATACATCACACATACAGTTTATGTTAGTCAGCACTATCACAACTGGATTGGCAAACTCTGCCTCACCCATCCGTAAGGGGAAGCGTGGGCCAAGGCACACACCCTGTGGGGGCTCATTTTACAAGAGTACACCTTTCACCGCAGCCAAGGAAGCTGTTGTGGTCCGCTAACCCCGCTGAAATGCCTTGACCAGCCCCCCAACAGAGCATTTGTCAAATGAAATACAGTATGTTCAGTCCAACAATCATCAGTTACAACACTTTATATATTCTAACTGAAAACCATTGCGCATGCTTGTACAGGAATCTAACCAAATTGGCGGGAAGATCCTTCCTCTTGATAAATCACATTTGGGCGAACCATATTGTTCAAATTCATTAGGGCGTACCGGGTTCTTGCTGCTGCCTTGAACCTTGATGCATCACCCTGCCTGCTCTCATGTCTCTTCCTCAACTTTGACAGCCTAAAACATTCAACGGTCAAACTAGCATGACAATAAATGGCACTGAACAGTCGGCAAGCCCCATCTCAAAACTCATTTGTATTCTTTGTGCTCTATAAACACAGTTGAGTTGAGACAATCGTGTAATGTTCACTTGGCTATTTTTTGAAATCTTGACATAAATTGACATTCATTTACCTGCTCTCTGGTGATTTCTATGTTCATGAATACATCATCATATTTCATCATGAGGTCAGAGGCAGGTAGCCCACGGTTAAGAGGGCTGTATAACTCCGTAAGCGGCTGGGGAAGTTTTAGAGCCATCATCTTGGGTTGAAACTACTTACAGTACTCCGGTAAGATGCTTAAGAGACCTCTCTTTAGTGATGCGGTTGGAGCGGCTTATTCCAGATCTCTTTAGAATTTCCCTATGGCAGCTGGAGGCACACTGTTTTTCCTCCTGAGGTTTTTCTTTGTAGGATTTTTTTTGTTTGTATCATAGTGTTTCTTGGCCTGATTTGAAGAAAAAAAAAAAAATCAATCCCTGTCGCTTCCTCATCAAGCGCTTTGTCGGCTTTAACAAGAGGAAGTCCCCACTGCTGTCTAGGGTCCATCAGTGAAGCTTTTCTCCTCTAAACCCTTGACAGCAGAGTCCAGTGAATAAAGAAGAGCTGTAATGTGAGAGCGGACCTCTCTCTAAGGCCTGCTTTGCAGGTGCAATGGGTACACATTACTGTTCCATCCTGCTTCAAGGACACCCGCGGCTTAAGTGGAGCTTCCAACAGGGACTGACTTTGTTGAACCTATTCTAACATAAACAGCGACGCGTTTATATTCTTTATATTGTATGATGTTATATTTCACTATGGTTGTGTGTCTCTTGTTTAAGAGTAAAATGTTAGATAGAGAGCAAAAATACTTGAGACAAGAAATAATCACTGTGTTTCAATACAGGATGGAATGGTTTGAAATAAAAGACAAAATACACCAGTTAGCATGACAAGCAGGTGTTACCTTTGTCATTCCAAGGTATGTTGTCCCCCTGGTATGAACATCTCGTCCCTGACACCCAGCCAGCGACCCCCCCCCCCAAAAAAAAGGGATGCATCCAGACTTATGTAAACTTTTAAATCAGCTCCAGTAATGGGGGATACGGCATTGACAACATCATGGTAAAGGTCGGCAAATGTGAATAAATCAGTGAAGGTAAGGGTCTGTTTCTAAACTAGCAATCTCCAACTTCGGTAAATTGGTACCTCACTCCTGAAGTTGAGTGAGGAACAAATGGGTTCGAGTTTGTCTCCGGCTTTCCTGTGTGGAGTTTGCATGTTCTCCCCTTGCCTGTGTGGGTTTTCTCCGGGTACTCAGGATTCCCCCCACATCCCCCCAAAATGCGTGACAGGCTGACTGAACACTCTGAATTGTCCCCAGGGGTGAGTGTGAGCACGGATACTCTCTGGTTGTTGGTCTCTGTGTGATTATCCCTGTGATTGGCTGGCAACCGGTTCAGGGTGTCCCCCGCCTACTGCCCGAAGACAGCTGGGATAAGCTCCGGCACCCCCGCACCCCTTGTGAGGATAATTGCCAGCGGATGGGAAGCTGGATGGATGGATGGATGTAGGTCAAATCCATGATGCTGGTGTCAGAAAACCTGAAAGCTGATTCTCAAATCTGTAATCCATACAATTGATTTTGTCTATCGGGAACATAAGAAAAAACAAAACAAAACTAGTCCCATCATTGTCATTTTGTCAACCTCAACTGTGTGTGTCTAGCAAGGATTATATCAAGTCAATATGGGATTTAGTTGAACTCGAATGTGCCTCCTCATGCCTGTACTTGGAGTTCAACAGAATCAAGGGTCATGGGAACTTTGCTGTGGCAGCATAATCCACCGTGGGTGGAGGTGATAAGGGAATTAAGGGAGAATGAGCAGTCTAATCCTCGTTTAATTTGACACTCTTTATTTCGTCTTATATCCATCCAGTGAAATGCTTATTTTCCCATATTACTCTGTCTCACCCTTCCAATCCAGTTGTGGACTGCCTGCTGTATCAACCTTTAAAATAAGAGCAAAATAAGAGCTCTGTCACTCATTAGTATCGTTCTCTCTCTCTCTCTCTCTCTCTCTCTCTCGCTCTCTCTCCACTTTGTGTCTCGGTTGTGCTCGGAGTATGATGGATGGGAGCCGACCAGCTCCTTTGCTAATCAATCTGACTGTCAATAAAAGCTGAAAATGCTTTGAGCTGCTAGGTGCAGCCAGGCTGTGTGATGGTGTGTTCAAGTGTGTAATGGGCGCAAACAGACTGATTATTTTTGGTGTGTAATAGCTTGAAAGGCACACGGCTGAATTTCTGAAGCAGAGCATGTTATATGAGGTGGCTGAGTCCAATTCCTGATCAACTTTGTCCTATGCCTGGCATACATATGATGCATAGTGCATTTAATACCACACTTAAAGGTGTCATTTAGATTCACTCAGTAAAAAAAGACATGCAGGTTTATCAACAAATTGGCTTTTTCTTTTAATGAGAAAGTTCAAAATTTGTACATTTCAGTAACAGATGTGGGAAAACTTGAACAAAATGGAATGTCCAAATATTTAAAACAGCTCAAGAGCATCATCCGGCAACAAGGTGCCACAATTTGCATCCTGCCTCCATCCACTTACGGGTGGGAAAATCCAATTCTTTAGAACGCCCTTGCAGTTACGAGAGATTTATGAACAGACTGACATATTCGTCTCTCCTATAAAAAAAATTAAAATTAAAAAAAAAAAGAAAAAGTTTAAATTGTTCCCTCTTATTTTGCTCTTATTTTAAAGGTTGAACACAGCAGTACAACTGGATTGGAATGAGAAGAGTAATATGGGAAAATAAGCACACTGGGGAAGACGAAATAAAGAGTGTCAAATTAAAAGGATTAGACTGCTCATTCTCCCTTAATTCCCTTATCACCTCCACCCACGGTGGATTATGCTGCCACAGCAAAGTTCCCATGACCCTTGATTCTGTTGAAGCCAAAACAGGCATGGGCACATTCGAGTTCAACTAAATCCCACATTGACTTGATATAATCCTTGCTAGACACACACAGTTGAGGTTGACAAAATGACAATGATGGGACGTTTTGTTTTGTTTTTTCTTATTTCCCGATAGACAAAATCAATTGTATTCACATTTGAGAATCAGCTTTCAGGTTTTCTGACACCAGCATCATGGATTTGACCTACATCCATCCATCCATCCAGCTTCCCATCCGCTTTATCCTCACAAGAGTTGCGGGGGGTGCTGGAGCTTATCCCAGCTGTCTTCGGGCAGTAGGCGGGGGACACCCTGAACCGGTTGCCAGCCAATCACAGGGCACACAGAGACCAACAACCATCCGTGCTCACACTCACCCCTGGGGACAATTCAGAGTGTTCAGTCAGCCTGTCATGCATTTTAGGGGGATGTGGGGGGAATCCTGAGTACCCGGAGAAAACCCACACAGGCAAGGGGAGAACATGCAAACTCCACACAGGAAAGCCGGAGACAAACTCGAACCCACGACCCCTGCATTGTGAGGTTCACGCGCTAACCACTGGTTCACCCTCTCAAATACCATTTTTTGATCCACATTATCCTCACATGGGTCGTGTTGGCCATCCTTAGTGTTTTGTAGGGATGTCACAATCAACTTTTTCAAAGCTTCACCTATTTGTCTTCTTACCAATGCCATCTGTCCAGCCTCACGCCATGTTTCCTCCATGAGTCCCTCTCATTCCCCCATGGATCCATGAGACTATTCCCAACCTCACCAGAACTTTACAAGTTCTTAGAACCTGGTAACATGTTCAACATTTTCATTAAACACTAACTGGACTCCTTCACTGCCAGTATTTTTTAGAGCCCAGTTTTGTTTAGCAGAGATGATGGCGCTGTTGGACAGTCTGCGATGGTGCGGTTGGATGGATGGCTTGTGGAGCCGTGGATGAGGAGAGGAGCGTCGGCGATGAGCGCGAATGCATATTTGGAATTGAGAGTTGCCACTTGGTCCAGTGCTTAGCGCGTTGACCTCACAGTGCAGAGGTCGTGGGTTCGATTCCGGCTCCGGCCTCCCTGTGTGGAGGTCCTACTGGTAAAAGGACACTTTGATTCTCTCCTCTTTCATCTAGAATTGCTTCAAACCATAAAGCGTATGCAGGAAAAGTGGCTAAGATTGCACAGCTGTCGGTGTTTTACGTTATGTGTTTTGTTATATTATTTTGTTATATTATGTTTATGTTAAGAAACCTGCCTTAGGACTACGGCTGAAAACTAGCATTGATGCTAAGTCCGGCGCAGTTACACTGTTTAGTCTTCTGTTGAGTTTTGAATTGCCAGGCAGGAGGCGGAGAGGAAGACCAAAGAGGAGCTGGTGTGAGAGAAGAGGATGCACAAAACAGGGTTGGATGGAAGCAACTGATTCGCTGTTTCCCTGAAAAGCCGAAAGGGAAAGAAGAAGAAGATTCTTCCGTTGATTAATGTGCCAATGAAATAAATAAATAACATATGCATTTAAAACATTGCAGTTGTAGATCTTACATGGGTAACCTCGGTAATTCTGAGAAGACAAAGGTTTTTTACCTGAAGAACAGATTTAGTGTCTGGGTCTGGTGTAGCGCGATCTTTGGAACAAACAAGTGATTGTTTTGCAAACATTTCATCACCAGGCAGGTCGGCTAACACGTAAGTCCTCTGTATCATTATAAAAAAAAATATGTGTTGGGGTTAATTTGTGTGAAACATTTATGTCTCGCTATTGCCACAACTTCCATTGTATTCTTTTGGAGATGGTGACTTAACAATCCTGCAGTACTGAACCTCTCCTGCTTTTATTTTTGTCTCAAGATGCATGTTGTCATGATGCTGTGGATTTAAACCATCACCTCCCATTCTCCTCCATCTCCTTCCTTCACCTCTAATTGTCTTCTTTTTTTTTTAAATCCCCTCTCTTTATCAAGACCACTTTTACAGCTCACCGGCAGTCTTCCACCTTCAGGCACCGTGAGTGCGCCAATTGATATTCTCCTCACACTTTTGCTCTTTCACTTTTGTCACACTCACTCCTCTCTTTCTAACAACCGAGTTTGAGTATTCTAATCACACATTCGCAATCATATACAGCATTTTCCTTTGCCTTGTGAATTCCTAATGTTTCAAGGATATATTCGTGATGGTTTAACATTTAAAAGTTGTGAATAGAATCTGCCATAATTCATTCATTCATCTTCCGAACCGCTTTATCCTCACTAGGGTCGCTGGGTGCTGGAGCCTATCCCAGCTGTCTTCGGGCAGTAGGCGGGGGACACCCTGAATCGGTAGCCAGCCAATCACAGGGCACACAGAGACGAACAACCATTCGCGCTCACACTCACACCTAGGGACAATTTAGAGTGCCCAACGAGCCTGCCATGCATGTTTTTGGAATGCGGGAGGAAACCGGAGTACCCGGAAAAAACCCACACAGGCCCGGGAAAAACATGCAAACTCCACTCAGGGAGGCCGGAGCTGGAATTGAACCCAGTACCTCTGCACTGTGAAGTCGACATGCTAACCACTGGACTACCGGGCCGCCTAGTTGCCATATTACCATATTTAATGTGACAAAAAAATTGCCAGGGAGTGAATTTGTCAGATGCCATATGAATCTGAAATGCTTGATTAATAAGGGCACCAAGCTATGAGAATTAAATTGAAGCCGTCCACTTAAAGAAATGACTCCTACATCATGAGATTTTGTTCTTCCAGGCAGATTACAGAGAGTGGAAACACTCACACCATTTAAATGTGTTAGTTATTACCTCAGGTCATCATGTCAGTTGATTAAACTACTAGACCATTTTAAGATTAATTAATAGTGGCTCCTGGAAAAAAAAATATGTAAAATGTCTTGCTAGATGTTTACATACATAAAGGAATAATTAACTATTGCATGAAACTGCTTCGAACTTTTGTGAATGAAAAATATACTCGGATGCTCTGGGACCGGGTTTATAATAGATGTTCATGTGTGTGTTACTTGTCTCTTCAAATAGTTTTTTTTTCTTGTCGCAATCATGTTCCAATTTCGATGGCGGCAACAAAAAGGCTTTATGACCATTAAAACTGTTTGCGAATGTCCTTGCAACACAAACAAGCGTTTTTCCACCCATCCAAAAGCTTTGTAACAATGAATAAGAATAAGAATAAGAAAACCTTTATTTGTCCCGCACTGGGGAAATTTGCAGTCTTCAGCAGCAGAAATGGAGGGGTAAGGGGGGTGGGGTAAAAAGAAAAACAAAGTATTGCATGCACAAATAAATGTTCCAGAACAAAATAGAGCTGTACACAGTACAGAATGCAAGATAAAAAATACAAATACAAAATATAAGGTGGCTGTGCTATTTACAATGTATGGATGGGTTGAGTCCGTTTTTTTTTCTTTTTCTTTCATGTGTGTTTATTGAGCAGCCTGACAGCAGTCGGTAAGAATGAGCGGCGATATCGCTCCTTCTTGCAGCGCGGGTGTAGTAGTCTCTGGCTGAAGGAGCTGCCCAGTGCTGTCAGGGTGGGCTGGAGGGGGTGGGAGGGACTGTCCATCATAGCTTTTAGTTTTGATAGCATCCTCCTGCTGCCCACCTCCTCCACAGTGTCCAGGGAGCAGCCCAGGACAGAACTGGCCCTCCTGACCAGTCGCTCCAGTCTGTTTCTGTCCCGGGCCGAGATGCTGCCTGACCAGCAGACAATGCCATAGTGGATGGCCGAGGCCACCACAGAGTCATAGAAGGTCTTAAGGAGAGACCCCTGAACCCCAAAATACCTTAGTTTCCTGAGTAGGAAGAGGCGGCTCTGTCCCTTCCTGATCAGGGCGTCTGAGTTGGTTGACCAGTCAAGTTTATTGTTGAGATGAACACCCAGGTACTTGTAGGAGGTCACCCTCTCTATGTCCGTACCCTTGATGTTCATCGGTGCAGGTGATGACTGTTTCCTGCAGAAATCCACCACCAGCTCCTTAGTTTTTCCAGGATTGATCTGGAGGTGATTCTGCTGGCACCAGTCCACGAAGTCCCCCGTCAGTCTCTTGTACTCCCGATCAGCTCCCTCTGTAATGAGGCCGACAATCGCAGAGTCGTCAGAGAACTTTTGAAGGTGGCAGGTTGAAGTGGTGTATCTGAAGTCCGAGGTGTAGAGGGTGAACAGGAATGGAGCCAGGACAGTCCCCTGCGGCGCCCCAGTGCTGCAGAGAAGCCTGTCCGACTCACAGCCCTGTGCCCTCACATACTGTGGTCGGTTTGTGAGGTAATCCGTAATCCATGATGTGAGGTGGTGCTCCACTCCGGCGTGCTGCAGTTTATCCTCCAGTAGGTTGGGCTGGATGGTGTTGAAGGCACTGGAGAAATCAAAGAACATGATCCTCACAGTGCTCCCAGCATTCTCCAGGTGTAACAGCGCCGAGTGGAGGAGATAGATGATGGCGTCCTCCACACCGATGCCGGGCTGGTAGGCAAACTGCAGTGGGTCCAGTGATGAGCTCACCAGCGGTCGCAGGTAGTCGAGGACAAGTCGATTTATTCATTTATTTTTGCTGTATCGTATCCACTAAGAAACATTTGGGTTTGAAATCAAAACATGAAAACGAGATAAGAGGTCAACAGCTTGCAGCTGCATGTAGAAAACACATACATTTAAGTAAATTGTTGGAACAAAAATTTCAAATGGAAGTCAAATTGCTTCAACAAGTTATTTTCTTTGGAATACTCATGGAAGCATCAGAAAAGAACCAACAGCTTGCGTGCATTCATTTGAATTCATCTCTTCTACATCTTATCCTCTTGGCAAAAGTGTAATTATTTTTAGTAATTTTTTTCTGCAGCCCACACAGGACCAATCGCCTTTGTTGCTAACTTCGTTTGATATTCTGATTACTTGAATTCTCTGCGTGCTACAGTTACTGAGGTAAAATACCACAAAGTTTTTACAAAGTACTTTTCCAGCGGTATCGCAAATTTTTCAACTACAACTTTACTCTTTTTAAAAAAAAACAAAATGAAAACAGAACATGCTAAAACAGTCTCTGTTAAAAAAAAAGGATTAATCTTTGACATGCTGTCATTTTTTTAATCACTGAAGCAAACCTCAGTGAGGCACAAGCCAGAAAACTATAATTGTGTATAACTTGAGAGAGAGTGAGAGAGAGAGCAGTTCTCTCTCTCTCTCTCTCTCTCTCTCTCTCTCTCTCTCTCTCTCTCTCTCTCTCTCTCGCTCTCGTGTTCATTTAAGTCAATGCTTATTTTTCAAGTCACTACTTTTGTATCATTAGACATTGTATTTTGTCACCCATTTCCTGTGTGTGTGTGCGTGTGTGTGTGCGTGTGTGTGTGTATGGATGTATGCATGTTTTTGGAATGTGGGAGGAAACCGGAGTACCCGGAAAAGCCTACGCAGGCATGGGGAGAACATGCAAACTCCAGACAGGAAGGCCAAAGCCGGGATCAAACCCACGACCTTTGCACTGTGGGGTCGACGTGCTCACCACTCGACCACCAGCCCGCCAAAACAGTAAATTAAAAAAATATATTTTGTGTGTGTGTGTGTGTGTGTGTTTACACACACCATCTGTTATTGTATAAATATGATGTAAGTTTAAAACTTTCTTGAGGGTTAAGATCAGGGAATGTCATTAATATTTGTCAACAGTATGCATGAGAACGCCTTTGAGACATTTCTGCAATGTAGCAGCGATATACGGTAAATGCATTTGACTTGACCTTGAGTTGGCCCTTAAATCTGGTCTATTCAAACATTTTGCCTTTATTTCCTACATTATGCAGAGAATTTTTCAAGAATGATTCACAGAAGTGAAATAAAATAAATGTGCAAACGGCTGAATTTGTTCATGAAGATAACATGCTCGTCCGGCCGGCCAAGAAGTCTCAATGTTGAAGGAGTACAATTGTCTATTGTCATTCTGATAATAATCCAAGCAGCGTGAGAAACTGGCAGTCGTAGCTCACCATTCTTGTTGTGTTGACAATGCCTTTTCTCTATGTGCCACTTCCTTACCGTTAAGGCTTCATGTGGAGGCTTAATTTTATTCTTGATAGATTTGAAAGTAGTGCTTGTTTTTCAATGTTGCCATCTTTTTTTGCCAACGTATTTCATTTTTCTGTAGAAAAGCATTATTGCATTTTGTTTTGGAATACAAAATAATAAGCACCGGGGAAGACTATATAGTGGTACCTCGACTTACGAACATTTATATGAAATTTTCATATGAAATTTTCAATTTATGAAACTCCTCAACAGGAAAATATTATCTCTTGTTACGAAAGAAATTTCAAGATAGGAAAGGTAAAATACAATATGGCCTGGTTCTCGCAGCTCAGAGTTTCCTGAACGGAACATACTTATAGCTGCTCTGCCATTGACTATTACCGAGCATCATCCTGGCATCCCATTGGCCAAGAGGTACTTCTATCGAATGTGTCTATGTATGTAGTTGGATAGATGTGTGTCTAAGCAGTGTCCTCGTCATTCGCCCTTGACGTATTCTGATAGTTTTACGTAATCGTGAATCACCCATAAAAATTGTTCACCAGTCGATCACTCACTATGTTGATGTTTGCCTTGGACATTTTCAAAATATTCTTAAAAGCCGACAAAAGCAAACGTCTTTGGATCAGTTCTTTTCAAGACGCCAGGCAAAAATCACTTTTGTGAGAGAACATGAACTAAACAGGGCAAAAAACGACGAGGATGTCGTTAAGCTAAATGACCATAATTGTTATTCTTTATTTGTTGTTTTTTACATTATGCACAATTCTCATTTATTGTGCAATAATGTAATTGTAAAATGTAATTGTTACATATTTTGACGCATTGTTATGCTTTAGAAAACATTTCTGTCAGAATTGTGCGGGGGCTTGGAACGGATTAGGGCATTTGCATGGAAAACGCATCTCTACTTACAAAATGTTCTAGTTAAGGAATTTCTTCCAGAACCAATTAATTTCGGAAGTAGAGGTACCACTATAAATGATAAGCCTCCTTCCATCATTGGGCTATATCTGACAACAACTGTCACTATTGTTATTTTCCAAATGCAAATTTAGCCAGCCCTGTTGTAATACAATAAAAACACAAAATAATGTGAAAACTGACAAAGTTGGAAGAGTGGTCGTCTACACGAGATTCCAAATATTAATTCCAAATTGGATGACAATAGGAAGATGTGTCTTTTCAGTGAGGCTCCCCTGTAGTTTGATCCAAAAACCCATCACTTTGAACTCATCCCTTTGAACTCATTATTCAGGCGCTGGCTTTATTTTACTTGTTTCAAAATTACCAAATGTCATCATGCATCCAAAAACATTTCAGGGAGGTTTTATATCGACTTAAGAAGGTGTCAGTGCGCCGCTGTTACAAGTGATGTAATAAACAGCAATAGCAGCAGTGACATGGATTTTAAGTTGACAAAGAATCATTGTAATGTCACTGTGCTATCGAAATAACGATTTCCAGTTAAGTGTTATGTGCTTCCTGCTTACCCTTGGGAAGCAATTGTGTGGCTGTGACCTAGATTGAATGTTTCTGAGTCACCCACTGCCGCGTCCCCTGTAGTGGCGCTTCACATTAAAAAGCACAAAGTGGAGTTCTCGCCTCACTCTGGAGCGTAGAGAAACAGTCAAAAGTGTTTTTCCTCCTCTCCCATAAAGAGTATCAAAACTTATCTGCTTGCGTGCCGACAACTCCCCTTGTGCTACTTGCCTTCTCTGAAGGGTTCAACTATGTGTGATCACTTGCAGTGCCAACATAAACAAAGTGGCTTGGAACAAGCACAGGTCCCCATTTAGTCCTTGTTACTTTTACAGGCTGTTTGACTTTTTGACTGTCTGCGTTCTATTTCACTCCTGTGACTCGTTCTTGAAAAGTTTTGAGTATAATGTCAATATAGGCAGGAGGCAAATAGTGAATAAAAATAGAAAGTTCAATTTAAAAATACCATCTTTTTTCCACATTAAGATGATATGTCACCGACCGACGAATGTTTGCGAGCGTAGCCAATTTGGGGTTTTCAAAGGTTGCAAAAAAAAGTTTGCAGACAGTTTAGTTTTTACTTGTCCCAAACCGTTTTCCCTTTCATCAAGAAATTTTGAATATGTTTCATTTAGACTTTTGCTAATCCAATTTGTCAAATGAAAACTCCTTTATGGCAAACGACTGTTGAGTCAAATTTTACAGCCTCCTCCTCAGACTGCAAGCTTTTGAGACAGTCATTAATATAAAAGTTCAAATTGACTGTGTCAATTACCTCATTAAGGAAACTGGTTCGGATTATCTTCTGCGGTCTTTCATAAAGCGTAACATGCACAACTGAGTGAAGATGATGCCCCAAACAGATGTACAGTCAGTTCACAAATTGCCTTCAGACCACCAAAAGAAATGCACAAAATCTTGACCTTCACTTGAGAGGACAGGGATTTGATATCTGCTATTCCTACACGGGTTCTCCTTGAGAAAGTTAATCTTGTCTCTCCAATGGATGACTTTCACCACAGTAAACACACTGGTGATATTTGCAGGTGAAATTCTCTGCCATTTAACAAGGTCTTGATTCCGCTGATGCAGGAGTTTCACTGGTGGTAACCGTAGTTACAAAACTGTCTCTTTTAAATTTTGACTTCTGTGATTTAGGGGCTACATTTCTGCTTCCTGTGGTGAGTTGTGTATCCTGAATGTCACCAGTGATATTCTGAATGACCCGTTGTTCAATGAATGTGACAGTATCAATCATCTGTGCCATATGATGGGATTCTTCCAATATCTCAAGCGGTTACTATCCATTTTTCGCTGAGTTTGTACAGAAGGATCTTAATGACCATTTTCATATTTGCCGTCGTATTCAGTTCTTTAATTACAACATCCATCCATCCATTCATTCATTCATCTTCCGAACCGCTTAGTCCTCACTAGGGTCGCGGGGGGTGCTGGAGCCTATCCCAGCCGTCTTCGGGCAGTAGGCGGCGGACACCCTGAACCGGTTGCCAGCCAATCGCAATTCATTACAACATTCACCAAAAAATAATAAGAAGAAGAAATAGCGATTGGCTGTCAACCGGTTCAGGATGTACCCCGCCTATTCCCCTAAGATCGCTGGGATGGGCTAAGCACGCCCGCGACCCTTATGAGGATAAGCGGATCGGAAAATGGATGGATGAAAAAAGAGTACATATGCTTCTAAGGATTTGAAATTTTGGGGTTTTATGACTGACCAGTTGAGAATGTTTTCAATGTATGGAGCGGTGGTTCATGGTGTTTATTTCCAAAGTGCTCTTCTAAAAGTTGTTTAGCCGTAGGGTAGCCTCTGTCCAGAGCCATATGCTGACAGCTCTGCACTCTTATCTTAGGTTTATAAATGGTTGTATTTGTTTCATAAAACTGGGTTGGTATTCCTTTGCCATTGGGTGAAGAATTTATTTTTCATGAGGGTTGAAACTGGATGTGTTGCTTATATTTGCTTTTTTCTTTACGGTCAAACCTCGATTTTCGAAGTCTCGGTTCTCGACCAATTCGGTTTTCGACCAAAAATTTCTAGGTTTTTATGCCTCGGATGACGAACAAATTTCGGTTCTCGAACAAACTGAGCGCACTTGAATGCACCATTTGACTCCTCTCGCCTTCCTTACACGAGGAAGTGAGGCTTCCTCGGGTAGACGAGGAAGTGACGCTTCCTCGTGTTGCTTTCCAGTGTGAGCAGACGTGTTCAATAAACATTTTTATTTTAAAAAGAGTGTGGTTTCGGTTTTCGAACAATTCGGTTTTCGAACAGCCTTCTGGAACGGATTATGGACGAAAACCGAGGTTTGACTGTATTTCAGAATAAGATTGCGTTTTCATCATCTTCAATCTTTGGGAAGGCTTGAAAACTGAACATTGCTCGCTCAGTAGCAGTAACAGCCATTTCAGTATCGAGGTCAAGTCTTTGCATCTTCGTTGCTCTTTTTGGACCGAAGATCGACTTTTCGATCAACCAACCTCCCGCGATCGACCCGTTACCGCTCACGCGCACGCACATACACATGCACGCCATGATGAGCAACAACCTGACACGGAGGCATGCGACGCACTCTTGGAGCCTGTTTACTATTGTAGCTCAGACGTACCGTTCTAAAGTGCTTCCCTTGGCCCTCTAGATTCCTAGTCTTTGCCCGCGCCCACAATGAATTGTACACGAAACAAATTCTGAATGAGAATAATGATAACGATAAAAGACAACAGCTCTGATCACAAGCTGCAATTGCAGACTGCTGAGTGCTAACAACTTCCGAAAACGCAGGTTACGCGCCACTATAGGTTCAAGATGTACCTGCTTTATTTTATTTCATTTGTTTAATACTTTTTGTGAAAATGAGACTGATAGGATGATTAGGGTGCAGTAAACATGAACACAAAAAAATATATTACTAACATGAACAAAGACACACAAATGGTTGTTTGTTTTTTTTCTCCTCTACACCCCTCGCGATCGACTTGGGACCAGTCCGCGATTAATCAGTCGATCGCGATCGACGTAATGGGCTACCCTGCTACAGAGCATGTTTGTCCTTCAACCTCGCTGCACCAGTTTCAACCGCATCTTACATTGTTTCAGCCCTAATGTGTGCTTGATGATGATGACTTTTCACTTGAACTGGCATCCCTTGTCAGGCGTGATTTTTTTTTTTTTTTTCTTTCGGCAGAAATGTTTGATATATTTGTTGGCTATCACTGGGTTTGACAAAGCTCTTGGTGCAATCTTTATTTTTACCAGATTTAGCAACTAACCAATCGTTCGCGTCATTGATAAACTCATTTATGCATAGTAATTTTGCCTTGAACCATCTCTCATGTTTTCTCTCTCTGCAGAGTTTATTTTTAACAAAGAGTAATATTTCTTTGTATTTGTCCAAATCATGTAAAATGTAATATTATCCATCTTGTATCAACTCCTGAATAGATACTGTTAAATTAGATGCTTTGTTCAGTTTAGACTTTATTGTATTTTGTAAAGTTTCCAATTTATGGAATAATGCATGTATGCATTTGTATGCATTCATTTATTTGGGCATTTAGAGGCAGTTTGTGTTTCAGTTCACATTGTCTCGACGCAACCCTCAAGGGCGGCTTCCCGACCACGGCGGACTTATCGAAATGAATACTTTCAGCATCTTAATTTGCCATTGCATCCGATCAGACTTTTTAATCAACACCTTCACAGGATACACAGACTGAAAACGCAATTGCAAATGCAAAAGCCAACGCGGCGGATTTTTCTGATTCAAAGTGTGCACACACTGTTTAGCTGGCCATTAATAGTTGTATAACAAAAAGTATCATCCAAAACATGCCCATTTTGGTTCACTCTCTTTTCTTCTCTTTTTTCCTCTCCTTTGGCCAGTTGCCCGACCCTCTGGGTCTCTTCTTTTTGTCGCTGCTCTTTTGTCCCTCTTCTGGCCTTGTTCCCGTGGCCAGGCCTGCTCTGAGGTCCGCACCTCTTTATGGCCACCACGTGCACCCTTTTGACCTAATAACTTTTCTCTCTATATTGGTGGCGCGCCGAGCGCTTCTGCTCCATGCATCCACCTCGCAAAGAGGAGGCCCCAGGTGTAAACTCTGCCCCATGCTCTTCTGTTGAGGGCGACAAGCTTGTTGGCCAAACGAGCGCACCCAGAATTCCCCTCAGTGAGCCTTCCAAAAGGGCTGGAGACTCCAATGAACATATACTGTGTATTTTTCTTTCAACTAAACAATACCAAAATACATTTTCCACAGATTGAACACCCACAAACCCTACTCAGCCCATAATGACGTTCATTTCAGTGTCATGCTAATTTTTCCATTCCATCATACTGCACTGATGCAGGGTTTATTCCAGGCATCGGCAAAATACTCAAAGAGCCATTTGGAACATCTCACCCAGTAAAATAAATTCACATAGAACCACAAAATCTTTTTTTGCATGTATCTTTTTTACCTCTATGTTTCAAAACAACCATATGTTGCCTCTTTGAAATCAGTGAGCTGCGACAAAGAACGTCCAATTTTGATTTCTGTCAAAAACATTCTGAACTCTGAATAAAAGGCACAAAATTAAAGCTTCTTTTCAAATAAAATAGTTTGTGTCTATTTGAGTGCACCTCATATTCATGAAATGAAAGCCCAATTTAAATCATCTACCTGAGGCGAACCAAAACCGCCCCTGCATCTGCCAGAGTGTTGTTGCGAACGTGTGGATGCAGATGACTTTTACCCAACGGAAGCCGATCGTCAACAGTGAGAGAGGTGCTGACGGAGAATTAACACCCACATGCCTGTTTTGGATGCCGCCCGTTATCTGCGAATCGAGTTCACTGCTGTGGAGCATTCAATCAGCTTTAATTAAAAAGGACTATTATACAGACCCTTCACCAGACCTCAGTCCTTAGCGGGGCATATGAAATGCATGGGGCGGGATGGGAGGGGGGCAAGAGGAAGGATCTACAGGAAGGATTCCGGACAGAACAAGGATTCCACAAGCAGAGAAAGAGATAAGAGGCTTTGAAGAAAAATATATTTATTTATGAAAAACGCAAGACCGACAAAGTACAACTAAGCACGCTGGTAACGAAGAACAAGAAAAAGGAGAGAAAAAACAAATGTATTTGCAAAAGACAAGGAGCAAGACAAATGTAAATTTCTTATCACCTCAAAGGACAAGTCTGAAATTGAATTTTTGCCCTCTTCCAAAAGAATTGTGACATCATTTTTGTCAAACTAAAAATATACCCTTGGGTATGTCAACCGATAAAGTTTGGAATAAATATAATAATCCGGGCAACACATTCATTTTAAGTGCTTCAACTCTCTGTCATAATCCTAAAAATGGAACAAGATTCCATCTATTCAGATCAGCCTTAATTTGGGCAAGGAGAGGGTAATTATTCTCAAACATAATTGTGTCTAAATCTTTTGGAATATTCACACTTAAGTATCTGATTGACTCTGAATCCCAATTCACATTGAATTCTGCTCTCATCAACTGGTTAGGAGTGTGGTGTTATGGGTAGGAAACATGGGAACTGCACTACCCAGCATGCCACAGTATTTAGTAGTTCAGAGTTCAAGTTGAAGTAAAGAGTCCACGAGTTCTATGCAACACGCCTTGTCTCTTTTATTACATATTCAGAGAGACAACACAAGGAGAGTCCGCAAATAGGGCTAACTGATGAGTATCCCGGGCAAGAGCGATTCCCACTATCTTGTCATTCTGCCTTGTCCAGTAACTAAGGGGCTCTATAAAGATGGAAAATAAGATGTCGACTTCCCCTTTATAAACAAAGGAATCCGTGAATCCTCCATTTGGCCTTCCTTTGGCTACTGGTTTATCACACAGCACCTGTAGAGTTTTCACACAATTCAAATCTCCGTAGCACCTTGTATAAAAAGGACCAATTGACAGAGTCCTCTTCTGCATCCAATCCCATCAAAACAGCTTCTAAATGATGTGCCTTTATATGATTAATTCTGTGTAAAGTTCTTCTAATATTATACAAAGACTGTCTCTGCCGAATAATTTGTGTTCAGTTATACCCGTTTTTTTCACGGCCCCCTGAATAGGGATCGTCAGTCAGCACGGAAGGATTACTCACTTTGTACTTTTTTGATCATTTATTGAAGCACATAGCAGCAGCAGCAGCAGTAGGTAATAACCTAAAGTACATATAAATGCAAAAAAAATAAATATATCTTCATGCATCACAATGTAAATGTATATAATTGACATTAATTTAAGACCTTCATCTTAATAATTTTAATTAAAAAAAATTTATCAAACATGATTTTACTCTATGTATTATTATTGTCATCATTATTCATATTCTAAACGTAAGAAACCAAACAACAGAAACATACCAAAAGGAAACAACAAAAGGACTACAAGTCCCAGTGGTCAAATCCGGAAGCGGAGCACCGGAACGATTAACTCCAGCCGTAACGCAAATTACTCATTCAAAGATTCCACTGCAGCCGGACAAACATGGCAACTATGTAAAAAAAAGAAATAAGTAAAGACACCACTGTGATTGATAAGACTTTTTAAACTGCCAATTGCGAACAGCAACTAACTGTGATTGCGATGCAGCAAACAGTAACGCAGTAGTCAAGGTGATGAAGGCGTGGATGAGGGTTTGGTACAGTTGGACATCATCAGCGTAGCAGTGGAAGCGGAGACCGTGATGACGAATGATTTGGCCGAGGGGGAGAAGGAAGAGGATGAAGAGAAGAGGACCAAGCACAGACCCCTGGGGGACACCTTGGGACAGGGGGTGCGGTGGAGGAGGAGCTGTTGTTGATGTGGATGGATTGTTTCCTGGCTGTGAGATATGAGTCAACTTAGTTGAGGACTCTGTCTGTAATGTTGAGGGATTGCAGGCGAGAGAGTAGGATGGAGTGGTTGATGGTGTCAAAGGCGGATGTAAGGTCAAGGAGGATTTGGATGCAGAGTTGGCTAGAGTCGGAGGAGAGGAGGAGGCCATTGGTGTTTTTTAGGTTTCGGTGCTGTGTTTTGTCGGAATCGATTGAGAAATGGTTATTGTCAAGATGAGCTTTGATTTGGGATGCGACGACACATTCTATGATTTTGGACAGAAAAGGGAGGTTGGAGATGGGTCATAAGTTGCTCATGATGTCAAGGTTGAGTCCGGGTGTTTGATGATGGGGTTTACAGCAGGCAGTTTGAGTGAAAGTAAAAATGCTCTGAAAGTGAAAATGCTTTCATTGACTTTACGGGATATCGCTTCAACACTTTTTAAACCCTTAACGTTAGGAGGGCCCACCGAAGGGCCCTCCGTCATCTGTCAAAACAAATCGCTGATGCACGTCGTCAGCTCAGTACATGTGTGAACATGTTATACATCTTTTAAAAGCTGAGTTTCTGGAGATTTGAATGGTACGCTTCATGTTACAATTGTCAAATTTGAACCAGAACTTGGGGAGACCTTAAACTTTGATCCTGTGTTGATTTACTTTTAACATATGTGGTCACTTATCTCACAGATTTTTTTTTAACCTGATCTCAAATAAAGTGTGTTATCTAAAACTTCGGACAAGGAACACACGCACTCCTGTCATAAGAAAAAGGTCTTGGTATTTTTCCGCTCCTGATTCTCCCTGTCGCCATCATGGAGAGCAGATGAATAAAAAAAATGCACTCTACTATGTGTCCAGTCAAGCATTCCAAATAACTTTGTCATGCTTGTGTCTGTCTCAATGCATGAAACGTATTAGAATTCTGTCTCCTCTCCTCAAACTCATGAACACATAGCTGTCCTAGATAGGACACACTGATTATTGTCTTCCATCCATTTTGTGTGTGTTTGAGTCCATAATGGTAACGTTTTTATGTGACTTTTAGAAAACATAAAAAAATACCTCTCAACTGTGCTTTTTTTTTTTTTTTTTTGTGGGGACAGCTTTATTTCATGCCTGTCAGACAATTAATGCTGCAAGTGACTAAGATTGATTGGATTATTTCCACAATCTGGCAGTGTGTGCCACACAGTTGCTGCTACCGCCATGGCTTTGGAAATTATACAACGGCAGATTTTAAAGTGTCAGTATAGCTGTCATTATAATTTTATTGAAGAAATGTTTGGCTTTGCTGTTAAATTTTTAATGGAATTTAAGATTCAATTTCCAACCAAACTTGTATTCATCCAGTGCGCATTTTTTTTATGATCCATGACGAGAAGTGCAAAAAAGAAAAGGTGGTCATTAAATTAATGAAATGAAATGGATATATATACACCATTGTTTAAATCTGTTCATCATCAAAGAGGTTGCGAGACAAAAATGCTAGTTCAAGGGAAATGGGATTTGCTTTGTGACCACAATTTAACTGATTCCCTAAATCACAGGTGTCAAAGTCAAGGCTCGGGGGCCAAATCTGACCCGCCACATTATTTGATGTGGCCCACGAAAGCAAATCAATCATGTCAAGTTCCATGATGCTTGCTAAAGTCTGAACCAAAATTTCTAAATGTCATATGAAATCCACATTAACAGTCATCATTCTTGACTTAGGATTTTAAAACTAGTTATTCATCAATTTGTTGTGCGCTGTGTATGTAATATGTGGAGGGAATTAAATATTTATATGGTTTCCCAAAATTCATAACGGCCCTCCGAGGGAAACGGGAACTACAATGTGGCCCGCGACAAAAATGAGTTTGACACCCCTGCTCTAAATCAAGGGTAGACAACGCCGGTTCTAGAGAGCCGCAGTCCAGCTTGTTTTCGACGTTTCCTTCTTTCAACACATGTGATCTAAATGATTAGCTCATCAGCAAGCTCTGTAAAGCCTAAGAACAATTCTGATTATTTGAATCAGGTGTGATTGAAGATTGAATTTCAAAAACAAGCAGGACTGCGGCTCTCGATGAACGGAGTTTCCTACCACTGCCCTAAATGATACAAAGTGAATTCAAAAGGCATTGTGCAGTATTTGTACGACAACCATATTTCTTCAATTACTGACCTTTGTGACTTACTAAAGCCCGTATTCCATTGAGGGGCCGATGTTTACGAGTGTTGATAAAGGTAAAAACGTTCGCCAACAGTTTTAATGGATTTTCTTGGATAGATAGATAGACAGACAGACAGGCAGACAGACAGAATGACAGAATGACAGACAGACAGACAGACAGACAGACAGACAGACAGCTAGATGGATAGATAGATAGATAGATAGATAGATAGATAGATAGATAGATAGATAGATAGATAGATAGATAGATAGATAGATAGATAGATAGATAGAGCCTTGCTTTCCCTCTATTGTCTGCAGTTGAGAAATGTCACCAAATGGTTATATGTAAGGGCGGCCCGGTAGTCCAGTGGTTAGCACGTAGGCTTCACAGTGCAGAGGTACCAGGTTCGATCCCAGCTCCGGCCTCCCTGTGTGGAGTTTGCATGTTCTCCCCGGGCTTGCGTGGGTTTTCTCCGGGTGCTCCGGTTTCCTCCCACATTCCAAAAACATGCATGGCAGGCTCGTTGGGCACTCTAAATTGTCCCTAGGTGTGAGTGTGGGCGTGGATGGTTGTTCGTCTCTGTGTGCCCTGCGATTGGCTGGCAACCAATTCAGGGTGTCCCCCGCCTACTGCCCGAAGACTGCTGGGATAGGCTCCAGCACCCCCCGCGACCCTAGTGAGGATCAAGCGGTTCGGAAAATGGATGGATGGATGGATGGGTTATATGTAATTATAATTGTGTTTTAAGTAAGACAATGTTGTACTTCTTCATTTTATTTTCTTCAATTTGTGTTTTCCTTTCACTACTGTCTGTTTCTGCATTGAACCTGAAAAGTTATGCGCCGCCCCGTTTTGCAGACACCCATGTTACACCGCGTAAATTAACATGTGCAAGCAACTTTTTTTTCCACTCATTTATGCCATCCTGTCCTTGCCCTTCTCTTTCTCGCCTTCTTTCTTCACTCAGCTTCTATTCTCTCTCACTCAATATTTCATTCTGTCTTCATGCCTTTCCTCTTGATTTATCACATAGCAGTGCTTGTCTGCTCAAGTTGTCTTGAGGCAGAAGGGAGTGATAGTATTTCATCCGAGGGTTATCCACAAAAGCACACACAAACACACACGCACAAAACAGTCTCGGACTTAAACAATCTGAGCTCCCACAAGTAGAATCATGAAGTTGATGGTTGTCTGCTTAGCCTTGTACATGAGTCACGCAAGCGTACTTATGCTAAAATCATGTAAATCAGCCATCACTTGGTGACTGGGATAAGCCCTTCATGCTTAGCTTCTGACATATTAGCCCTGATTTGCGGGAAGCTGTGTGGAGATAAGACCGACCAGGTTCACCTTGAGCTTCGAGGCCTGTCACTAACTCCTTTTCAATCAGAATTCAACAACATCCCCACAAACCTTTCCTCAAATTTTCCGTTCGGCTGTGTCTTCACACAAAGTCCCTGAGAATTCTTTGGCCCGCGGTGAGCAAAATGAGACACGTGCATGGCAAACAAACCTGTATCATACGTGTCCAAAACCTGAGATTGCATTCTATAGGTATATTCCAGAAAAAAGAGGCAAACTACCAACACTACATATAGAGATGTGTGACACAAATAAAAAATAGCCAGTTTGTAAGAATCATTATGAATGAATGAAGATTTTATGCCATGAACATTTACCTATTTCCCTGGAACTATAATCAATCCGGGCGGCCCGGTAGTCCAGTGGTTAGCACGTCGGCTTCACAGTGCAGAGGTACCGGGTTCGATCCCAGCTCCGGCCTCCCTGTGTGGAGTTTGCATGTTCTCCCCGGGCTTGCGTGGGTTTTCTCCGGGTGCTCCGGTTTCCTCCCACATTCCAAAAACATGCATGGCAGGCTCGTTGGGCACTCTAAATTGTCCCTAGGTATGAGTGTGAGCGTGGAGGGTTGTTCGTCTCTGTGTGCCCTGCGATTGGCTGGCAACCAATTCATGGTGTCCCCCGCCTACTGCCCGAAGACTGCTGGGATAGGCTCCAGCACCCCCCGCGACCCTAGTGAGGATGAAGCGGTTCGGAAAATGGATGGATGGATATAATCAATCCATTGTCTGATCTTTATCCTCACAAGGGTTGCGGGGGCTGCTGGAGCCTATCCCAGCCGTCTCCGGGCAGTAGGCGGGGGACACCCTGAACCGGTTTCCAGCCAATCGCAGGCTACACAGAGACAAACAACGATTGGTGCTCCCAATCACATCTAGGGACACTTTTGAGTGTTCAATCAGCCTGCCATGCGTGTTTTTGGAATGTGGGAGGAAACCGGAGTACCCAGAGAAAACCCACTCAAGCTCAGGGAGAACATGCAAACTCCACACAGGAAGGGATCGAACCCAAGACCTCTGCACTGTGAGGTCGACGCGCTAAACACCGGATCACCGAGCCGCCCACTATAATAAATAAATATGAATACATTCCACGTTTAACATTAAAATATGATATAGTCAAACCTCGGTTTTCGTCCATAATCCGTTCCAGAAGGTTGTTTGAAAACCGAAATTGTTCAAAAACCGAAACCATGCTCTTTTTAAAATAAAAATGTTTACTGAACACGTCTGTTTACAATGGAAAGCAACACGAGGGAGCGTCACTTCCTCGTCTACCCGAGGAAGCGTCACTTCCTCGTGTAAGGAAGGCGAGAGGAGTCAAATGGTGCATTCAAGTGCGCTCAGTTTGTTCGAGAACAGAAATTTGTTCGTCATCCGAGGCATAAAAAACTCGAAATTTTTGGTCAAAAACCGAATTGGACGAGAACCGAGACGTTCGAACACCGAGGTTTGACTGTATATCGCTTTCTCACAGAACTATAAACTGTCAATCATCAAATCACTCATTATCATACAAACACTATCAAAGTGACACTTCAATATTGCACATGTACTGGGAACAGAAACCTCATTTTTTTATTTTTGTTTGTTTGGTTTTTTTTTTTTGGTTTTGTTTTGTTTTCCCCACAAACCTGCAAGTCTGTACTCAGCAATTTAAACTGGCCAAGACCATTTGCTTGTTCTGCAGAGTGATCAGTTTTGGAAGGGAGGGTTTTGTTTCCCAATCCAAGCATGACTGCCTGAATGAATTTGAATGTGTTTTGAATATCTTCAATCACATTCAGCACCTCGACTGTGACTGAGTGGAGTGGTTCTTCTTTTGCTGTGTCCTGCGAAAAAGCACACAGGACTAGTTATTGAATCTGGCCTCCTTTTGGAGGAGGAAAGGTGGGAAATTGCTGAACATTTTGAAAGTTGAGCTCATTTTTAAGACTTATGCACTGTTGGCCTTGAACAGATCAATGAACCATGGTGTGTGCTTGTCAAGAGCTTTGTTGAAGTCCCCTTCAAGATTTTTAATGGCGATGCAATTAAACTTGTCAAAAACCTGAAAAACAGAGAGTGCGTGTAGAAAGAGTTTGTATTAAAATCTAAGGTGAAAATCAACTGAAAAACACAATGTTAAAAAAAAACACACATTATATTGAAACTTGCATTTTTCAATGTATTTATTTAAATCGTATTTTCCGCACGTTGCGCGTTATCCAATGTCCCTTATATACGGATCAATATTCTGAATTCGTGCTTTGTTACAGCTGCAGCGGTTGTTAAAACGCTGTATAGATAAAGCTGTATTGTATTGTATTGTATTGTATTTCCTTTAGCGTAGCTTCATCTAGTGGATGTATAACGCAACCGCAGCCACTATTGTAGCTTCTATTTTATGTGCCTTATAATGCAGTGCGCCCTATATATGAAAACAGTTTGAAAATACACCATTCATTGAAGGTGTGCCTTATACTCCGAAGCGCCTTATAGTGCAGAAATTACGGTAATATATCACCACTCATTTTATTTTCAAACCAATAGCATTTGTGCACATACAGCTTTTGATAACCTTTCACTGATTTATATGTAATGCAAGAGCTATGTTTTCATGAGGATGTGTTTTAAGGCGCCCGGTTTCCTCCCACATTCCAAAAACATGCATGGCAGGCTGATTGAACACTCTAAAATTGTCCCTCGGTGTGATTGTGAGCGTGGATGGTTGTTCGTCAATTTGTGCCCTGCAATTGGCTGGCAACTGATTCAAGGTGTCCCCCGCCTACTCCCCGAAGACATTTGAGATAGGCTCCAGCACCCGCTGTGACCCTTGTGAGGATAAAGCGAATCTGGCTACATAGCTTTGATAATGTGTTCTGACCTTTGATCTGCTGAAATCTTCATTCGGGAAGGCAGGCCAAAACAAACAAGTAGCTTACCTGTCTCTCCATGAAAATGGCAGGGCCATCGTTTGATCTTGCTCCGCACAACTGGCTCCTGTTTCACTATCTCCCTTCTGCGCGTGAGAATGTTTCATCAATCATTCTTGAGACTAGAGTGCCTATGGGGTGTCTTTTCTTCATTTCGTCTATGATAGCCTTCGTGACATTTTCAAGGCTGCCTTCATGATGTCTCTACGTTAGGCCAGTAATTAGCTTTACCTGTTTTCGGCCGCTTGATATCCTTGCTGGATGATTATCCCTGTGGGTTGCGTTTACTTCATTTACCACCCTCTCCCCCCTCAGGCAAGCGCTACCGATCCATGCGCACCAAAACCAGCAGACATTCAAACAGCGTCTTCCCTCTCACCCATTAACTCCCTAAAGAGTAACCCAAATCTCGAGTGGCTCTTTGCGTTTTTTGCACACCCCTGTGGAACAGTATTACTACAATGATCATTGAAGCTCCACCTCTCGACACACTTGAACAATTGTCATCGATCAATATTCCACAGCACCAGACAATTTAAAGCGCTCAAGGACTTTCTGGGTACATGAAATTGCACATCTTAAGTTGTACTACAATTGCTGGTCAATGGAATCTGGTGTGTTATTTAAAAGTACCTTCTAGATACCGACAACTCGCAGCATCATTTAGATATCACTTCCTGTTAAAAAACCAAAAAAAACAAAAAAACAAAACAAGGTGGGCCAGTTCTGCACATGTCTGGAAAAACGCCCAAAGCACCTTGAGACAATAAATAGATTTAAACCTAAAAAAAAACAAACAAACAAAAAAAAAACATTGAATTTAACTGGAGTAGGGTTTATCAAGTTGTTCCCGAATTCTAGATTTCTACTTACTTATTTAAATTAGTGTTCATAACAGCTTAACGCGGGGGGTGCTGGAGCCTATCCCAGCTGTCTTCGGGTAGTAGGCGGGGGACACCCTGAATCAGTTACCAGCCAATCGCAGGGCACACAGAGACGAACAACCATCCACGGCCACATTCATACCTCGGGACAATTTAGAGTGTTTAATCAGCCTGCCATGCATGAGCTGGAATTGAACCCGGGACCTCTGCACTGTGAAGTCGATGTGCTAACCACTCGACTACCTCGCCGCCATATATATATATATATGCTTAACTTGATAAACCCTATATATATATATCCATCCATCCATCCATTTTCCGAACCGCTTGATCCTCACTAGGGTCGCGGGGGGTGCTGGAGCCTATCCCAGCAGTCTTCGGGCAGTAGGCGGGGGACACCCTGAATTGGTTGCCAGCCAATCGCAGGGCACACAGAGACGAACAACCATCCACGCCCACACTCACACCTAGGGACAATTTAGAGTGCCCAACGAGCCTGCCATGCATGTTTTTGGAATGTGGGAGGAAACCGGAGCACCCGGAGAAATCCCACGCAAGCCCGGGGAGAACATGCAAACTCCACACAGGGAGGCCGGAGCTGGGATCGAACCTGGTACCTCTGCACTGTGAAGCCGACGTGCTAACCACTGGACTACCGGGCCGCCATATATATATATATATATATATATATATATATATATATATATATATATATATATATATATATATATATATATATATATATATATATATATAGGGTTTATCAAGATAAGCATGTTCCCGAATTCTAGATTTCTACTTACTTATTTAAATTAGTGTTCATAACAGCTTAACGCGGGGGGTGCTGGAGCCTATCCCAGCTGTCTTTGGGCAGTCAGCGGGGGACACCCTGAACTGGTTGCCAGTCAATCGGAGGGCACACAGAGACGAACAAGCATCCGCTGTCACCGAGGGGCAATTTTGAGTGTTGAGCATGTTTTTGGAATGTGGGAGGAAACCGGACTACCCAGAGAAAACCCACGCCCGCACGGGGGGAACATGCAAACTCCACACAGGGAGGCCAGAGCCAGAATCGAACCCTGCACCTCTCTCTCTCTCCCTCTCTCTCTCTCTCTCTCTCTCTGTATATATATATATATATATATATATATATATATATATATATATATATATATATATATATATAAACTAGTAATCCATCATATTTGTAATTCTCTTGTAATTCTCTTTGGCGTCCCATTGTAATGGAGGTAAAAAAAAAGAATGCCCACCAGCCGAGCAGTTTATGAAAGTGACCAGTACCAGCCCTCCTAGACTCCCCCCAAGTACCAGCGATCTATCTATCTATCTATCTATCTATCTATCTATCTATCTATCTATCTATCTATCTCTATTTTGTACCTTACTGGGTATTTTTACGTCACGGGGAAAGTACAAAACAATAATTCTGTTTTATATTGGGTGTTTTAGGCCAGGAAACAAGTGCTTCAATTCAGTCGGCTTCAACGGACAACCCCCTCCCAGCTATTCGCCTCTTAAATCGAGGTTCCACTTTACCTACATTTTTTTTCTCCCAACTCAAAGCAGCAGTTTCAATCAAATCTCCGAATTAAATCAGATAATTGGATGCTGACAGTGCATTTACACAGCCTGCCGAGGAAAAAGGAATCACCTGTGAGGCTTAATAGATTCGTCAATGAGGTGGCTTTAATTGTGTGCTTGACAGGCGGCTTGTTAAACACAGGGCACAGCTGACAAATATCTTCGGGTAGCTGTTTGTCACATGGGAGCCATTCCCATGTTACCTCAAAGCAACAGAGCACTCAATCAAAAGCTGTCAAGAGACCTTTGGTTATTATCTTGTCTTTATCCTCAAAGATTCATTTTTGATGACTGATAAAGCCGTGTGTATTTTTTTTAAATGCTGTACTATACAATGAAATACATTTTTATTCATGTACATACAATGTATTATGTATTTTCTAAGTTACAATTGCAAATCCATATCCATATATCCATAAATTATATTTAATATTATTTTAAAAATGCAAATGAACAAAGAAAATTTAAGTTAATAAATGCCCAAAGTCACAATGTTTGAATATATGGTCCTCTTTTCTCAAACAATAACTACTGTCAGCCCAAAGATATCTAAAACATATCCTTAATAATTTGAGAATGTGTTTTTCAAACTGGATATAACTCAATCCATATTTGTTAAAACCATCCGGTGGGTCTGCGGTTGCTCATGGGGAAAAAAATGACAGCACAGGGATAGTTTAGGGAAATTGTGAAGTTTAAAAAAAATACCTTTTGTTCTATAGGATGATCATCTCTTGAGGTCTTATACATCCACTGCTGTCAAGGTTAGAATGGTCAAAATTGGACAAAAGGTGCCATGGCAAATAAAAGACTCGCACAACAACAACAAAAGTGCAAGTCATAGCTCAAAGTTAATTTTGGAATTTACAAACCAAACTTTGTCTGGAACAAGAAGAGATATTTTTTTTCTGAAATCACAACAAACAGCAGTTAACACGTCCTGCTTGTCACAATAAATAGATGAACAAACCCTCCAGTCTTACTCCTCTTAGTCCTAAGAGGAGTAACTTCTACAACTAAATATCATATTATGTGTTTTTATACAGTGTAGCTGCTATCTTGTCTTAGCTGTGTGTGTTTAATGCACATTTGCACTGAGGGTTGAGAGGAAGAAATTTCATCTAGGCGGCCCGGTAGACCAGTGGTTAGCACGTTGGCTTCACAGTGCAGAGGTACCGGGTTCGATCCCAGCTCCGGCCTCCCTGTGTGGAGTTTGCATGTTCTCCCCGGGCTTGCGTGGGTTTTCTCCGGGTGCTCCGGTTTCCTCCCACATTCCAAAAACATGCATGGCAGGCTCGTTGGGCACTCTAAATTGTCCCTAGGTGTGAGTGTGAGCGTGGATGGTTGTTCGTCTCTGTGTGCCCTGCGATTGGCTGGCAACCAATTCAGGGTGTCCCCCGCCTACTGCCCGAAGACTGCTGGGATAGGCTCCAGCACCCCCCGCGACCCTAGTGAGGATCAAGCGGTTCGGAAAATGGATGGATGGATGGAAATTTCATCTATGCTGCATGTCATACATGAAGTATATTTGACAATAAAGATGACCTTGACCTTAACGCCCATGCAGTAATTATCCCAAAATTTTGGACACTTTGGACGATTTTGGACTGTTGGACAAATGGACACCACAGACAAAACAGTGAAAAATAACTCCACGAAGCTGAAATTTTGCATAGGATGTATATCTATGTCTTGGCCAATTCCCACTGAACATTTTGAGGGGTTGAAAGTGAAAAAAAATTAAAAGTGAAAAAAGTTGTTGCACATTGGAAGAGGGACATTTTCGGGACAATCCTCGAGGACGTAATACCCTTCATGCAGCCGCTTAAAAGTACTGCATGAGGGTTAAATCAAATAAATTTGCAATATTCTTTAATGGCACAGTTTAAGGCATGAAAAAAATTCCATCACACAAATAACTGTTACAGCCAGCTAGACACCAAGAGCTGCCACATTTGCCACCTGTCACTGACAAAACAGTCGAAGAGATCGTCTGCAGCCTGAATACATTGACATGCTGCCTGGATGAGTTTCCCACTAGATTTCCAAAGTCTGCGGTGAGCAATTTTACTTCTACAACTTGCTCAGATGGTTAATAGGGCTCTACAGAATGAAACATCATTAAGCTTCTCCTTAAAACGAGCAGTTTTGATGCCACAGCACTGAACAACTACTGGGCATATACATGTAGTGGTGTGAAAAAGTGTTGGCCGCTTTCCTGATTTTATCATTTTTTTATGCACGTTTGCCACACTTAAATGTTTCCTATCAGATAATAAAAGTAAATACACAATGCGTTTTTTAAAATTAAGGTTTTTATTTTTATAAGATGCATAAAAAATAAAATTAAAAAAATAAAACCCCGTGTGAAAATGCATTGCCCCCAAAGCCTAATAACGGGTTGGACCACCCTCAGCAGCAACAACTGAAATTTCGAACTGGCAATGAGTCTTCCACATCTCTGTGATGTTGGCACACTCTGATTTGCAGAAAAGCTTTAATTCAGCAGCACTGGAGGGTTTTTGAGCATTAACAGCCTTTTAAAGGTCATTCCACAGCATTTCAATCAGATTCAAGTATGGACAGAGAGGAGGCCATTCCAAAACCCTTTTTTTTTTTGTCTTTCAGAAGTTGACTCTCTGAAGTGTTTTTGATCATTTTTGTGATGCAGAACCCAAATGCGCTTCAGTCCGAGGTCACAAACTGATGGCTAAGCATTCTTCCTCAAGATTTTCTGGTAAAAGATCAGAATTCAAGGTTCCATCAATCAGAGCATGTCAGCCAGGTCCTGAAGCAGATATACAAACCCACAACATCACTTTACCACCAACATGTTTGACTCTTGGGATAAGCGAGTACACATGTATCTATATCGGTTCATCTGTGTACGTATCTGTGCTCAGAGTGGGTGTGCCATGATCTATAAGTAGGCGTGGTTTAAGCTCAAATCAGTACATTATATATATATGACTGAAATTGATGTGGATCTTTCAGAAGTTTGTTTAATCAGCCATCCATTCACCATTTTCTAATCTGCTTATCCTGACATGGGCTGCGGGCAGGCTGAAGCCTATCCCAGCTGTTTTTGGGCAGCAGGCGGGGACGCCCTGAACTGGTTGCCAGCCAATCGCAGGGTACACACAGACAAACAACCATTCGTGCTCACAATCACACTTGCGGTCAATTTAAAGCAGGAGTGTCAAACTAATTATTGTCGCGAGCCACTTTGGAGTTACGTCTTCCCTCAGAGGGCTGTTATGACAGTGAAACCAAATAAATGTTTGTACCATCGTATTATTACTTGTACATATCAAATTATAAGAAAAAATAAGCAGTATCTCTTCCATCCTTAATTGTCTAATCATTAACACATCAGCTGCACACCGCGGGATCGCTGGCCTGTTCACATACAACACATTTTAAATTTCGTCCCTCTCACATTTTTTGGCTTTTTAAAAAAAAATAAATCCTACTTCACGGATTTCCCTTATCACGGGTTCTTTTTGGAACGTAACCCCCGCGATAAACGAGGGATTACTGTACAGTGGTTACCCTGAGCTGCTGTTTGGTGCATCAGCACAAACAAAGGTCAGGAACTGTGCCCCCAATCTGAAGGAGGAAGTGCGGTATACCTCTCCCACCGGTGTGAACCCTAACGTACACTTGCCAAGCCAGGGTGCCATAAGTATGCCCACACCTGTTCTGCTCCCCTCACCTGAGAAACTACAGAGTGGAAGAGAGTCCAAACCCTCTCACGACTTCTGGTATGAGAGCCCAATCTGTGTGTGGAGACAAGTCTATGTCTACCCAGAATCCTTCTGCCTCGCACACCAGCTCAGGCTCCTTCCATGTCCCTAGAGCTATCTTCTGTTGCCAAGGATCGGACCACGATGGTCCCTGCATTTGCCTGGCGCCCAGCTCACAGAGCCCCCAACTTGTTTGGCCCCTCCCACAAGCGGTGAGCCCATGGGAAGGGGGCCCCACATTGACCCTTCAGGCTATGCCCGGCCCGTGGGTGAAGGCCCGGCCAACAGACGACCGGCAACGAGCTTGACCTCTAGGCCAGGCTCCAGAGAGGAACCCCAGTGTCCCACGTCTGGGCAAGGGAAATTCAGGTCCATTAATTTTTCTCATCATCAGGGGTCTTTGGAGCCATGCTTTATCTGGTCCCTCACCAAGATCTGTATGCCATGCATGACTCTGCCAGGGGCATCAAGCCCAAGACAACTTAGCTCCGAGGATCATTGGGACACACAAACCCCTCCACCATGAGGTTCCAGTTATTTAATTCATTTACCAACTGTTTTTTGCACTTTTTTCCCTCCATACAACATAATCCATTGTTACATTCATTGACAGTGGCCGACACAACACAAGCCGTTTACAGCGCAGACTTGTCAAACGTACATTAAGAAACAAGTTAACCAACTAACTTTAGACATCATACCAACCGAAACAGAGGGAAACTGAGTACTTATTCGAGCAACGTGAGTTGGAGTCAAGCCAAGCAAGCACAGAGACATCATCACTGAAAATAAGCTTTTTCAGTTGCTATAGTTCATCGATAAAGGTGAAAGCCTCTTAGAATGGCGGGATTCCAAAATAAAACTCACTCATGCCAGCAAAGGAAGGGGTTCAGACCATCCAAAAAAAAAAAAAAAAGGATGCTGCTACTCAGGCACTGGCACCACCACTGCTGAGCTCAACACTGTTGGGTAGAAAGGAAAAAGAAGTAATGAGATGATGAAAACAATTGACAAATAAATATAAATGGTCAAATGAATTGGATTAAGCAGTTTAAAATAGATCTCATCAAAAGGAAGGGAAAGACAATCACAAATAAATTATCAAAATAAGTCCAACAATCAACTCAAACTAACAAGCAATTAAAAGGTCCTTTTAAAAGGGAGTGGCAACCTCAAAATTTGTTGTATTGTGTACAACAATAGAGTTGATTCCGATTCCTGAATATCTGTAGACAAGAGTTAACATCCAATATATTCTGTTGGGATGCAATTTTTTTAAGGTACATTCCTAAAAACAGAAAAAAATACAAATAAAATCACACAAGTAACTCACGCGAGTAACTCTTGCCTTGAAGTGACAAAAATGAGCTGTGCTCAATATCTGTCATAACAGTTTGGTTATGATTTCTTGCCAGTTTACAAACTCATGGTACAGTATTTGTTTGTGTGGCGAGAAGAGTGTATGATCAGTGCAGGTAAATATCAAGTAGAAGCTGACTTTGGCTCAGGAACGTGAATGAACTATGAAGGATTGACATGATGGAGAATTTAAAGTTTTGGCAGATGTTTGAATCTTGAAAAAAAATCTCTCACCTTTTGATTATTTTTCTCATCTCAGTGCATTTCATTAAATTGTACAGCACAGTGTTCTTTCTGCTTGTACCCGAAAGAGAACTCCCACTGTTTCGTTTTTATCATCTGAGTTTGGGCATTTACTTTGATATGCATATGTGAGCAAGATCAATGACTTGCGTCTTCAGAGTGGCAAATACATGAGTTAGTAGATGGTGCTGAAAACTTTGAAATTGATGCATACTGTCTAACGTTCATGATGTATATTTGTGTGTGATATATGATTGTGTGTGTGTGTGTAATAACTACAGGGTCAGGCAAAATGATCTGACACATTTGTAGGGTAAATAAAAGGCAAATAAAGTGTTTTTATTTTTGAAAAGTACATATAATCCCTTTTTTTCATATAATGCTTTTTTGCTTTGTTTCTTTATAATGCCATTGTTTTTAGTTTCTTTTTCAGTTGCTGCCTTATATACTGTATATATACAGTGAAACTCCTCTCCAACGAAATCATGTTTGCAGCAAGACATTTTTCACAACAGGGGGTTTTTCACTGTAGCAAATTTGATCTCAGACGTAAACACACACACACACACACGTATGTGTACACGCACACACGAACGTATATGTACTCTTTATTTTTATTCCAATAGTGCATAAGTATGAGCATACACTTATTTGACACTTCATATAGTCAGTGTAGAAAGAAAAAAAAGGGAAAGAAATTGTGAAATTTACAATCAGCATTCACTTTCACTTACATCAATTTCTTGGATAATGTCATTGATTTTGCTTCCTCCGTCCGTCATTTTGATCACTTTTACCCTCTCTTGCAGCGTCGGAGCTCTTCTTGTATTAGCTGCTTGACATCCAAAGGTCCGTTTTTTAGCCCTTTTAGCAATGCAACGGTCTTACTGCATCTGAAACTAACAATAACAAATACTTCCTGGACTACTGCGCATGTGTAAACCAGTGTGGTGGTTGCTGTTTCCGTTTCCGAATGAAGCAGTAGAGGTCGCTGTTGGATTAGACTTCGTTGTAGTGAATCTCGTCGCGAGGCAAGAGCAGAGAAAACATTTGGTTTAACGCATCAGGGTTTTTTTTTCGTTGTATGGGGGGCAGGAAAGTGGGAATGGTGTTAATGTATGAAGATTTGTTCACACTAGGGGGTATTTTCGCCCATGTAGGTTTCGTTGTAGAGGAGTTCCAATGCACACACACACACACACACACACACACACGGCGGCCCGCTGGTCTAGTTGTTAGCGCATCAACCTCACAGTGCAGAGGTACTGGGTTCAATTCCAGCTCCCGCCTTCTCGTGTGGAGTTTGCATGTTCTCCCCGGGCCTGCGTGGGTTTTTTCCGGGTACTCCGGTTTTCCTCCCACATTCCAAAAACATGCATGGCAGGCGGATTGAACACTCTAAATTGTCCCTAGGTGTGAGTGTGAGCGTGAATGGTTGTTCGTCTCTGTGTGCCCTGTGAATACCTGGCACCCGGTTCAGGGTGTCCCCCGCCTACTGCCCGAAGACAGCTGGGATAGGCTCCAGCACCCCCTGCCACCCTTGTGAGGATTAAAGTGGATCGGAAAGCGGATGGATGATATACACACACACACACACACACAGTCGTAAGGTTGTTAATTAGGATGTTGGCGATCTCTTTCTTACACTAATAACTCATGGGTTAAAGTGTTGACTTAGGTTTGCGAAGAGGGTTAAAAAGTCAAGCAACGTTCTGTATTTTCCCTTCGCAGAGAGTGTACATAACTGAATGATCATCGTAATGTGAAAAATTTGGCAAGGGAAGCGAAGACATCAGTTCGGGTCGAAATAATGACCTTGAGGCTGATTCAGGCCACTTGATTAACCTTCTGGATGATGGCAGACTGCAAGGTTGTCGGTCGCTTACCTGAAGTTAACTGGCTCGAGATGGACTTCTAGCAAAGCTGTTTTCCATTTTTTGGGAAATATATTACCTGAAGATTTCAAAGGCTGCAACCAGTGTGACTAAATTTAATTGCTACAATCTGTCATTTTAACAGGATCAGGGAAATAACATCATTAATATACTGTCGTTTCACCTGCTAAATATTTACAATTGATTAGTACTGCACGTCTCGTGTTCGTACAGTATGTATGTAGCAGAATGAAACATGAATTATACTGTACATTTCTTAGTTTAGAACATGACAGCATAAAAATAGCAGCTTGCTCAACTGAGCGGAGGTTGGTTCAATTATACCTCATTGTGCGCATTCCCTTGGTGCTGTCTATTAACTTTTTGAATTTGATTTGAGGATAATTAGTGTCTGCTTTAACAGCTTGACTTCCTATTTCTATGTGTGAAGTTGTTTGTGAAAGTGTTTGGGTTTTTTGCCACTAACAATGAGCAGCCATCGGAAAATGACTCTCAGTGGGACGTCTTATTGTCACGCTGTTTGTTGTATGGAGCCCTTAAATTCTACCAGCTTATCATAAACATTGGCAACAAGAAGAGTGAGACAGTTCATGCGAAAACAGCTTTTCCACAAGTTGGACCATCATTTATAAAAATGTCAGGAATGATGGTACCTGCTGTTTAATCACAGTTGAATGTACTATCATGTGTATTATTAATTCGTACATACCTTCAGGAATTTGGCCTGTAAGATAATAATAATTACTTCAGAGCACCTGCTTGCTGCAGCGATTATGCTGCGATTTACATGTGATCAGATTAGTCGACTAATTGCAACTACGATCGGTGACTAGTCAACTAGCAAAATAATTGTTTGTGGCAGTACTTGTTGGGAATTGTTGCATAGCCTACACAGACTGGGTTAGTCCTGAACATGGAGTAATCTTATTCACAAGACGTGCATGAGTCTTGCTGGGGAATACAGGAATTAAAACCTGAATTACAGTGTGTGTATGTGCGCGTGTGCGTGTGTGTGTGTGTGTGTGTGTGTGTGTGTGAGCGCGCGCGCCTGCATTCATGTACGTGTAGGTATGTTCTAATTTCTGCCCTCCCAAATGAAGTCCTTGCCACCCCAGGTAAAACTCTAGAATCCCGCACTGGTGCCACGCGACATTTTAATTGTATTTATTTTTGGGGGTGAACGTCATTCGACATGCTTTGCGCGCATGCGTGTCACATCACAGACGCGTTGCTTTCACATATGAAGTTGCATTTGTTTTTTTCTAACCTGAATGAGTACATAAAAACATCTGATTTAACAACAACAAAAATCTGAATTGGGCATTACTTCCTGGAGTGTGAATGTAGCCTAAGAGAAGAAGAAGAAGGAGATGAAAAAGAAATAGGTACTTGCCCATCCCAATTTATATTCATACTTTTAAGCTCGGGCGGCCCGGTAGTCCAGTGGTTAGCACGTCGGCTTCACAGTGCAGAGGTACCGGGTTCGATCCCAGCTCCGGCCTCCCTGTGTGGAGTTTGCATGTTCTCCCCGGGCTTGCGTGGGTTTTCTCCGGGTGCTCCGGTTTCCTCCCACATTCCAAAAACATGCATGGCAGATTAATGGAACACCCTAAATTGTCCCGAGATGTGATTGTGAGTGTGAGCGTGGGTGGTTGTTCGTCTATGGGTGCCTTGCGATTGGCTGGCAACCGGTTCAGGGTGTACCCAGCTTAATGCCCAAAGACTGCTGGGATAGGCTCCAGCACCCCCCGCGACCCTAGTGAGGATGAAGCGGTTCGGAAAATGGATGGATGGATGGATACTTTTAAGCTCATGGGCCACTCCTTCTGGCTGGTGCACAACATAGGTTTCCGGTTCTGCTTATATTCTCTCTCAGAGTCCAGACACTTATTATTAATAATAATAATAATAATACATTTTATTTACTGTATAAGTGCCTTTCAAAACACTCAAGGACACCTTACAATCAAAACAAGAACAATAAAACCACAGATAAATAAGCTCTTATTGAGCTGGTCTGCTGCGACTGCGCTGTAATCAGAAAGCAGAAAATGTAACAATGAGAGGCAACAATTTCTTGTTTTATTATATAAATGTTATATTATGTATCCATCCATTTTCTGATCCGCTTTATCCTCACACGGGTCGCGGGGGTTGCTGGAGCCTATCCCAGCTGTCTTAAGGCAGTAGGCGGGGGACACCCTGAATCAGTTGCCAGCCAATCGCAGACCACACGGAGACAAACAACCATCCGCCCTCACACTCACATCTCTAGGGACAATCTTGAGTGTTTAATCAACCTGACATGCATGTTTTGGAGGTTGTGGGAGGAAACCGGAGTACCCGGAGAAAACCCACGCAGAGAACATGCAGACTCCACACAGAAAGGCCAGAGCCGGGATCAAACCCTGCATCTCTGCACTGTAAGGCGACTATGCTAACCAGTCGACCACCATGGCACCCAGGTCGATATCAAACCATGATTAAAAATTCACTTTCAAGGTGCTTTCAAGGAAAACCAATACTGCCTTGTTGAGTGGCTTGTTACAATCAGGAAATTTCGTGGGGGCGGGGGTGTACTTTCAGAATAGTTATGTTTGAGTGGAACAGTTGGCATACAGAGACAGACTGCATCAGCATATGTGGTGAGTACGACATGAGTTATTATATTTTTGATCAAGATTGGTTGTGAACCACTATAATGGTTTGGAGTTTTTGAGGTTTTGTAATGTATTTTTTTTTAGTTTTAGTAAGAATGGTTTTCATCCTGAGGTCAGTGAAATGCCCTTTTTTTTTTAATTCCACACATTGGCCTATTTTTATGTGGGACAAGACTGCACTCCCAATTTATGAAACCATGACTGAGGACCGCACAAAATATACCGAACTCCAAGTCATGTTTCGTGAAGGTAATGATTTTTTTTTTTCAACCAGTGGCAATCAGAATCAAGAGAATATCTAATAGCGACTGATAGGCTCTTAGTGCTGTCCTTTGCTCTATCACGGTACAGTGTGTCATCAGTAACGGCAATAGCGTTGTAAAGATGGGTGAAATAATTAATTCTAATACTCACCCTTGCAAAAGTAACAACGTTCACAGCTTGGCATCAAAATAGGTTTATCTGATTTTTTTTTCAGTTTGTCTGTCCAATTTATTTCATCATAGTATTTGTCATGCCTTTAAATCGCCCTCATGGATGAATAAACTGTTTTGTTGGATCGATCCGCAATGGAAATGGATCTAATTTGTCTTCAACCTGACCCTGTGTGCCTTTATGCTGGGAATTGAAAGCATATCGATTCACACAATATGTCGTGCTGTTCCTGACACACGAGGTGCTGCCATACATACGGCATTTACAATATTGCATTTTGGCTCGGGGGGGTGCCTGGTGCGTTCTGATGGGGGTCCCACAGTGTTAAGTGGTTGTGACAAAGTGTTCACTTGTTTATACCATGGAGTCTTTTCAAGTTGGCAAGACCAAGGTTCCCGCTGGTAAATAAGGGCTGGAGCGCATAATGTCCAGCTGTTAGCGAAACAGTTTCTTTTTTTAACAAGTGTCTGGCGCACAGACCAATAAAAGAAAAAGAAAAAAAAAACACACATACACAGAGGTGGACGCACAAGTGAAATTGGGAGAGAATCAGAGCAAGGGCGGATTTTCTGAAACCTATGTTTTAAACCATGACGTGAAGCCTTCATGTGCAGATCCCTATACAGTCAAACCTCGGTTTTCGTCCATAATCCGTTCCAGAAGGCTGTTCGAAAACCGAAATTGTTCGAAAACCAAAACCACACTCTTTTTAAAATAAAAATGTTTATTGAGCAGGCGGCCCGGTAGTCCAGTGGTTAGCACGTCGGCTTCACAGTGCAGAGGTACCGGGTTCGATTCCAGCTCCGGCCTCCCTGTGTGGAGTTTGCATGTTCTCCCCGGGCCTGCGTGGGTTTTCTCCGGGTGCTCCGGTTTCCTCCCACATTCCAAAAAAAAACATGCATGGCAGGCTGATTGGTCACTCTGAATTGTCCCTAGGTGTGAGTGTGGGTGTGGATGGTTGTTCGTCTCTGTGTGCCCTGCGATTGGCTGGCAACCGATTCAGGGTGTCCCCCGCCTACTGCCCGAAGACAGCTGGGATAGGCTCCAGCACCCCCCGCGACCCTCGTGAGGATCAAGCGGTTCGGAAAATGGATGGATGGATGTTTATTGAGCACGTCTGCCCACAATGGAAAGCAACACGAGGAAGCGTCACTTCCTCGTGAAAGGAAGACGAGTCAAATGGTGCATTCAAGTGCGCTCAGTTTGTTCGAGAACAGAAATTTGTTCGTCATCCGAGACATAAAAAACTCTACATTTTTGGGTCGAAAACCGAATTGGTCGAGAACCGAGACGTTCGAAAACCGAAGTTTGACTGTATTGAACAATAGTGTTTTAAAACCAAAAAGCTTTTCCTTAATTTACTCGGTCCATTTCCATCCTTCTATCCATTTTCTGATCCGCTTCATCCTCAGAAAGGGCGTGGGGGGCTGTGGAGCCTATCCCAGCTGTCTTCGGGCAGTCGGCGGGGGACACCCTGAACTGGTTACCAGCCAATCGCAGGGCGCACAGAGATGAACAACCGCTCGCGCTCACACTCACAACTAAGGACGCCCGGTCCATTTCCACATCTGATAAAATTGTTCCACGTAGATTTCACTGTTCCACGTAGCGTTATTCCCGGGTGACGGCAGCAGATGGGCGAGTCCAAAGTCATCTGTAAACTTGCCAATTGAAAGATGAGATGCCAAAAACACGCGATTTGTCATGACTTAGTTAGGTCTGTCTCCAGCAGGTGGCATTGGAGGGTCATCCCCTTCCGTTTCGTACCCATTCCAAATCTTGTCATCTGCTCTCACCTGTTATAAGAGACTATTCAAGCAGTCACCTGCTGTTGAAATATTCACGTTGCTCACGTCCCATGTCCAAGTGCTTATTTTTGACCTTCGTCGTTCTTTAACACAATCAGTCTGGGTTTGTATTTTTGTAGGTTTGTAGTGTTATTCTCCGGTGGATTTGGTTTTTCTTGTTGATTGGCTTTTCCTTGTCTTTTTGTAACAAGTGATTTTCCTTTTGCGATTTCCCTTCTTGTTGCAAACGCTTTTTGTTATACTCGTTCTTATCCTGCTAATTTTGTTACCGGCGTTTTATGTTGTACTTTATCGGTCGTGTTATTTTGTATATAAATCATTTTTGTATCTCAAACTTCTCTTGGTCTGCGTTTGTGGGGTCCGTTCCAGTTCCGAACTAGTCCGGAACCCTAACACAATTAGCGAATAGTGCGCTTCAAGTGGCAGACATTGTTGCAGATAGAAAAGTCGAATCATTGTTTACCAGACTAATTGGTTCAACACAGGCTGCATGTTGGGTGATATTGTTGTTACATGAGGTTGAGTAACATGATTGAAGTTTCCACTGATCCGTGTCAGGGTCTCGGGATGCTAAATTGTAATGAACGCAATGAGCATGATGTCACTCACATTGGCTGCAGCAGTTGATGGTTGAATGTAAACAAGCAAAAAATAAAACTTTAGCATTGTTGAGTAACCTCACATTCTCTGTAATGATGAATGGAAGTCAACGGTTTAACATGTCCTACCCATTCAGTCTCCTCTCTTGCTTGACTTTAGCACATCTCTATATGCCTTCTGGGGATATGAGCTTCACATTCTTCTACATTCAATAGTTTTAACCCCCATGCAGTAATTATCCCAAAATTGGACATTTCGGACACTTTGGACGATTTTGGACTGTTGGACAAATGGACACCACAGACAAAACAGTGAAGAATAACTCCACGAAGCTGAAATTTTGCATAGGATGTATATCTATGTCTTGGCCAATTCCCACTGAACATTTTGAGGGGTTGAAAGGGAAAAAAAATTAAAAGTGAAAAAAGTTGTTGCACATTGGAAGAGGGACATTTTTGGGACGTAATGCCCTTCATGCAGCCGCTTAAAAATACTGCATGAGGGTTAAAAGCCTTCCACACTGGCCATCAAAATCAGTTTTATTTCTGACTCGTTGTCAGTCGTCGCTTTTTTTGTTTGTTTGGGTTTTTTTGTGGAGAAATAGACATTACAGGGATTGGAATAGTCACTAAATATATAAAAAGTCACCAAATAGGCCACCGCGCCTACTCCGCTCATGTGCTTAGTACATCTTCAACATATTCACCCACACGTTGATCTTTTTGACTTTTACAAATTGACCATCACCAAAAACCAGACTCCAAATGTGAAAGACAAAAAGCAAATAAGACGGAATATGGACTCGTTTCAGTGTCAGACTTGCTGCTGTGCGACACTAGTTTTATTTTTCCCATTTTTACACTTCAAACATTCTCTTGATTGATGGATGGAGTGAGGCAGAGAAACCCTGAAAAATAGATCCATCATACAGACCATTAATCTGGAGCTATAAAATCTTTTATTTTATTTTTTTAAACAAATGTGCCATTGGGGCAGAATTCTCCACTGTTTCCAAAGCAACTGCATTAGCCCATATTGAACCTGGCATTATTTCTTCCCAGGCCAACTTCAAAGGTCAAGGAGTTAAAAAAAAAAAAAAAAAAAAGGTTAATTTCTGATTTTTTATTTTGTTTCCCCCATCCATTTTAAAAGTGTTTTGCTCATGGTCCCCTGCTAATCACATCATAGGAGTCATGATCAGAGCATTGTTTGGGAATATTTTCAAAATATTAGCAGAATATTAGCAAAATAACATTTAACATTTCTGAAATCATAAAAATAACAAAAGGCCCTCGTCACACGTCACCTTCATTATTATTATTATTAAGATAACGTGAGTCAGTGTGTGAATAACACCAGAATGCAACTGTACCGTGTTCCATACGTAGACATAATAGAAATATTTTGTGGTGCTTGGACTCACGTAGATCAGAAAATAAAAATCAGTTTGTCCACAGAGATAAAGTTCAAAACCACCAAAATTGGCAAGATGCACTCCAAGAATTAAGTGGAGGGTAATAAAAACAGTACATTTACAAGATAGTTATGCTCTTATTTATTCATGTGCAGTCAAACCTCGGTTTTCGTCCATAATCTGTTCCAGAAGGCTGTTCGAAAAACGAATTGTTCGAAAACCGAAACCACACTCTTTTTAAAATAAAAATGTTTACTGAACATGTCTGCTCACAATGGAAAGCAACACGAGGAAGTGTCAGTTCCTCGTCAACACTGCCTCGTGAAAGGAAGACGAGAGGAGTCAAATGGTGCATTCAAGTGCGCTCAGTTTGTTCGAGAACCGAAATTTGTTCATCATCCGAGGCATAAAAAAATTGAAATTTTTGGTCGAAAACCGAATTGGTCGAGAACCGAGACGTTCGAAAACTGAGGTTTGACTGTGCTGTATTTTCTGCACGAGAAGGCGCTTTGGAATACAGGTATAAGGCGCACCTTCAATGACTGGCCTTTTTCAAAACTGTTTTCATATATTGGGTGCACTAAATAAGGCGCATAGAATACAAACTACATAGTGGTTGCGGTTGTGCTATGCATCCACTAGATGGTGCTATGCTAAAGGGAATACAATACAATACAGCTTAGTTTATTTTATATTGAGCCTTCACAACCGCTGCAGCTGTTATAAGGCCATGAGAACCGGTCACAAACACGGACATGAAACATAAATACAAATGGCATTACATAACAATAAATGAAAGACCAAAGTTATGAAGACAATTGCTTCAACAAAAAGGGACACAGACTTCGTGGGGTCACATCCACAAGGGGCTAAATATCCTTAGAAGTCTTGCTTGTCTCCTTCCTTTGTTTAGTTAGGAGTTAACTATGCTTTTGGTGTTATCTTTGTTTAATAATGGCTGCGCAGAGCTCACAAAGTTGTTGTTTGTTTGAATGTGTGTTGGTGAATGCACATGTCAATTCGTGTTCAGCAGAACCCTTTTAGGTTACAATTGGTTTCCGCTAATAATCACCACTCGATGGCACGGGAACACCAACAGGGGACCAACTCAATGGGGAATATAAAGAGACTGTGTAACATTATACCAGAGGCTATTGCTCTCAGACTGCAAGGGAAACTCAGCTTCCCCTAAAATGTCAAAAAATAAGTGATCAAATATATGTGTGTACATACAATTGTGTATGCATGTCATTTACTAAATATGCGCGACAACGCGCTTCTTAGCTTCTTATTACTGGTTACGACGCGACTCTCTTCTCATTCATTCCCGAAGCTTCACTGTGCTTTAAACTGTGTGGACGCTGAGCGTCTACAGAGCGGACGCTTGACGTCTCGAGAGTAGTCCCAACGCATTGAAACGAGACGAGTCATTGGATAAGTGCTGGTTTTGTCCCGCCCATCGGATGCTCAGCCTCTCTGGGAGTCTATGGACAGTGGGTTAGGGTATCGGCTGGCCCGGACGCTCAGCTTTTCTGCATGCTGATTGGATGATCTGTCTGAGGCTGAATCTCTTGATTGACAGCAAAATGAGCCAATCACCGATCTTTTGGTGTAGACATCCGTGGGAGCATTTTTCAATTCTCATTCTGTTCGGAGTTGAACTGGAAACTTCTTCTAACAATTTTAGCGACCATCTCTTTGTTGAAAACGACTAGCAGCAGATTAATATTTGATTTCTGGTGTGTTTTATTGTAGTTGCTTGTGTTCGCAGACCAGTGTTGTGGTCCTCGAGCCGGTCCTTGGCCTCGAGGACCGGCAACTCTTAATTCATAAATGTATATCATATGCTTTTATTTTTTTTTCTCAGTATAAATAACACGTACGCGGACTCTCTTTGCCACCACTTTTTGCTCGCTTTCTCTTCTGCTTGTATTTGGCCGCGTTAGGGAGTGACGTGTGCTAGGGGTTATGATGGAGGGGTGCTAGGGGTTATGGTGGAGGGGTGTTGCAAATCATGAAGACCTGCCAAGTGGTATGATAGCATTGTTTTATACAAAATCAGTCCTTGGTCCTTGGCCTTGGCCTCGGAAAAATTCCTCAAGTCCTTGGCCTTGCCTCGGAACATTTTCCAAGTCCTTGTCCTTGGCCTCTGAGTGAAGTCCTTGGCCTTGGCCTTGGCCTCGGGTTGCCGGTCCTCGGACACAACACTGTCGCAGACTGATTTATATCACCACAGTAAAGACCCTGGATAAGACGCCTTTGTTGGTATGACAGGGTCACAGATGATTTTCTTGAAAAGGAACGGAGAGTAGAATTCACATATATATATATGGACACATTTTATGATGTAGGCCGAAATTGAGCTTCCCCTCCTTGACAGACCAGCATCCGCCACTGCATCATACATACGGTGAATCGGATTATACTGCACACTGTCGGCATTTGGGAAAATCAAATGCTTTTAGGTGCACTTTATCGTGCATTTTGTAATCTTGAGTCAAAAACTGGGGTGCTATTTGCTTCCTTACTTGTACAGTGGGGGAATACAATGTCTTCTGAAATTTAATCTGAATAACAGAAAGGACTGTCTTAGAGGACACATTGTGTACCTCTGGTGTAACAGAGTATAAATGAAATATACTCTATGTCACAAGGCTAGATTGGATTAGCTCCCTTAATTGGCAAGTAGAATGACTTTTTTCGTGCTTATAAAAGTTCGTAGTATGCTTGAATGGATTTGCCCCGATCTTGGAAGTGATGCAATTAATTCAAACTTTTCATACACACGGCGTCTGCTGTGCCAGTCTGCAAATAAAGCGACGCACCTGTCTGCAAAACCTGTCACCGATTCATTGAGCTGGGGGACAGCTACCCAAGCAGTCCAAATGGCAAACATACCTCTCGTAAGTGTTGCCAACTGGTGGACAATAATGTGGATAAGTACAAGTAAGACCCAAAAAAAACAAAAAAAAATTAAAGTGATTCTCACACATTTTGTCAGCACATAAAAGTAAAACTTTATGCTTTTCAAAGAATTTTCTTCAGATAGGACGATCCAATTCTTGCACTTATTGTGGATATGGAGCTGCGGGGGGTGTGTGTGTGTGTGGGGGGGGGGGGGGGGGCGTTGAATAACACAGTCTATTCGCTGGGGTTATTTTCAGCCAAATGTTCAAATATCAGCTTGGCTTCAAAACTGAGCAAAATGATATTATCAGCAAATCAGATTCACCATCACATCGCTGACAAGTACGCACTTGAAGCATGAGAGCAGCATGAAGAGATGCTTGCTCTGCTGTTCATTTGCTTTTCAGTTGAATACAATAACAACACCAGATTTTTCATCCATGATGGATTTTGGTAATGGACATGAATTCTGTGTCATAAAAGCCATTTTCTTCCCCTCACAGGATCATTTCAATATATGTCAAGTTCTCCTCTTGGTTCAACTGGCCAAAGGACGCGAGGACAACTCAGATTCACTTTATCACTTTATTTTCTTCAAAGTCATACGTCTTCATCAGGTTGTAAACCTTCAACACAAGAAAATCAAATTTAATTCTTGACTCACAAAATGTTTTAACTTCATTTCCCAAACATGATTTAATACCTCTTATGAAACACATTTTTAACAGGGCTTATGAAACAGATTTTTAGCATTTAACATTTTTAGCAGGGTTCTAAATATTTAACAGAATTTCAGAAGATAAAATCAACTACTTTTGTTTAGGAAATAATATAGAAGTCAAACAAATGTAGCACCGACCATTGGCGTCTTTGGGATGAACCCCCCCTCGAGTGAACTTGTTTCCTTTCAGTGTTGTCAATCCTGCTTCCTTCTGGCTTTTTCCAAACTGACTCTTCCTCCTGAAAGCTTTTTCCACACTGACTGACCTTCTGCTCCTCAGTTGCTCAAAAACAGTGGCAGCTCAGAAATGCAGCTGGTTTGCTGCCTTTCAATTAGTGGCAGATCAGGAGATTCAGCTGGTTTGCTGCTGCTGGTGCACTCTGGGAAATGTAGTTTTTTCCCACTTTCTGTGCTTTAGCTCAACACCTCCCACTTGAGCTCCTGGTCTTCAAATCCAGAGAGGTCATACAACTTCTTCACGCTTCAGGTTGTTCTTCAATGGGAAGGAGAATGACAAGCCGTCTGACATCTCTATGAAGAACTGTAGCTGGGATTTTTCTTTGGAATCTCTTAGTTCTTTCATCATTTGCTTTAGCTGTCCCTTCTCGGCCTTTTGGTTTTGTGATGGGAACAGGATAGCTAGGAAAAGTTCTCACAAGTACATCTCTTACAATGCCTTTGCTGTCAGCATTGACACTGACCACCCTACCCAACTTGTACTGTCCTCTTATGGCGTTTTGATCAGCCAACCAGACCACATCTCCTACAGCAACATTCCGCTCTTTGGTGTGCCATTTGTTCCTTATGAACAGATTAGGCCCAGCCAATTGGCTCCACTTCTTCCAGAATTTGCTTACTTCCGCTTGAATAACTTGAAGTCTCTTGTACGGGTAGCCATCAAACTGGAAGTCTCCTGGGTCTCCCTTCGGATTAGCACACCCTAAAAGCAGAGAATTTGGGGTGATGTACTCAACACAGTCTTCTCTGCTTTGAGTTCTTGCATCAATGGGTCTCTCGTTTGCAAGGTTGGCTGCCATGAAGAGAAAGGTTTGGAATTCTCCCCAAGTGAAAACACCATCACCACCAAGGCTTCTCAAGGCCCGCTTCACTACTCTGACAGCTGCCTCTGCCGCACCATTCCTATGGGGAGAGTCTGCAGGGTGGATCTTCCATGACCACTCTGTTCCATGCCTCACAGCTACATCACTAAATTCAGACTTGTCCAGTTGGTCAAGGAATTTGTGAAGCTTCTCCAAAGCAGGTTTTGCTCCCACAAAGTTAGTGCCAGGGTCTGACCAAAGTTTCCTGGGGTGCCCTCTTAATGAGGTGAACCTTTGATAGGCCAGGAGGAATCCTTCAGATGACATGTCACTCACAACTTCAGTGTGTATGGCTCGAGAAGCCATGCAGCAGAATACAATGCCCCATACTTTGAGTCTGGCTCGTTTCTTGACCTCATCCTTTACTTCATAAGGGCCGAAAAGGTCGAGTGTACTGAATTCAAATGGTGCAGCTGGTCCTGTTCGCTCTGGAGGCAGGTCAGCCATGATTTGTTGACATTGTTTTGCCTTGTTTTTCCTGCAGACCACACAGCTGTCAACCATCTTCTTCGCAAGTCTCCGGCCTTTTATCACCCAGGCTTTTTTCCTCATCCGGAGAAGGGTTCCTGCTACTCCTTCATGGCTTGCTTTGTGGGATTCTTGAGCCAGTAATGTAGACACCCAGGCTTCAAATGGTAATACTGGAACTGCAGTCTTATCTTCGTTGAACATCTGAATTCTGCCTCCACAAAGTAGCAGTTCAGAGTTCACATCCTTGTATACTGCCAATCTATTCAGAGTTGTGTCTGGAAAACTGGTACCTTTTTGAGCTGCGAGGAAGAGGTCTTTGAGTGCATCTTCATGCTCCTTGACAGTCAGTACAGCTTGCTTAGGTGATGTTTCCTCCCACTTTGACTGTTTTGGGAATTGGCACCTTCTCCTCAGCCACTGCTTGGCAGCTAGACAAACCCAGGCGATTACTCTCACCAGTCTGGACAGGCTACTGAATCTTCTTATTTCCACAAGATCTTTAACCCAGCCCATAGGTTTCTTTCTCAGAAGAAGAGTCGGGTTTAACACAGGGTTTTCCTCTTGAGTTTCATCCTCTGTCCTTTTCTGGGTGGCCTGTTTTTCTTCTTTCAGCTGGGTCCTTGCTTGAGCTCTTGTTAATGCACTTGAGAATGCCTTCCTCTGGAGATTTTGTACACTCTCCCTGGCCTGAACTGCAACCTCTCCAGCTGATTTAATAGGCCACTCCTCCACCGGCCACTTCAGGAACTCTGGTCCATTTTGCCATGTCGAGTCCTCGTTCAGATCTTCAGGAGTACCCCCCCTCGTTATGATGTCAGCTATGTTCAGAGCTCCACAGATCCACCACCAGTCTTGCACTGGTCCAGCCTTCTGGATTTCACCCACTCTGTTTGCATAGAAGGTTCTGTAGCCATAACTGTCCCTTTGAATAGCCCCCAGGACTGTTTGGCTGTCAAGTAGATGGAACCATCTCTCAATCTTCATTCGAGTATGCTTTTCCACATACTTCCTGATTCTGGCTGCAAAGACAGCACCGCAGATCTCAGCTTTTACAGCTTCTCCCTTTTGATCCAGGGGTGTCAGTTTTGCTTTTGATTCCACAAATCTAACTTCAGGGCCTTGACTTGTCTCCCATCTTAAGTACATCACAGCTCCATAGGTCTTCTCACTTCCATCTGAAAAAGTGATGCCCCAAGGTTCACCTCTCCTGTTGGCTGGCGTGAGGCTCCTGTGGAACTTCACCTGTCCAAGTTGCACATATTCTTCAAAAAGCTGTATGGCTTCTCCTCTGAGGCTTTCTGATAAAGGTTGGTCCCAGGTTTTTAGGGTTAGTTTGCCACCTCCTCCCTCTTGGAATGCTTTTCTAACAAGAATCACTCCCTTCTGCTTGGCAGGCGTAATTAAGCCAATGGGGTCATACAGCCCAGCTACCTGGCTTCCTTTTGGAAAAGTTAACTGAAGTTAACATGGAGAGCTTGTCCTCCTCCACTTGGTAGCCGATTCCCAGGGCTTTGTTGTCTTCATCCCTCATTTGATTTGGAAGAATTAAGGCTTTACCTTGCCTCTTTTGAAGGGCCACTGTCTCCACTCCTTGCCTCCCACTTTGCCCTGACCGGACCCATGGTTTCAGGAAGAAACCTCCAGCTTTCAAGATTTCTTCAACTCCTTCTGTGATTTTATCCAGTCGCTTTAAGTCATTATGGGAGGTTAAAAGGTCATCCACATAACTGTCCTCTTCAATGACCCGACGTTCATCCTCCAAGTGAACAAAGCTGGGAAGGCTTGCTGTTTCCCTCATTGCCAACTGAGCAATGCAGCCAGCAGGTCGGTCTCCAATGTTGACTCTGGTAATTGCATATTCGCCTATCTCTCCACCTGGGCTGTCTCTCCAGAGGAATCTGTGAAGATGCATTTCACGCTCTTCCAGCCACACAGAGTTGTACATCTTCTTGATGTCCCCTAGAGCTGCATGCATCCCTTCTCTGAACCTCAGAAGAACAGCTCTGATGGGGTTGAGAACATCTGGTCCCTTCAGAAGAAGATCATTCAAGCTTAAGCCTTTGTATCTCTGGCTACTATTCCACACAATACGAACTGGTGTTGTCACTGAATGTGGATTTGGCGCCACCAGGTGGTTGATGTACCACACTGGGCCATTCCACTTCTCCATGATTTCATTGCTGAGTTTTCTGGCTGCACCACGTTCGACCATTTCATGGATCTGGTTAGCATATGCGACCTTCCAGTCTGACTCTTTGCTTAGTTGTTTTTCCATCTTGAAGAAACAAGCCTGGACTGCAGCTTTATTATTGGGGAGGGTAGCTGGATCCACCGTCCAAGGATATTTTGCATCCCAGTGTGGAGATGGTGTGTGAGCATCCCCCTTCTTGTAGGTGAGGCCTCCTTTAATTACCTCAAGCTCTCTCTCCTCTGCCAGAGTCATTTCTTTTCCTCCTGGTGGACAGTTTCCACATCTGCATCCTCCACATCTTGGTTCACATGCAGCTCCAATGCTGTCCCAGTGCCACCACTCAAGGAACTTATGATTACTTGTAGCTGTACATTTAGTCTGGGTCACATCCTCCTGCTGGAGCTGGGTTGTTTCAACTGTTGGACTTAGGATTTCTTGATATTTGAAAGCTGCCGTTCTCATGGAACGAGCAAAGTGAGTTTTGGATTCATATGCTGCCATCTCCACTTTTTCAAACAAGTCGGGATGTGCTCCACCCACCGTCTTCCCCAATGGACCCTCCCACAGGACGAGGTCCCCGATAACTTTTACTCGCTGGGGAGCGAGTCTCCCCTCTCGGTGGCTAATGAGAAGCTCAACCTTGTCTGGCCTTTCCAATTCTTTCAGTTCAACTTCTGGGAAGAATCTCTTCAACTTCTCAGGCTTGATTACTTGATGCACTTTGGCGATCTCATCCAAGCCATAGCAGACCAATTCGTGAGCTCTCTCTGTTCCTTTAGGGGTTTTGACTCTAACTTTCAGGAGATATCTTTGTGTTTTCACCTTTATGGTCATTCCACCAACCCCATACACAACTAGGGTTATCTTCTCGCTTCTTAACCTCAGCTTTTCAGCAGCCTTGTGAGTAATGTAGTTTGTGTCTGAAGCAAGATCAATTAAAGTTCCAATCTCCTGGCCTGCATTTGCAGTGACTTTCATTAACATCATGATGACAGGAATTTCAGAGAGCCCATTTCTCTGCAGCATCTCAGACTGGCTTGAAGCATGAGGTGCCACTGTGCTTTTGTTGGTGAAAGCCTTTCTGCATCGATCTGCCATTTCTGGGGAAAGCTCAGACAATATCGCTCGTTGTTCCTCTGTTAGTTTGTTTTCACTTTTGCCATCTCTCCCACTCTTTCCATCTTCACCTCTTTTGACTTCTCTTTTTGGGCAGAGGAAGTAATGGTGGTCTGGGACTCCGCCTCCCCGCTTACAGTCTTTATTTCTGCATAGGAACGTGTCTCTGCAGTACCCATCTTCATCATGCCATCCTAGACATTTGCTGCATGCTCCGAGCTTTTTCACCGCATTCTTCTTTTCAGGTAACTTCAGTTCTTTAAACTTTTTACAGAAGAAGATTTTGTTGTGTCCACTGTCACCGCAGACACCACATACGTCATCAGGCTCCCCTTTCTTTGTGGTTCGTGTTGAAGCAATCCTTCTGTCAAACTTCTTGTCGGACCGCTCTGGTCTCTCCACTTTCTCCACAGTTCTGAGCTGTTCGAGTCTCTCCAAGACTTCTTCTTGACTTTTCAGGAACTTTAAAAGCATATCAAAGTGACTGTCTGATGTCACATTATTCCTGGGTTCAATCATGAACATCAACCAATCTCTCTTAATGAAGTCAGGCAATTTACTTTCAATTGATTTAATTACCAATGGGTTATTCATGGCTCCAGACTGTCCCAACTCTGTCAGATCTGCCAGGGCCTTTTCTACTGACTGTATGAGGTCAATGGCTTTTCTTGGCTGGTTCCCCCTCACATATGGCATCTTCTCTAGATCCTCTAGAATTTCCACAGTTATGGTTGACTTGTTGCCATATCTGTTTTCCAGGACTCTGAACATGTCATTGGCGGTGGCATAGGTTGAAAGTCTTAGGTCTTTTGAGATTTTTTCATCCACACTCTCCATGAGTTGGATTTTCTTCACTTCAGCTGATCCAGATGGCTCACCCTGCTTTTGTAGACTTTCCCAGTCTTTTTTCCATTGGTGAAATTCTCTCTTGTTTCCACTGAAGATGGGTAGGGTGGTCGGCTTGATTTTCACTATTGGTGTAGGTTTTGTCCAAAAGGCTTCTTGTCTCGCTCCTGTGCCTTGCTCAGCAACCACCCGTGCAGTTGTAAATTCAGCCTTCCTTAATTCCAGCCTGTAGTTGGATGCCTTTAAGATCTTCACTCTTTCAGGCAACTCATCCTTTAATTCCACTGGCATCCATCTCTCCCAGAGTGAGATTGCTGAGATGGCCTCTGTTATCCTCTTCTCCAAGACAGCAAGGTGCACTTCATAACCCTCTAAATTGGCACTTTCCACAGATACATTTCTTGTTTTATCATGGGCCTTTTCTGCTTCCTGGATTACAGCATCAAGTTCACTTTTCCCATACCTTGACCACAGGTTTGTTTGAACAATGTCTTTTATTTCTGCCAATTTTGTCTCACCTTCTTTTAAAGATCTATCTATATCGGCCTCTTGCTTTTCATCAAGACTTGCCTCTGTATCCTCCGTCTTAATGTCAGCCTCCAGTCCAATCCTGTAGTCATCATTGGCGTCAAGCATCTTTCTGAAACAGCCTGAGAGTTTAGTGAATTCCTCCATCAACTCCACTTGAAGCATGCTGCTTGCTCCTCTTGAAATAAAGTTGGCCTGTCTGGTGAAGCTGCTTTTTGCAATGGTCCTCTCCCTCTTGAGCTGCTGGACCGTCTTCCCCAGAACATCTTCTGCCATTTTAAATTCCTCTACGACAGCAGCTTATTATTGGATCTGAAGCCGTTTATCCTCAGGTCCGGGCTGCTCCGAGTGGTTTACAACTGTCAAGTTCTCCTCTTGGTTCAACTGGCCAAAGGACGCGAGGACAACTCAGATTCACTTTATCACTTTATTTTCTTCAAAGTCATACGTCTTCATCAGGTTGTAAACCTTCAACACAAGAAAATCAAATTTAATTCTTGACTCACAAAATGTTTTAACTTCATTTCCCAAACATGATTAAATACCTCTTATGAAACACATTTTTAACAGGGCTTATGAAACAGATTTTTAGCATTAAACATTTTTAGCAGGGTTCTAAATATTTAACAGAATTTCAGAAGATAAAATCAACTACTTTTGTTTAGGAAATAATATAGAAGTCAAACAAATGTAGCACCGACCATTGGCGTCTTTGGGATGAACCCCCCCTCGAGTGAACTTGTTTCCTTTCAGTGTTGTCAATCCTGCTTCCTTCTGGCTTTTTCCAAACTGACTCTTCCTCCTGAAAGCTTTTTCCACACTGACTGACCTTCTGCTCCTCAGTTGCTCAAAGACAGTGGCAGCTCAGAAATGCAGCTGGTTTGCTGCCTTTCAATTAGTGGCAGATCAGGAGATTCAGCTGGTTTGCTGCTGCTGGTGCACTCTGGGAAATGTAGTTTTTTCCCACTTTCTGTGCTTTAGCTCAACAATATATATTCATCCATTCTCCTTACCCGCTTACCCTCACCTGGGTCAAGCGTGCATGTTGAACCATAGCCTATCCCAGCTGACTCTGGGGCGAGTGGTGTGATACACCCGAAAATGGTCATTAGCCAATCACAGGGCATCATCTCGATGTGTTTTGGTTTGTTCCAAAAATGCTGTAGTTCATTGATCCTGAACCGTTGTCATCTGGGACCTGTATTTTTCTATTGTCACGAGGTTGCGACCCACTTTAAAAAAAAATAGGATCAATCCACGACATGTTTGGTTAAATTGCCGTTAAACACGTATGTTCATACTGTTAATTATAATTACTTTGGTTACGTGTGTCAGGAGCCTTTCAACTGTGGATGCACATACTGTAACCTGTACAAAGTGTGTAGCTTGGCTCTGATCATTTCATTTTAGGAAAGTGGAAGATCAATAGTTTGCCTTCTTTTGAGGCAATACAGTTGCTTTGGTCTGCAGCCTTTAACAGTTTTAACAGTCTGAATTATTAGAGCAGAATGAACAGAACTTTGTTACTGTGACATGTGCAGCATATGAGTTGGTAAAAATATACACTATGATGTTATGCATATTTTTATTACCTCTACGCGCCCAACTTTTGGGTCCCGACCCACCCTCTGTTCAGTTGGTCGGTTGAGAGTCATTGCTGTAGATTAAGTGTGTCATACGAAAGGCCCACAAGCAAGATTCGACATACATCATTTGATATTGCCCGTTACAGCTTAAGAATTAGCATAGTCTATATTCATGCATTCATTCATTTTACGAACCAGTTTATCCTCACTAGGGTAGCAGGGGGTGCTGGAGCCTATCCCAGCTGTCTTCGGGGGGCAGTAGGCAGGGGACACCCTGAACTGGTTGCCAGCCAATCACAGGGCACACAGAAACGAACAAACATTCACGCTCACACTCACACCTAGGGACAATTTTGTGTGTTCAATTAGCCTGCCATGCATGTTTTTGGAATGTGGGAGGAAACTGGAGTACCCGGAGAAAACCCACGCAGGCACGGGGAGAACATGCAAACTCCACACAGGACGGCCAAAGGTTGGAATTGAACCCTGCACCTCTTCCCTGTGAGGCTGACGCGCTAACCAGTCGTCCGCTGGGCCGCACTGCTATTAACCTTGACGACACAGCTCCCACTCATGCATGTGCTTCGCATATTTTACCCCTCATTACTGCCCACATCTTTTGAGCAGTGCAGACTTCTCGTGAAGATCAACTGATCCACATGCTCATGTTTGAGTAGACTACATCAGTTGGAAATAATACCTCCCATAGTGCTTAAAACCCTTTCGTGCGCAAGACTGGTGGCTGGTCTACAGAGATATCGTTTAGCGAGGGATGACAGCAATGGACGCTCCTGCTGCTTTTTCCACCATTGTAGTGAGTTATTTTTCAGGGACAAAGACTCACAGTCTCTGTAGCTCCTCACTTGATCGACAGATATAGCTGTCCTCATTTCCTAGTCTTCTCCCAACAGCTGGTTTAGAGCTGATGTTTTCTTCTTTTTTGCAAGAAGGGTCAAGAGCTGAAATGAATACCAATGATCAGATATTGCTTTTTGTGTGCGTTCATTTTGCATGTCATTTTGAAGCCAACCTTTTTGCTGGTACATCATGACTGAGGTGTATCGATGGTGATGTCATCTGTATCATCCTTCAGTCAGTGTTCGGCTGAATGCAGCGTACACACGCCTGTAACAGTGACAGTAGCCAGAATAGATCTAGTTACAGCACCGAAGCGTAGCAGAGGGACTTTTTCACACAGAGATGTCGCTTCTTCTGACATCCTTGTGAATATGCTCTCAACATCGTCACTGAAGAAAGGCAAAGACTTGAACCCGAAGTCCAGATGTTCAGGTGGAAATGAGATCATCAAAGACAGTGTAGCGTTTGTCCAAGTTATTTGTGAATACAGGATTCATCGCTTTGAGTCCCATCCATCCATCCATCCATCCATTTTCCAATCTGCTTTATCCTCACAAGGGTCGCAGGGTGTGCTGGAGTGTATCCCAGCTGTCTTCGGACAGTAGGCAGGGGACACCCTGAACCGGTTGCCAGTCAATCGCAGGGCACACAGAGACGAACAAGCATCCAAGCTCACACTGACGGACAATTAAGAGTATTCAATCAGCCTGCCATGTATGTTTTTGGAATGTGGGAGGAAACCAGAGTATCTGGAGAATACCCACGCAGGCCCTGGGAGAACATGCAAACTCCACACAGGAAGGCCAGGATCGAACCCACAACCTCTGCACTGTGAAGTCGACTTGCTAACCACACGGCCACCGGGCCACTTTGATTCCCACTGCGTCTTGATCATATGCATTGAAGTAATTTTTAAACTTGGTTTTGGCTGGGGAAATCACAAAATGAGGGCTGCTTCTCTCCTGAAACGGTCGGCATCACAGTTTTGACTGGCGTTCTCACTTTGACATTGCCCTCACTTTTGCAAAAGTCTTTGTCCTTTCGAGTGTTCACATTTCCTTTCCTGAGATGCCTGGACCAGAGTGCAGCATAAATGTCAGGCTGTTGCTGCAAAAAAAGCTTTCAAGCATGTCATAGGAGCTGTTCTAACGGGTTGACACATCTTGAATGAGCCTGTGGGAAAGCAAGGCCAGCTGTTTTCATTTCTGCTGTAAAATATTTGGCACCCAAACACTCTGGCGAAAAAAGAAACCTCACCGTTCTCCTCGAGCTATCGTGTTCACTTTGAAGGCTGTCTGCCTGGCAAAAATAAGGGCGCCTGCAATGCACATGCGATGAGGGGGCATCTCTACCACCTCCCCAGCTAACAGCAGATTACTAGCATTGTCTGTCATGTCTGTCTGTCTGTTTGTTTGTTTTTTGGTTTGTTTTTTCAGTTCCAGCTGTAGTGAAGGGTGGTTTCCTCCAACTAGCGTACCTGTTTCAGATTAACATTAGCCTTGTATTTAAAGATGGCGATTTCTGCTCCTCCTTGTGGGATTATTGACCCTGCTCATTGTTGTGCCTCAAGTGTTGCAGTCTAGACCTCTCGATGTTATTCATCGTCGCTCTCATTTTTCATAGTTCCTTATTTGTAAGCATGTTTGTTCTTTTATAATTGTGTTTGGTCTTTGGTTTACATTATCGGACATTATGTTTGTGTATTCGGTGGTTCCTTGGACGTTGCCTTTTGCTAGCGCTTTTTGTTTATGCATTGTTTTCCCTGCCGCCTTGTGACCAGCGATTATCTGTTTGTAATTTGTCGGTACGCTTTTATGTTGATAAATATTTTTGTAATTGCACTTTGTCGCTGCGCTTTTCTGTCAATAAATATTTTTGTTATTGCACTTCGGCTGAGCCTGCATTTCTGGAATTCAAACCATTATTCTGTTCGGTTCAGAACCTGACATTGTTGGTCACAAGGGCTGGATGCTCTTCAAGAAGGTTCCAATCAGGCTGTTTGAAACATGGCTGTTTCAGCAGAGCACCTACCTGGATATTCCTCTCCATGTGGGATCCTTTGAACATCCCGATCTCTAAGATATGACTCTTTAACTGCCAATTTGAATTGTTAAGCTGGGCTGTGGTCATCACACATGACAGCCAAGCCGCTCACTCTGCTTGTGCCAGTTCATCTTCAACTTGCCTCTTCACTTGAGGAACACACAACGCCGGCATACGTACATTGTTGATATGCTTTCAGGATGGAAATGCATTAGTTGGCTCTTTGGCAGGGGTCTCAAACATACAGCTTGTGGGCTGGAACCTGCCCGCTATTGGGTCCTTGCAATCAGACCCCCAGGATGATTTTTTTTTTTAAATAAACACTGGATTTATATATTTATAATCAAATGCAATCCTTAAAATATCCACTAAATGGTGCACTCTTATGTCAGGGCAGAGCGACACAATGTTATGGGGGTTGAAGAGACGGCGCTTAACAGCGGTTGAAAGCGGTTGATAGCAGTGAATCTTTTGCTAATTACAGGATAGTCTTGCCAAAATGTCTTTGTCAAAAACGAGAAAAGCTGATGCTTACTGCAGAGTTTTCCCAGAAATCTGGCCCGCTTGCTACTTATTTACAAAGTTGAATGGGAAACCTATGTGCTTGGTGTGTGATCAACAAGTGTCGGAAGGAATATCATATGCAGGATCAGTGTGAGACTCATCATGGCGGAAAATATGGCCAGTTGCAAGGACAACTGAAACGAGACAATATAAATTATTTGCTGGTGGGTCTGAGGAAACAGCGGTGAGTTCAGCTTCAGAAAAAAGCTGTGCCATGATTGGTCCTTCCCTGAGCTGTGAGCAACTGTGATGTCATTTTCGGTTGACAGAAAGTGGCAAAATGGCCACGTTCTGGAATGGATTAAAAAATAAAATGCTGGACTCATATTCCAAAAATACAATATTAATCAGTAAGCTGTGTTTTGAGTAGCATATAGAACATATTGTCAAGAAAATGTTGGAGTTGAATTCCCCTTAAATTTCAAACTTTGCCTTGCAATACCTCTGTAAATCAATCCTCAATTTTGGGTGATTACACGGCTCCTCCGGCCAAAGGGAAGGAGCTGCATGAAGGGAAAGAAAAATTGTAATCAGTTCTGATCAAGGCCATTTAACAAGCTTTGTGAATGTCTCAATCATGCCCTGCAATCTATTCGGTCCATAAAACCGAACACACACTCTCTTGTGCTTTATGTCGCGTTCTCTATATTTTTCTTATGACCCCCCCCCCCCTACCTCCTCCCCCACGACCCCTCAGAGAGACTCTCATCTTTTTGCTATTCATGAATACGGCTCCCAGTTTGTTCATTGAAATGGTATCCCTGCATGGTGTCCTCCCAACACCCCACTGCGATGACTGGCTTGCATTTAGGTCGCCGACTCAATCAGGGTGTCCTTATTGGCGATTGTGTGGAAATAATGAGATCTATCATTTTCACTATAATTCAAATCTCATAGGGAGTTTGAGGGTCTGATATCATAAGTGTACTTTTAATGAGATAAAGGGATCTATAGTACTCACGACATTGTGTGTTAATTATACAGGAACATGGCGTATCCCCAGCAATGTAAACTTGACCATACTTCCTTGTGCCATAAAGCTATAATCATCCACACGGGCCTGTTTTATTTGTGCCAAATAAATGATTATCTCCGTGTTATTCTGAAAGAAATTTAATAATAGCATTTTCCAGATAATAATCCTCACAGATTAAACACATTAAACTAATGGGGTGTAAAGAAATCATGTTAATTAGATCAGATTGTGGAGCGGAAAGCCTTTTTCAAACGGAATGTTTTCCAGAGTGAAATTCAATTTCCTCAGATTAGACTGTTAGAACACGCTCAAGTGGGTCGTCATGCCATGCAAGATAAAAATATTAATTACTGTGCTGTCTGTTTGAGTTTGGTGTTTTGCTTCAGAGGAAATTCTACAGAACATGGGAGAGTTAATTTGACATCTGCAGCTAAAATAGGGGAGCAGCAGAGGTTGCCCACACCTTTTTCCATCATACGAGCTACTCACAATCAAAATGTGTATTTATTAATTTACTGAGAATTCTTTATCTGCACAATATTTTGGAGGGGGGAGCATAGAGAGAATACGAAGAAGAACAGAGACAAAGTAGGAGAGGACAAAAACATTGTTGTTGAATGCCATTTTATAAAGTTGTGCTCAATGCAAATAATTAAAAACAAAAGGAGGTTACATGAACCAGTACTGCACAATCCCAATTACTGTCCATTTTTGTCCTTACTTGATTCTCATCACTTGCACTGAATGCAATTAGCCAGGGATGCACAGGCTGGACATTAACTGCTGATAGCGAGCAAAAAACACTTCCATATGTTCATCAGTGATGTTAGAGAAATATATTGGCTGGAATTTACTGCCGCTGCATATTTCCCTACTTCTGTGAAGCGATAATACACGAGTTAGATGAGGCAAACACACTTCAAAAATAGCATTGTGAAAAAAAAGTCACCTCACTCTGTATGATAATTGGCTTACTTGGTCCTCTAATCATTTCTGCATGTTTTATTAAGCTGAGAGTAGACACAACAAATTGGAAGCTAACAAAGCAACTCTAGCTTGTGGTAGTTTGGCGGCAGATAGCGCCGTTGTATGCGTATGCTAGGTGGCAGGAGTACGAATGACCCTTGTGAGGATAAGCGATTCAGATAATGGATGGACGGATAGTTGAAATACTCCCCATACTCATCTTTTGACAGCATTTATGGCATTTTTTTTAGGTGTTTTAACCCTTTCAGGGACAGTGGTTGCTACTGTGGACAGCTTATCATGTTATCAGGTTACAGGTTGCATGAAAGGGTGAAGCACACTAAAATGCTACAGATTTAAAAACATTTAATACGTTGTTTCCCAAATGTTATTGAATCAAGGCACAAAATTTAAATCACGGGACACCACTTGGCAACACAATTCACAAAAAATGGCTACACTGGTTATTTATGTATTGTAGCTTCTGTCATCTAGAGGAAGAGCATCTGGTTTTTCGGACTGGCGCACCGAGGGGGAATCGCTGCTTTAATATATTGAGAGAGCCCAAGAGAAATGGATAAGAGTCTGTACCATTTCCCATCAACATGCAGTAAAGGAATTCTCTGTCCCCCGCCCAGCCCCCCTCACTCCGACTGACAAATTTATCATCTGGCAATATGCATTTAAAAAAAAAAAATAATAATTAATACCCAAAGATGTACATTATAACATCAACCACCACCCGTTGTTCTCTGAAGGCGCCAAAATGCCAAATGGGAGAGGATTGATACATTCAATAATCTCTTTCTTATCAGCAAGAAGGAAGCTGAGCTCGATAAACCGAGTCTCCTGTTCACCCTTTCCAAATTTGCCCAACGTTGCCCAAAACCACACATGATATGGCCGCCCCCAACCCCCCTTCCCATTCAGGCCAAAAGGGCAGGTGTTGAAGCACTACTGCGGGTCGATCTGTGCACATCCCTGATAAATACTGTACAAGTGACTCGCCTGAATAATTTTTATGGCGTGATACTTGTGTGAGCTCGATAGAGGAGCCAATGATTTTTCCAAATGGAAATAAGGGTCATAATATTTAACAGCTATCGTGATACGAATAATGCAAGAAGATTGGAGCTGGAAGATTTATAACGCGCTCTGAGCCCTTCCTTTGCAGCGTTGCAAATTCCCTTCCCACTGAAGCAGTTTCTATATCATTCTTCATGCCATTGTATCAAAGCCAACAATGGCAGTTTAATTAGTCCCAGAGCCGGGCAACTCTCCCAACCTCCATCAGTCTGAATCATTGCACTCGCCATCTCTCTCAGGCTCTGTCTCCTTCTTCCCGCATCACTGTCTCCCTCATCTATCCTGTTACAACACAATAAGCTTGTGAACTTCGCAGTCCGATTCACTTTGATGCTCATTTTATCATGCGGCCTCCCATTTGGCTGCCACATAGCGGCGCGGCGAAAGGGAGCCTGGCAACGGGGAAGCTAAATGTGAGCACAAACCATTCCAGCACTGAGGCAAATTAACTTCCATTGTTAAAGCTATGATGCTTGGGTGAAAGGAAACTATAATGAAAGTGTTCCAGGAGGAAAAGAGGAGACTATGAAGCCGGTTTTTAACTTCAGTTTCAGTATACAGTATGTATAATATAATATAATAATAATATAATATAATATAATATAATATAATATAATACTCGTACTATGTCAGAGACAAGCAATACTAATAATATTGATTGAATTGTTTGAATGAAAATATTTGGATGCAAGGCTGTTCCACTCCAGTTCGGTTTGGTGCAGCCAAACGATTGGATCGCGACTTGGCTCCAGAGTTCGTGAACGCTAACGACAAAACAAAACAAAAAAACTGATATTTTCAGCTTCTTTGACATGCTCACCAAAGTTGAACACGTTTTTGCTTTGCATGTGCGCCACTCGCCCAACCATCTCTTGGGAGTGAATGATGTCGTTTTTGCATATTCCTGCTAGCTAACCAACAGAAAAACAGAAGCATACCAAGAAACGCTGACCACAACATTGCTTCTCACCATCTTGACTTTGCACATGAATTGGTAATTGCATCAACTATTTGTTGTCTTATATGATTTGTTTTTAACTTTTAAGAGGATATCCAGTGGCCACCAGAACTGTCTAAAACAGCGGTGCCCAATACGTAGATCGCGATCGACCGGTAGCTCGCGGACTGGTCCCAAGTCGATCGCGAGGTGTCTAGAGGGGGAAAAAAAACAAAACAAAACAAACCATCCATGTATCTGTGTGCGTGTTATTAATACGATATATTATTATGTTAGTGCACACTGCACCCTTAGCATCCTATCAGTCTCACTTTCACAAGACGTATTTTAAAAAAATAAATAAATAAAAGTAGGTCACCTTTAACCTACGGTGGCGCGTGACCTGCATCACCGGAAGTTGTTAGCGGTTAGCGGTCTGCAATTGCAGCTTGCGACCGGAGCTTTTGCTCTATACAGTCAAACCACGGTTTTAATCCATAATCCGTTCCAGAAGGCTGTTCGAAAACTGAAATTGTTCGAAAACCGAAACCACGCTTTTTAAAAAATATTTTTTTTTACTGAACAGGTCTGCTCACAATGGTCAAATAGTGCATTCAAGTGCGCTCAGTTTGTTCCAGAACCGAAATTTGTTCGTCATCTGAGGCATAAAAAACTCACAATTTTTGGTCGAAAACCGAATTGGACGAGAACCGAGACGCCCGACACCGAGGTTTGACTGTATCTTTTATTGTTATTATTATTCTCATTCAGAGTTTGTTTCATGTACAGGGCACTGGCAAAGAATGGCAATCCGGAGGGCCGGAAGACGGCGGTACACGTGAGCTACGATAGCACGCTGTAAAACTGCGTCCCATGCCTCCCGTCAGGGCTCCCACTAAGGTAGGCAGTGCTTTCATTTTCACAAACCCCACAAACTCTTGCGACCACTTTATTTTTCTGTTTCGTTCATGTTAGGGGACATTATGACTGTTGCTTATCATGGCATGTGGGTGGAAGTGCGTGCCTGTGCGGTAACGGGTCGATCGCGAGACAGTGGTTGTTCGAAAAGTAAATTGGGCACCCCTGGTCGAAAACATATTTCCTCTTTGGAACCCACTCCCTAATTTCATTTGGAAAAAAAGTGTTTGTTTTCAGTTTAAAATGGCTTACCGTCATTGGAATGCCGCACATTTTCCTGTTCTTTGTCTCATTTTTTTTTAATTAATTTTAAAATGTGGTTTATAGTGTGGCGGCCTGGTGGTCCAGTGGTGAGCGCGTCGACCTCACCGTGCAGAGATATTGGGTTCAATTCCAGCTCCGGCCTACTTGTGTGGAGTTTCCATGTTCTATCCGGGCCTGCGTGGGTTTTCTCCGGGTACTCTGGGTTTCCTCCCACATTCCAAAAACATGCATGTCAGGCTGATTGAACACTCCAAATTGTCCCTTGGTGTGAGTGTGAGCGCGGATGTTTGTTCGTCTCTGTGTGCTCTGCGATTGGCTGGTATCGGTTCAGGGTGTCCCCTGCCTACTGCCCGAAGACAGCTGAGATCGGTTCCAGCAGCCACCACAGCCCTTGTGAGGATAAAGCGGCTCAGAAAATGGATGGATGGACGGGTTTATAGTGCAGTGCGACATGTTTTTTTTTCTTCTTTAAGGGGCATTTTTGACTGGTGTGGAGCAACCTACAGTCCGAAAAATACAGGATACAAAATGAATAGATGAGAATTATGAATTATTCTGTTGTTAAAGTACAGTCCTGTAAAATTGATCAATTCTTTGTTGACGTCCTGAGCTTTGTGGAAATGTGTATTTTTAGTTTTATTCCACGCTGTGTTAGAATTATTTTTCGATTTGCAGGTTTCCTGCTGTCTGACAGTGAGTGCCAAAGATTATTCAATAATCCTGAATTGGGAGCTGCTGTGAAACATGAAAGGACATTCATCCACAACTCGATGTAGCTGCTTATTCGCCCATACCAGTTTCATTGCTGAAGGGAAAAAAGGTCTGTCAAGTCAAGTCACCGTTCTCCTCTAACCTTTTCCATCACCCAGCAGGCCTTGACGGAAAACACTTTTACAACTGAGAAAGCAACAGTTTGGCCATAATGCTGCGGGTGGAAAAAGAATGGAGCTGTGATTTGGTGTCCATTTGTGATTGAGTTGTTAATGGGTCTTATTGTGCCGGTATAAAATAGATCGCTGATGTAGAAAAGCGAAGATGAATCAGTGTGCATTTGACATTGGAGGCTAGAAAGAAAGTTTTCATGATTTGGTCATAAGACATCAAGATAGGTTTTCATTCTGATTCAACTGTTAAATTGATCATGACACGCCCACTTCATGTGAGTGCACAGTGCCTAAAAAGTATGGCTGAAAATTCAGTCATAGCAAAATAAATCTCATGAATTCAAACTAATTCTCCGAAAAGAGAATATGACAAATATGTTCAGATCTCAGTGAATCTTCATCAGATTTGTAATGCATGCTGAAGTAAAACTGTTTAGAAATAAGCTCTAGGGCTCAACTGAGATGGAGTTTTCTTTCTTTATTTTTGGTGGTCAATGCTGATTTTTGTCCTCGGTTTTCGAACGTCTCGGTTGTCGACCAATTTGGTTTTCGACCAAAAACTTTGAGTTTTTTATGCCTCGGATGATGAACAAATTTCGGTTCTCGAACAAACTGAGTGCACTTGAATGCACCATTTGACTCCTCTTGCCTTCCTTACACGAGGAAGTGACGCTTCCTCGGGTAGATGAGGAAGTGACGCTTCCTCGTTTTGCTTTCCATTGTGAGCAGACGTGTTCAGTAAACATTTTTATTTTAAAAAGAGCGTGGTTTCGGTTTTCGAACAATTTCGGTTTTCGAACACCCTTCGTTCCAGAAGGCTGTTTGATTATGGATGAAAACCGAGGTTTGACTGTATAATGTATTCAACATTCCCCCCACCCAATACATTTCAATTAGCGTAAATTAGAATTGCTTGGCGTTTAACACATTTTTGTTTGATTTATGTGGCATTCTTTTTTTTTTTTTTTTTTTTCTTTTTTTTTTAAACGAGACAATTGAGATTTGCTTTATTTTGAATGACTTAGAGATAAGGTGAAAAGCTTGGTCATCCAGAAGGGGCTCAGACTCAAGCCGCTTCTCCATGAGGAGAGGAGCCAGAAGAGGTGGCTCAGGTTTCTGATTAGGATGCCTCCTGGATGCCTCCCAGGTTAGGTGTTCGGGGCATGTCCCACCCGCAGGAGGCCCCAGGGACGACCCAGGACACGCTGGAGAAACTATGTCTCCCCGCTGGCCTGGGAAAAATCTCAGGATCCCCCGGGAAGAGCTGGAACAAGTGGCTGGGGAGAGGGGCGTCCGGGCCCTGCTAAGGCTGTTGCCCCCACAACCCGACCCTGGATGAGTGATTAAAAAAATGGATGGATGGATGAGTGACAGGTTCGTAAAATGATCTTCTCAACAAATTTCATGATATATATTTGAGGATGGGTGGCCTGGTGGGCCAGTGGTTAGCGCATCGACCTCACAGTGCAGAGGTACCAACTTCAATTCCAGCTCCGGCCTCCCTGTGTGGAGTTTGCATTTGCTCCCCGGGCCTGCGTGGGTTTTCTCCGGGTACTCCGGTTTCCTCCCACATTCCAAATACATGCATGGCAGGCTGATTGAGCACTCTAAGTAGTCCCTTTTTGGCCATTGTTTGAAAGGCCATAATGGGCCGATTTAATCAGCCAGTCGATTAATTAGACCGGCCCTCAAAAGCCTTCAGCTTCCTTGTGGCAGTAGTTCCCATCTAGTGCCATTTGTGTTACAAAACAGTTTTATTTATGCAATTTCTGTATCACCGAACCTCCTTTATTTCATTTAATGGGATGCATTTGGGTCCTCCAAATGATGCAAATGAATGAAGATCACTACTCTGTGACATGACACAAATGGGACGGGGCCATCCCAGAAATTCAAAACAATTATGATGAACGATATTCACCGCCTATAAGTGACTTCATCACCATTCACCCATGGGTGAAGAAAATGTGTCTGAATGCTGCAATTGTTACCATTTAGAAATTCCCACCAGCTATGATATTGTGGAAAGAATTTCTGAGACTTGTTTCCAGCCTGGTCTTCCTAATTTTCGAGCTAATGAGTATTTTGTAGCCTCTGTAGAATTGTTGAGGTTTTTTTCTTCAAATGGTAGATTGTGATTTTTGCTCTCTTGAGCTTTTTGTTCATTTCACTAATAGTTATTTTGAAGTCAATATAGACAGCTTTCAAATGTTTCTGTCATTAACCGCTGTTGTTTTGATCTATCACTAATGAGATTGGTTAATTTGTACACAGCGGTTTCCTTCTTCTTCAGGACATACAAAATCAGACGGCATGCGTCCACACTCTGCCACTCTTTATAAACATAAATGACAGTGGACTCACAGCTCCTCACACCTGAATTCACTCATTCATTTCAAAATGTATTTAAATTAGAAAACAAAGAATCGGTTTTGTTTGCCGCGTTTCTCTTCTGGTGTGGTGGTGGGGTGGTTAGGCGTGAGCAAAGTCCCGGGTTTTGATATAAAATCTTCATTCAGCATTTGTTGTCAAATCCTTTGGGTTTATCAATCACCCCTCCCCACCAAGGCATTGGTTATCAATTATACGCAGATTTTCACTATTTGCAGGCTGGCCTGGCCCCTACAGCAAAACGATTCCCCAAAATTGGAACATTTGATTATCCTATATGTTATTTTTACAGGGTTGGCATATAACCATCCATCAATCCATTTTCCGATTCGCTTTATCCTCACAAAGGTCGCAGGGCGTGCTGTAGCCTATCCCAGTAGGTGGGGGACACCCTGAACTAGTTGCCAGACAATCGCAGGGCACACAGAGACGAACAACCATCCACGCTCACAATCACACCTAGGGACTATTTAGAGTGTTCAATCAGCCTGCCATGCATGTCTTTGGAATGTGGGAGGAAACCGGAGTATCCGGAGAAAACCCAAGCAGGCACGGCGAGAACATGCAAACCCACGACCTCTGCACTGTGAGGTTGACACGCTAACCACTGGACCACCGGGCCGCCCGGGTTGGCATATATAAATAAACAAATATTGAATAAGTAGAAAATAAATCAATTGCAAAATGGGTGCACTTGCATTCAGTAGCCACTTGGGGCTCAAGATTGGGCAAAGTATGTCACCCTCACCAACCTCCCCGTCAAAGGCTGTAAGAATCTTATCCTCCATGACCAACAGATCACTATATCATACATTTGATGAAAAGAGTCATCAAAATGGCTGTTCGTCTGAGCGGCGGAAAAAGGCCAGCCAAGCAATTCTGCTCAGCGACGGGAGCCTATACAAGTGCCCAACAGGGAACCAACCACAGGTGGAAGGCTGTGTTGAAAAAAAGACAAATGTGTGGGTATGTGTGCACGCACAAACACAAAAACACACAACTTCAAAAATTGAGAAATAGAAAGTGCTCATATGGCATTTTTTTTAATTTGCATTTTAACAACAGTAGCAGCAGCATGAGCATTCAGCTGAGCTGTCAGATTATAAATGCTGCTTCATTGATTTAACCGAGTTTGATTTATGTTTGCGAATGTCCCCTGTCATAGAGACTCGGCAGCAAGTGGAGCATATGCTTGTACGTGATGTTATGTGTCATACTGGTCGGGGCAGTAGAGTTAAGCTTCTGTATATGACGCGTGAATTATCATGAACAACCATGAAGTGCACAAAGCAGGTGTGTGCCATGACATGGATTATTCAAATTAACAGCATTGAAAAACTGAAATGTGTGGCAACAAAGCTGGAAGCATAAACCCTAACCCTAACAGCATTGAAAAACTCTTGGGTTTTAACTGCACGGAATACATTTGTACAACATACTGTGCTCCTATTTGTCATGGTTGAGATTTTTGGGTGTTTTGTTTTCAGCTCCAGCCTTCAGCGGCACACCTGACACTTTTTGTAATCAACGTCGATGACTACTTAAAACCGCCATGCCGACAACCCAATGTCGGATTATTCGCCTTGCTCACTAATTACTCTTGTACCAGGTGCAATTCTCGAGACGCTCGTGATCTTATTCTCAGTTTTGTTCATGAGATAATTTGTTCTTGTTGGAAAGTAATACTTAAGTTTCTAATTCATAGTACAGTCAAACCTCGGTTTTCGTCCATAATCCGTTCCAGAAGGCTGTTCGAAAACCGAAATTGTTCGAAAACCGAAACCACACTCTTTTTAAAATAAAAATGTTAACTGAACACGTCTACTCACAATGGAAAGCAACACGAGGAAGCGTCACTTCCTCGTGTCAGGAAGGTGAGAGGAGTCAAATGGTGCATTCAAGTGCGCTCAGTTTGTTCGAGAACCGAAATTTGTTCGTCATCCGAGGCATAAAAAACTCGAAATCATTGGTCGAAAACCAAATTGGACGAGAACCGAGACGTTCGAAAACCGAGGTTTGACTGTACATATAATTTTTTTGTATTTCTCATGATTGAATTTTGAGTCCCAGCGATCTCATTTGTACTTTGTTGGTCTTGCGATTTTTGTAAATACACGTTGTTTTTTTTGGGGGGGTCAAATCATTTTATCCATGTCTACATTTTTGGGATCCACTCTTATCCAGATTATTCTGGATCGTGACATCATTAAACCTACAACAACCTTAAACTGACCTCAAACACCATGGGGGAGCCCTCTGAAGAAAATTACCTTGAAATCAAAGTACAGGAAAGCAGAGTCTAAGTGGAGAACTAAACTCCAAACTTACCATTCACTTTGACCTGTCTTTGCAAGTTTAAGTCTCAATTGCCTACCCCACACCACTTTTCTGAAACTATTAGTACCTCAACCTCAACAACATTAGAATTAGGTTTGCTGTGTTTGATTAATTGACCAATTCCCCAAATCACGTAGGACCACAATTCCTCTCATGATATAATTGCAATGTATTTGCTTTGCCATTTTCGTGAAAAAGGGAGGTCATCAGGTCGATAAATGATAGAATGACGGAAAACCACCCAGGAATAACTAAATTGCCATATCAGTATTTGATACTGTTGATCAAAAAAACTAGCTCAAAAGATACTGAAGTTGAAACGATGAACAAGCTGGCATGACTCAATACCATCTGATTTTTTCAAAAACTATTGAAATATCTCAGCTTAATGAGCTGCAGCAAATAATCAGTTGCTCACTTCCTAAACCCCTGAAAGTATCTGCCATTAATTCACTTCTAAAAAAAGAGAACTGGTGGCTTCCATGTTATCTGAGTATAGACTCATCTCAAACCTCCTCTTCTTCGCCAAGATTGTCGAGAAAGTGGGTTTTAATCAACTCAACAATTTGTCGAACTCAAATGGACAAATTTCAATCAGGTTTCTAACCTCATCTCAGTACAGAATCAGCTTTTATCAAAGTGATAAACGATTGAACACAGAGTCAAGAAAGATGTCAGTTCTCGTCTTATCGGATGTCAGTATGGCGTCTGCCTGTTATCGGGATCGCTATCTTGCTTCTTCAGAGCTTGCGGACGAGCTGATCCTTTGAAACAGATGTGTTTCAGTAGGGAGAGATGGGAAAACAGGCAGGACATCGGCCCGTGAGGAACGGGTTTGAACACCTCTGCAGTAGAACTGAATGTACCATTGAACAAGGTGGAAATTTGGTGTTGTGATAGATGGACCAGTCATACAGTTTAAAAATGGTTCAGGTCCTACTAGAAGGAAAGGAGTTATTTTGTAACCATTGAAAGTTTTGAATCTGATCGAATGGCCATGACATATGGGGTCCCTCAAGGTCAGTCCTCAGACCGCTTTTGTTCAGCCTGAATATGGTACCACTGGGTGAGATCCATTGACCATGATAGTCATGCACATAACCCAGCTATAGCTAGCAGTTTTCCCAAATGAGTACATTGCAATGAACCAAACTTTCCTCCAACTAAACCAAACAAAATGGAGGTAATTGTTTTTGGCAATAAGGAAAAGAGGATTCCTGTTGGTAAACACTTGAAGATCACTGTCTGAAAGTCTGAAACCTTATCGCTGTCTCCCAGTCAGTCAAATGTAGAATATAATTTAAAGTCCTGCTACTGATCTATAAATGATTGAATTGTCTGAATATAATAAAGAATTGCTAATGGATGTAAACTCAGTCGGAGTCTGTGGTCTGCATAACTCAGGTCAGGGCCCCGATTTCAAAGCAAACATTTGGAAGCAGCGATTAGATGTTATGCTGCACAGCGCACACACATGGAATAAGTTGTCGACAGAAGTGAAGTTAACCTTAAGTGTAAATGTTTTTAAGTCCAGGTCAAAAACGATGCTCCCCCCTCCCCCTCAATGTATATGACTGTGCTCTTTTGAAGCATGAAAAACATATATTTTTCGTGCACTGTACGATGTGGTTATTCATTTTAATAAGCTAGCTATTATTTCTGTACTTTGTTTTAAAATGTCTTTAATTGTTTGATTGTTAAATGTACTTTTAATCACGTCAAGCAAAGATTTACTGTCATGAGTCAATTTTGCTAATCTCCAACAGGTGGCAGGGGTGGGCTGATTCATTCCAGCTGCGCACCTGTCTCGCATCAATAAATCAACGTGATCACGGACGACTTCAGGACTCTCGACTGTTCAGCGTCGGATAATTCACGTTACTCAAGCCATTGTTCCAAGTGCAATTATTGAGAAGTTCACAGATTTTTCTCAGGTTTTTCTTTTGCCTGGTAGTCATTTTATTTAGATAGCTATTCTCGGTTTTTATATGTCACGATTTGGTTCTCTTGGACTTTTGAGACAAGCTATTTCAGTTTGTATTTTCCTTGCTTTTTGCAAGTGGTTTTTGTTCCTCTCGTTTTATGCTGGTTTGTTGACCATAGTAAGTAGTGATGGCAAAATGAAGCCTCATGAAGCAATGAAGCTTTGCAGCCAATTGGTTTGCACATGTAGCTTCATTGTGCTTCATTTACTCTATGGCGCCATCAAGTGGTCTGTTAACCCCAAGAGGTCAACAGTGTTAAGAATTCAATGGCTGTTTGCCATTGACACAAGCTTCGAAGCCTCGGCACATTTCAGCCCATCACTAATAGTAAGTGCGATTTTTATGTTTGTAAATAAACCAGTTAGGTTCTTGTCTAGGGCGGCCCGGTAGTCCAGTGGTTAGCACGTCGGCTTCACAGTGCAGAGGTACCGGGTTCGAATCCAGCTCCGGCCTCCCTGTGTGGAGTTTGCATGTTCTCCTGCGTGGGTTTTCTCCGGGTGCTGCGGTTTCCTCCCACGTTCCAAAAACATGCATGGCAGGCTGATTGTGCACTCTGAATTGTCCCTAGGTGTGAGTGTGAGCGTGGATGGTTGTTCGTCTTTGTGTGCCCTGCGATTGGCTGGCAACCGATTCAGGGTGTCCCCCGCCTACTGCCCGAAGACAGCTGGGATAGGCTCCGGCACCCCCCGCGACCCTAGTGAGGATTAAGCGGTTCAGAAAATGGATGGATGGATGGGTTCTTGTCTACGTTTTTTGGGATCCACCCCCATCCGGATAATTCTGGAGAATAACCGAATTATCTGACCATGGATCCCGTAGACCTGGATATGATGTCCTTTGGCCAGCCAAGGACAACTGCTTCACGCATCACCGGACAACAGTTTTATCAACATTTGCCAAAATGAATTTTATCCTGAATTTGGCAGATTGTTAGATGTGAATTTCGAACCCTGGTCTTATGAGAGTAATGCGTTACGTAGTTATGTGCATCACTGTAAAGAACTTCTGATGACTAGATACCGTATTACACTTTCTCTCGTCCTCTGATAGCAACATAAAAAGGCAAAGCAAGCAAGGAGTCAGCCAGATTTAAGTAGAGAGAAACTTTTTGAGGCGAGTTTCACACTGTTGATTACGTGTTCCCTTTTCAGTTTAGAGCGGTATACATCCAGTGTAACTAACTCCTTTAAAAAGAAGATCAGTGAAGGCAAGTGTGGATAATCTCACCACCGTGAACCACTGGGCCCCGAGAGTGTTTTCCCACCACATCAAAAAATCTTTGAACGCTGACGTGACATCAGACTGACAAGCACCCGATATTAGAGTGTGGTATCAAAGCACACATGAAAGAAAACACATTTTGTTATTTAACAAGAAAAGTTATTCCCATCGACATGCCCAAAACGAAATCTTTATTGAATGTGAATGGGGAAAATGCGTGTGAGTCAAAGTGAATGTTAACAAGCTTGTACTGAGGAATTTGTAGATCATTTGGCACTAATCTCCATGCGGTGATTTGTTTTTCAAGTGATCCATCAATAAGTCTCCGTGATTGCAGTGGCAATTCCCATCACACGTGCAGACGCGCGCACATTCACTCATCTAAATTGGTTTCACTGATTAAAAGCAATGTAAACACCTGATTAAATGTATTGCAGAAAAACATTCCCCATTAAAAAAAAAAACACCTTCGCAGGCCTCCATCACCAGTCCTGATTACAGATACCGTTGCCATAGTAACAGCTGCATCATTTTACTCGTGTGAAGGTCATCGTCTGTCCTTGAAATTCTCAGTCAATCCTTTCATCTTCTTTCAGTCATCTTCAATCCACCTTGCCGTTGCTTTCATTTTCCTTTTACCATCTCATTTCCGCCCCTGGTGGCCTCTTTTGGTCATTTCTCATCTGCCATTACTTCCCGGTGCTCCTCCTGTTTTCTATTTTCATTCACGCTCCCTCCATCCGGGTGTCCTTTGCCCCTTCGCATTTCCATGTTTTCAACCCTGCTTTGTCATTCTGTTTTTCTTCATCCCACCTCCTCTTATTTTCCTCCTCATCTACTCTCTGTGGTCCCTTATTGCCTCAATGTGTCTCCTCATCTTTTTTTTTTTTTCTTAGCCGCTCCTTCCGAATCTCCTCTTCCTCTGGAGCATCTTCGCCATTCTCCACCTGTTTTCCTCTTTTCACCCTCCCATTATTATAATCACCCTGCTCTCCCCTCTTCCTTATGATCCTTCGCTCTCATCCTCTTTGCACATCAGCCATCATCCATGTTGGCTGTGTTTTGCCATTCTAAGTACTGCCACCTTGCATTACCTTTGAGTTTCTACTTTGTGCTCCTGCTGGTTATGCTCTGGTGTATGCACCCGTTCCCTCTATCACCGCATGCTCACAAGAGATGCAAAGGATTCTAACTCAAGCCCTCAAGGTATTAGCTGCTTCCATGATTTGGTGAATATTTTGGTGTTATTTATTTATTTATTTATTTATTTAATGGATTTGCTATCTGTGTTTATTCTGTGGGCGATGGGCTTGAACATAAATCAGTCTGATAATATTTAGGCCCCAAGGCATCCTTAATAGTTGTTTTCAGAGCTGATTATTTGGGTCTTTTTTTCTTTGTTTGTGATACTGCTCATCTGGCATTTTGCATTTGGGGTTTTATGATCACATAAAAATGATCAAATACTGTCAAAAGAACAATTGTTTTGTTTTCAAACAGCCTTTGAGCATTCTTATTGTAAAAATGACATGATGATACGCGGGATGCACCGTTTGTGTTTATTCCGTTGATTTCATTCTTCACATCGTAATTCTGTGTTCTTTTATGATTTTTTTTTTTTTAACTAATGGTGCATATTACTAGACCCTGTTTCATAATAGATCTTTCCGAATCAATTCTGTGCTGGAAATAATAACTTGTATTACTGTGGTCAACGGTGACAAAGATAGTGTCAGGTGAGAATGGGAGCACACAAACGTAGACAAGGATAATTGGAAAGCAAGGGATTCATTACAGAAAACGCAATAGCAACAAAAGTCGCTGGCAACAAAGAGCCAGGCTAAAACCAAATAAACGCAAAGGGCTTGTAAATAGCAAGAACAATAGATAGCGCAAAATCACTTGCCAAGAAAGTGACAAAGAATTCCAATTACCCGAAACGCAGTGAACATGAATGATAAACTAACAATCAATTCTCACACGCGAGAATAAAGCACCAAGATTAGAGAGCTATGCAACATGAACATGAATATCCAGAACAGGGGTTGGCAACCCAAAATGTTGAAAGAGCCATATTAGACCAAAATAAAACAAATATGTCTGGCGCCGCAAAAAAAAAAAAAAATTAAAAGCCTGATATAAGCCGAACAATGAAGACAACACATGCTGTATGTATCTGTGTTAGCTATATTAGCCTGTTATCAAAATGACTAAGTTGACTACAAATACACAATGAGCCTTCATGATTAAATGTTTGTCTTTTGTTTCCCTGCAGTGCATCCTGTAGTGCATGGGTGCCCAACCTTTTTTGACCTAAGACCTCCTTTTCGATCAACCAACCTCCCGCGATCAACCCATTAAAGCATACGCACGCACTTACACACACATGCCATAATGAGCAACAGCCATAACGGCCCCTAAGATGGTCAAGGCATGGGACGCACTTTTGCAGCGTGTTAACTGTCGTCGCTACAACAGCCACATGCCTGGCATCCCACCCTGCTTATAGAAATGTGTGTCGCAGGCTATGACGCAAATCTTCGTTCACAGAAATGTTGAAATGTAATACAGTCAAACCTTGGTTTTTGTCCATAATCCATTCCAGAGGCCAGTTCGAAATGTTCGAAAAACGAAACCACGCTCTTTTAAAAAAAAAAAAGAAAAGTTTATTGAACATGTCTGCTCACAATGGAAAGCGACACGAGGAAGCGTCACTTTCTCATCTACCCGAGGAAGCGTCACTTCCTTGTGTAAGGAAGGTGAGAGCAGTCAATTGGTGCATTTAAGTGCGCTCAGTTTGTTCGAGAACCGAATTTCGGTCGTCATCCGAGGCATAAAAAACCAATTTGGTCGAGAACAGAGACATTCGAAAACCGAGGTTTGACTGTATTTATTCTCCACATTTTTACAGCATTGGAAAACTTTAAGAATGTTTATGTCATGTTTGTCCTCCGATAGAAACCATATTATAAGAAAAGCAAACAAACAAAAATCCCATCCCCATCTTTTTCCATTTTCAAAGTTTTATGAAAATGGGAGCCACTAGGGCGGCACTAAAGAGCCGCGGTTTTCTGACCCCCGGTCTAGAAGATTGAACACCCGGTACTAGGATGATGAGCAAGGTTGAATCATCCGACAAAGTACTTCCGTAGCTGAAGTCCTATAAAAGTCAGCTGATTGAAATGTATGACAGGTGCAACGCTGGAGGGAACTCCCGCAGGAAGTGAAGGAACAAGACAGAGAACAAAACCATGACAGAGAGGACTTCTCATGGAGTAGGCACAAACTTGCAGGCTCCCTTCAATTTTTCATTCTCTACTGTCTACTAGCATATAGCTGCTTATTTTGAATACTCGTCGAAGGCACAACTGTTTGTTGAACGATGTTGAAATCCACCAAGGACAGCAGGAGAGATAAGCCAACGGAGAACTTGGCAGGCCTTACTTCAGCTACCAAAGCTAGTGGAGTCTTGACAGCGCCGCATGTTGTAGGATTGCTTGAAAAGTTTTGAAAACAATTCCCAGTTGATTTTAAATCCTCATTCGCAACTTTAGACATATAATCAACGGTCTAAGGGCACGGATAACCTATCAGCAACCTAATCTAATGATGACGATGTCTACTAACGCTTGAAGTGGCGTGAAGCTACAAGTTCGGGGTTATGTGAAGAGAACAAGATGCTGAAACTTAAACTTTCCAGCTTCAAATGACATCAAAAATTTCTAATGGTGGGACGTTAAAGGTCCGCAGGTGACTGCATTTTTGTCTTCCCCGTTTACGGATGTTTTTGGGGAACAGGTTCTGTCTTCTCCACCTGAGCTGAATAGAGTGCATATTATTCCCATACCGAAGTCCGGGTCCGAAGACGGTACCAGGTGGGTGTCGGCGCACCGTCATTATCTGCTTCCTGCACTTCCAAACTAAGTATTTACTAATATGAGTGGCACAGAAACTGTGGCGGATAAGGGCCATAAACTTCACTTTAACGAGGATTGCAGTGCTGATATGCTGACGAAACGGTCTAAATCCCAGGATATCATGGCTCAACTTTACAAGAAGGGGCTTCGTCCATCTCTTCTCAGCCAACCTGCGTGTGACATTCCCGCACGGTGTGAAGCGGTGGCCTTGTTCAATGTTTCTTAGGGACTCATAGTGACGCATGCTACCTGACTTAGCTGACATTGGCTGTTGTTTCATTGTCTTTTTTTTTTACGTGCTACTGGGGTGCCAAATAAAAAAAGAGAGGCTCACACAGCACCTGAAGTTTGTGCAAAACAATGCAGTAAAGATTGCTCAAAGCAACTAGATGATTCCAATGAGAGAAAAGATTGATTTCTCCACATTGGTTATTACATACGCAAACCACACCATTCAGAAAATAAATCAGTGCCATGGTAGAGAGCCAATAAATTGTCCCTGACATTTAGTGAGTGTCCAAAGTTTGAGATCATTTCACACTTAAAAAAAAAGATCAAGTGCACTCTGTTGACTGGAAAGCAAAACTGACATACCACAATAGCACACTTATGGAGATTCATCATCAGAACTGAGTTGGTTGTAAGCTCACCGACAAAAACTAACCAAAAAAACCATTGATTTTAGCTAGTTTAATATAGCCTATATTGCTAGTTAGAGCAAATAAAGTCTGCAGCAGCTCCAGCCTGATATAATTGGTTAACCCAGGGGTCTGCAACACGCGGCTCCAGAGCCGCATGCGGCTCTTTAGCGATATCTAGTGGCTCCCTGGAGCTTTATAAAAAATATTTGAAAATGGAAAAAGATTTTGATAGTAGGCTAATATAGCTCAAATAGATATAGATACATGTTGCAGCTCCAAAAAAGGAGAGCTGTGGTGTTGTTTTTTTAAAACGTACACTTTATTTATGGTTTTAACAGTCTCGACAAACACAGACTCGTCTGCGTTCGACTCCGTGCCTTCTCTCTTCTCGTTCGACTCGAGAGGCGTTTAAAGGCACCCTCAGAAAAATGGAAATTAATGATCACTTCACTGACACTAATAAAAGCGAAAATAATGCACGAAAACAAAAAATCAAGAGAGGAAATTACAAAATAAATTCTATGGGGGCGTATGTGAACACACAACAAAGGAGTGAATAACATAAACAATTCTGAGACAGTCCATTCTCCTACCTACCTACAGCATGTGTTTCCTTCATTGTAAGTTTTAGAGAAGGCTTTTATTTTTTTGCGGCTCCAGACATATTTGTTTTGTGTTTGTTTTTTTGTCCTATATGGCTTTTTCAACATTTTGGGTTGCCGACCCCTGGGTTAAGCAATATACCTAAACAACAAAACCAGCAAATACTAAATAGATTAATAGAACCATACAAACACTGAAAGATGACCAACCTGCTCAATGAAGAAATAATCTTAACATTTCAATCTGTCGAAGACAAGACATCTTGAAAATAACCTTGACCCGAACAATAAGAAAAAATTCAGGTTGCGAGTATTAAACCAATAATCAATTTAATGGAAACAAAAATGGAAAACGCACTGTCAATCATACACTTTAACAACGCAAGTCTTGATAAAAGCTGAAGTACTGAAGTAAAATAAATACATTTAAAATAATAGCCATATCAGAGAGTTGGCTAGATATTGAGAAATGAAGAGACGTACAAATGGATAGTGATGAATTTACAATGAACCCGAAAGGACGTGAGTTCACAAACGACTTTGAGAGGTACTGACTTTGAAAAGTTGAGCAGACTCAATGGGCATTATAATGGAATGTTGAACAGTTGAAATAAAAAGCGCCTAAAAGCTGTGTCTGTGGAATACCAGGATCATGTCTTGATATTTTCAATGAGAAACTGCTTAGTCCGTTAAGTGGTTTAAAAAAAAAAAAAAAAACCATATTTTTCAGGGATTTCACTGATGATGTTTTAAACCCAAACGCTTACCAGAAAAAACAATGGACTTGATCCATGCATCATAGTTGTCTTTTTCCTGTAATTGTGAAATTATGAAAAAATAACAATAGATCAAGACATTAAAAGATAACACATTCCATCCATCCATTTTCTGAACGGCTTTATTCTCACAAGGGTCGCGAGGGGTGCTGGAGCCATCGCAGGAATCTTCGGGCAGTAGGCGGGGGACACCCTGAACTGGTTGCTAGCCGATTGCAGGGCACACAGAGACGAACAACCATCCGTGCTCACACTCGCGCCTAGAAACAATTTAGAGTGTTCCATTAACCTGCCATGCATGTTTTTGGAACTCTGCAGTGAGGTACCATTGGCAATTTTTTGTATGAGGAGAATATGAAAAAAACTAAATGCAAATACAGCTAAGGTTGTTGTTAGGGTTTTTTTTGTTTCTTTGTTTGTTTTTATGCGCTGCACATATTTGCTGGGCACTGAAAGCAGTGCGCATTGCTTACGTGCGCACCTTGGAGGGAACATGGGTCAAGGGCATTTCATTACGAGTCTCCAAGGAAAACAACAGCATCACCACCAGAAATGCTCTTCAGCCCGCCCCTGTGAAGAATGACGGATGAGTTGGACAAAAACCCTAAATCGTTTGTTGTTCATCTTACCAATGTGGACAATTTCATGCCACACATTTCAGAATAATGATTCACAAACACAGTTTGCATCTACACTGAGGTGTTTTCTTTTTTAAAGTATCAAATTCATTTGCTGTCATTCACAATGTCAGAACTGAGAGGAAAAAAAAATCCCACTTTGGATTACTGATTGACAGTGATTTCATTGAGCTGTCGACTTGTCATCATGTTCCAGCGCCTGAATAGTGTGACTTGGGATTTCATTATTGTTTTACTACTTGCGAGTTCGCAGATGTGAATGTGACCTTGCTGTTATCGCTGAAACTGCTGAATAAACATACTGCGGACTGCACCGACATTAAACTTTCAGCAGGAAAGGGAAAACATACTTCAAAAGGATTCATTTTCATGTTCCACTCAGCAGTTTCTTCATAGACTATATTTCAGTGAAATCATTCTGGAATAATGAAACACACATTTGATTCATTGATTACGTTATGCCACTTGCAGTCATGTTTCAGTCAAGTGTTCACTCTGTAATAGGCACTTGGCCTTCTTATGGCCTGCCTTAACCTAATGAAATTTTAGAATGAGCGGTGTGTGTGTGTGTGACAGCCCCTGCAGGGTATGGTTTGACTCACATACTACCATGCATATGTACATTTTTGTCAGCGTGTTTACTATATTTAGTACGCTGGAATAGGTTCATTCGTAAGATTTGCTGCATGGCTGGGCGCACATCTTGACAAATATTTCCTTCTCACAATAAACCTCCATATATTACCCGTCGTCAATCCTCTGCTGTGCATGTTATTCGAATTCTAAATATTTCTTATCTCCTGCCCTAATATATTCTTCTTTCCTCTGCCCCTCCTACTTGCGTGTAAGTTTAGTTTTTTGGGGGGTTATTTTTCCCCGTTTGTCTTCTTCCCCACAGACGGTAGGAGCACTTAAGTGGAATGGCTCTTATCCGGATGCCGGCAAGAAGATAAGAATAGGAATTACAGAAGCATTCACTGAAAAGCGAGCGCGGGTGGAGGGATTGAGACATCCAGACAGAAGCGAAGGGGGTGGGGGGGGCGAAGAACAACAGAGGAGAAAACACGGAGTTACACACAAGGAAAAGAGACACGCAAGCTGTGCTGTGTCGCTCTGGGCATGTGAACCTACTGCATTTCTTGTGTGTGTTTTTACCCCACAGATAGGCGTTTACAGAAGAGTGGCTGACAACAGGGAAGGCTGGGATAGTTTATTCGAGGACAGGGCCAATCTTTTGTCTCCCAAGGCACAAACGCGAAATGTACAAGATGTGAAGAAACTTTCTCTTGTGCAATAACAAGAACATGTCATAGAAAGACACAAAAACAAGGCCACACTTCTATGAGGTCCCGGATGCATCCACTAATGTTGTCCACTCAATAACGGCATTATTATATACTGTATTCCAAACATACCCTCATCGCCTATGAGGGCAATTCATTTTATTTTACTGCTGACTGAGACCACTTGGGTTTGACGAAATTATCAACATTTCAAGTCAAGTCAAGTCAATGTGATTATTGCGGGTTAAATCTTAGGTAATTAATTGTTTAAGTGCCATAATCGGATGTCAGATGCTGAGGGAGGGTCACCGTCTGTGGCAGGAGGCAGTGGTAGAGGGGGGGTTAGAACGGGGAGGGATTTGAGTCTCCTGACCGCCTGGTGGAATGAACTGTTCTTGAGCCTGCTGGTTCTAGCACAGAGAAAGCACAGTCCCCTCCTCAACGGCAGCAGGTCGAAGAGGCTGTGAGATGGGTAGGTGGGGTCACCTGCGATCTGGATGGCTTTGCGGGTCAGACGAGAGTTGTAAATGTCCACGAGTGGGGGAAGAGAGACACCAATGATCTTCTCAGCTGCTCTCACAATGCGCTGCGGACTCTGTCGGCAGTACACGGTGCAAGCGCCGTACCACACGATGATGCAGCTGGTCAAGATGCTCTCAATGGTGCCTCGATAGAATGTCTGCATCATGGGGGGCGGGGCTCTTACTCTCCTCAGTTTGCAAAGGAAGTACAGGCGCTGGTAGGCTTTTTTGGTTAGTGATGTGATACTATGGCTCCAGGACAGGTCTTCAGAGCTGTGCACAACAAGGAACTTGGTGCTACTCACCCTCACCACTGCGGCACCGCCAATGGTCTCCACATTCAGGTGGAGATTGTTGTCTTTGAACCACAAGGCCAGCCTGCTCAACTCACTCATGTAGATTGTCTCAATCGTTGTTGATGAGACCCACCACAGTCGTCCGCAAACTTTATGTAATTTACCGTTATCTTTCACTCCCATACTTTGATGAGATAAACATGGCGTCTTTGGTATTGTTTGTTGCCCCTGTGCATCCTTTTACATTGATTATTCAGAGCCCAATTTCAGGTGTGAATCCCAAACTACAGGCACCAAACTGTTTGTCAAAAAGCATGCCCATACCCTTCCTCTCACCATTGGCAACTGCAGAGTGGAATAGATCCCCACCCCTCTTTAAACAACCGGTACCAGAGCCTAAGTTATTTGTCGAGGCAAGCCCGACTACTGTATATCTAGTTGGAACGAATCAACCTTACACACCATCTTGGGCTCCTTTCCTTCCAGAGAGGTGACATTCCACATCGCTCAAACCAGCTTCTGTCGTCGGAAGTGACCAATGCAGATATTTCACCCTTGAGTTTATACGCTATTCTGATTGTGACACAAAGACAATATCCCCTTCAATTATTCTTCATGTGGTCTTCCACATCTACATTATCGGCCTTCTGATTGCAGGTATGCTGCTGTTTGGTGTTAGCAGTTTCCTGATCTATTGTAAAATTCAACCGACGGGAGCGGCTTTATTGGAAGTGAAGAAGCTTCCGGTCTTTTTAGATGGCTTAGCGCGGATGTCCAACACTCAAACCCAAGCGGTGACTGAACTCAACCGCAAAACGGATGCGGTTTTGGAGCGTCTTTGCAAGATGGAGAACAACTTGGAGAAATTGGGACCCGCGCTCACAAAAGAAATCGCGGATTTGGCTGATCGACGCCATTGAAGAGACACAGTCCACGGACTCTAGGCTGTCTGGAATTGTTGGCAGCCTGTTACCAAAACAACATCTGCTATCTCGACCGTTCCCCTGGATGAAAGTACGCATGGAAGCTAGTGCCCTACCATCACCCCCTCCTTCTCGGCCATTGACTGATAAGCCAGGACTGTCTCCATGAGAAGACCTTGACGAAGCAGCTGAGGCCTGACACTCACACACAACCAGACAATCACACGCGCATACACACCCTTGCTTCACCGCCTTTACTGTTCCTGTTTTTTCCCCGCGACGTGAACCGATCTGCTGAGCGTTCAAATGGACTGAGCAGCTGGTCAGACGGGCCGCGTCGCGTCCCCCCCTTCCCATCCATTTTGTTTTAACTGTCATACGCTTGTTTACGTGCTGGGGTCTTTTTTTCTCCTAGACTTAAATTATCCTAAGAAGAGGATAGTTTGAGCATGTTTTTTTTCCCCTCTCCCTTCCTAGTGGTTTTCTTTCAGAACTAAGATCTCGGGGCGCTTCACACAGCAAGTACCGACAGGCCCTTTGCACTGTATCCCATGTTCGTCATTGTTTTTCATGTTTATTGTGCAGAGCGTGCCTGTTAAGTGAAATTTCAATGCACGAACGTGTAATGACAATAAAGGCATTTCAATTCTTAATAAATACCAAACCACTGACCATGCCAGAAAGAGTTATCAGCTATTAAATAACATTAGTTATTTTTGATAAAGTAAAATGCGTTTTATCTTACTTATTTCTGTGAAATATGAAGTGTCATATTCAGGATTAATGGATATGAGTTAATCTTGTGAGGCGATGATGATACTTTTTTTCCCAAACCAGGCAGTTTTGATTCTGTGTAAAATTCCAAGTAAAAAACAGAGCAGAGGTGGATGCAGCAGGGCTTAGAAGGCTGAACGTTTTGACGTGTAACTGAGTAACTCAATCTGATAAATAGAAAAACAAGTGTGTGACCAAATTAAGGACCAATGCAACAAACAACATCAAAGGAACAAAGACCAAAACTCTGTCACACTCACAAGAAATAACATCAAGGGTACCAAGAGCAAAACTCTGTTGGAGCAGCGCCTGGTGCCTTCCCCATCTTAAAAGTCCTGGAGGAGGGAAGGGCTGAGGATGAGGGACCTTGAGATCCAGGAACGATCCTCAGCACCGTAGCCCTCCCAGTCAACTGAATACTGAAAATCCTGGGTTCAGGAGGGAGACATGAAAAGTGGGGTGGACTTGGAGGGAGCCTGGGAGCTTAAGATGGACGGCGGGAAGGGTTAATGACCCTCTCAATTTCAAAAGGCCCTTATGGGAATCAGTCTGGAGGGGAAGGTCATGGGCAGAGAGCCTAACTATTGCCCGGGGCAGGAGACCAAAGTCTCTCCGCCAGTTAATGGTTGAGATGGGCTATCCGGGACAGGGCAGCCCTGGCATGTGTCCAGACCGCAAGACAACTTCAGAGATGGGCATGAACAGAGGGAACAGTGACCTCTTGCTCCTGGGAAGTGAAGATTGGGGGCTTATCCCCACAGGCGACCATGAACGGACGCATGCCTATGGATGAGGAGGTGAAGGAAATGTGGGAATACTCGACCCATGGGAGGTATAGGTTCCAGGAGGCTGGAAGGCGGGCCAAGACACACCTCAGGGCTGATTGGGTCTCTGACTGTCCATTGGTCTGGGGGTTATAACCTAAAGACAGACTAGAGGATGCCCCCACAGTTTGACAGAAACCTTGCCATACCTGCGATGTGAACTGGGGACCCAGGTCAGAAACAATGTCCAATTGGGATACCATGAGGCTTGAAGACATGGTTCACAAGGATGCTTGTAGTCTCAAGGGCGGAGGGAAGTCTGGGTAATGGATTGAAATGAACCATCTTGGAGAATCGGTCAACCACAGTCAATATGACCGTGTTTCCATCGGAGGGAGGCAGACCAGAAACAAAATCAATCGACAGCTGGGACCAGGGGCGAATGGGGATGGGCAGAGAGTTGCAGGAGGCCCATGGGGAGATGGTGACAGAGAATGCATCCCAAAGCAAATGTGGGGTCTACCTTATTAGAAATTGTGTCAACAAGAACCATGTGACAAAGTCTGCTTGCATGCTGTTTTGTGTGTATTCTTCCAAAAAATTGCATTTTTCCATCAGTCATGTAATATCAGGCATTTGCAGCCTACCAGGTAGCTATTTATGTGAAAATTAAGAGCTCATTATGAATTGATTGCGTGCTAGAGGAAAATAGGCTACTCACACAAAAGATTTATACCAAGCTATGTGTGGAATTGCAAATGCACTCAAATTCTATTCACACATTACAGCTTGGTCAGTCATTATGTTTGCACGACTGCATGAAAACTGAGCATGAGTTATGCTTGGGGAGAAAAAAAATATTTCTGTGCGGACCAGAATGTTGAATGCTGTCGAAGCATGATGGGAAGCATTAACAAGCTAACAATAGAGCAACAGTGTGGACTTAAAACAATGTTCAAACTAAGTTAGGTTTCTGATGGTTTGGGTTTGTATTAAGGGATGCATGATAACTGTTTTATTCCATAGATAGCGATAACCAATAACTTTCTGCTTCCATAAACCGCTACCTGATAACTTTAGTTTTTGTATACAACTCTCTCTCTCTCTTGAAATATATATATATATATATCCATCCATCCATTTTCCGAACCGCTTCATCTCACTCTGCTGGAGCCTATCCAGCAGTCTCGGGCAGTAGGCGGGGGACACCCTGAATTGGTTGCCAGCCAATCGCAGGGCACACAGAGACGAACAGCCATCCACGCTCACACTCACACCTAGGGACAATTTAGAGTGCCCAACGAGCCTGCCATGCATGTTTTTGGAATGTGGGAGGAAACCGGAGCACCCGGAGAAAACCCACGCAAGCCCGGGGAGAACATGCAAACTCCACACAGGGAGGCCGGAGCTGGGATCGAACCCGGTACCCCTGCACTGTGAAGCCGACGTGCTAACCACTGGACTACCGGGCCGCCCATATATATATATATATATATATATATATATATTCTGTGTAAAATTCCAAGTAAAAAACAGAGAGCAGAGCTGGATGCAGCAGGGCTTAGAAGGCTGAACGTTTTGACGTGTATATATATATATATATATATAGGTCAAAAAAATTGTGTGCAAAGATGAATTCCCTATCATGGCTCTCCCTTTGAAATAATAACTCTGAGTCTTTAAATATAAAAAAAAAAATTAAAAAATTGCAGTTTTACTTTCCATCACCGTCAAAATCATAATGCATTAGTCATTACAAAAATAAAGTGCTTTGGTCCTTAGACAGCTACACTTCATTAATAAATGAGAAAAAGAATTGTGCATGCCTATGAACTGATGGCACAGATTATACCGATCCGTTTTTCAATAGCTGTTCAAACCTTGTGTCGATATGTGCTTGTGGGTGCCGAGTCCCACAGTGTGTAGAGCAATGTGATCGACAGGAGAAGGGGGAAGGAGTGTGTATGAATGTTGATGAAGTTTGTAAACAAATACCCATGTAAAAGACACTTTATCGAGTCCGGACAAGAACTACTCTGCCCATTTTATTCATCGTATCAATTCTATTCATCAAATATTTACCTGCTTACGTCATGCAGCAGAGATTCTGTGCTTGTTGTGATCGTAACCAGAGCAACCTTAAGTGGATTTCAAGTGGATCTTGTTATCAGTCTCTTTGTTGATACCGGACCCCAATGAATGTGAAGTAATTTTTTTCATGCGTCCCTAATTTGTATTATTAGAAGCCAAATGTGTCATGGTCAAACTAGAACTAGATGTGTGGCAGAACATTAGCTAGCAAAATCAAATCAATAACAGAATGATAAACACCAAGAGGTATTCTGTGTCCAAGATATACATTTGTTGGAATACTGTACGTTAAAAAGATGAACTTGCAAATCATGGCGTGATTTCTTTTTTTTATCTTCTGCATTGAGAGACGTAATTATATACAAACACGTGTGTGAGAAAGAGGGAGGGAAAAGACAGGAATGGGTTTAATGCAGTCTACACTGCAAGTTTAATCTTTCATGAGGTTCATGTTTATCCGTTATGTAAAATTCTAAAATAAGCTCTGGTTATACCACTCATTTATTATTAAAAATAATAGAAGGGTAGTCACAGCATCACACAGGAGGGAAGTTGCCATTTTGACATATTCTTTTGTGTGTAGAGTGTTTTGAACTCTATGAGTGTTTATCCATAACATAGTGTAAGTTGGTCCATACTCTGCAGTAATTGTCAAAACAATAAGTGATCAGTAATTGTGATCAGATAAAAGTATGATTTTGATTTCTGCTCACAGAAGTGCACATAATCCATGTAATTTTTTGTTATTTACTCAATCCAAAATGTTTCATGTTCATTTAGCCAGCATGCGTAAACATCATACATGATGTCCATTTGAGTTTGAGAGGTGCTTTTTGCTTACACAAAAAGAAAAAAAAAAAAATAGTGGGTGGAACAAATTCTGGTCTTTTTGAAATATTCATGCTAAAACAAGGCCACAACAACACCTTGTTGCAGATGCTCACTATGGCACATAAACAGTTGATTGTTAGAAATTCACCGACAAACTCTGAGACCGACTCATTTAAAGAGAAACTAAAGATTCAATTTGAAAATCTGGACGTGCGTATGGTTTTATTGGATTTAACTGCAGCATTTGATACAGTGGATTGCAGTATTCTTTTGGCTCGTTTGCAGCACTTTGCAACACAAACTAACCCTATTTAGCTGACGGAACCTGGGTTAGCCTTGGCTGCTCTGGGTCACCAACCGCCCCACTATCGTGTGGTGTTCCACAGGGCTCCATTCTGGGGCCTCTGCTGTTCTCACTGTATCTGCTCACATTTGGTTCCATCTTAAGGAAACATGGCATTTCCTTCCACTGCTATGCGGATGACTGTCAAATCTATGTTTTACTGAGCAAAAAAGATGCTTTCTCATTGAGGCCACTTATATCCTGCCTGGAGGAAATTAAGATGTGGATGGCACTAAATTTCTTGAATTTCAATGAAAAGAAGACAGAAGTGATAGTGTTTCGTCCCAGTGGCCCTTATACATCCAATCCTGCGGGCTTGAGGCCCCTGGCTCCTTATCTTAAGCCAACAGTCTTGAAATTGGGTCTTAAACTGGATTGATTTTTCAATTGGACCGGCAAATAAGTGCCATTGTTAAATAAAGCTTCTTTCACCTTAGGCAGCTGGATAAAGTAAAACATCTCCTTTCTCATGAGCACTTTGCATCAGTAAGTCAGCCAAACCTCCATTAAGTGTCTTCAGTTGGTCCAGAATGCTGCTGCTCGCCTCTTGACTGGTATTCGTAAGAGGGAGCACATAACTCCTACTCTGGCATCCGTTCACTGGCTCCCTATACATTTTAGAGTTCTTTTTAAGATCCTATTATTTGTTTCGAAATCTTTAAACGGTCTCTCCCCAACTTACCTCTCGGAGCTCATCCGCCTCTACACATCTGCCCGGTGCCTCAGGTCTGCGGGCTGGACACAGAACTAAGCGGAGGCTGAGAGGGGATCGAGTCTTTTCCATTGCTGGTCCCTCTCTTTGGAATGATTTCCTACTGAACGTTAGGCAAGCCCATCTTCAAAACCCATCTCAAAACTCCTTTTTATTCTTTGGCTTTTGACTGGGGAACAGCAACACCAGCATAAAACATCCTGCAGCCAATCTAACATTCAAAATAAAACCATGGCAGTAAAACAACACAGTTGCACCGCCGAAACCTCTTGCATTGCTCCATTAAAACGGCTGCCACAATCTGTTGAGAGACCTTGAAGGTGGAAGTTACTTTCCATCCAACGAGAGCAAGAAACGATTAGGACAAACAACATTGTACTCATACAAGGTAAGGCTTTAGGTCAAGAGACAGAGCTGTTTAGATGAACTTTTGTTTATTGCATGATTCAAGCAAACATTGATTTTCTCTGAGTTTTCAAACAAAAATGGGGAAAAGTGATCATAAAAGTCTGAAAACCCCAACGAAATTAAAGGCAGAAGTATGGAAACATTTTGGATTTAAAGCATGTAGGAAACAAGATCAAGTTGACAAGACCAAAGCTATGTGCAAGCATTGCAACATGAAGGTTAACCACTGTCCCAAGAATCTCTGTAACCACATTTCCAGACATCAAACTGAATTTCAAGCAATGGCATCGGATTGGTTTCAAATGCAACTAGGCACTGTATTTGCTTGCAACATACCTTCATGCTCCCTGCAAGCTCAGAAAGTTACCAGTGCCATTTATTTGCAAAGGCGTTAGGCCGTTATTATGCGATCGAAAATCATGGTTTCCAAAGCCTAATTAATTTGCTTCAGTGATTCTAACTGTACATGCATACTTTACAGTCTATGGATTGCTAGACCTCAGTCTCTCTCTTTCTCTCGGGTTCTCAACTTTTTTTTCCTCCTCATTTCTCCTAACACCACCTAACACATGCCCATTGCATTGTTGTTCATTCGTAAGGTGCAGAAATAGGAGAAAATGTATTTTTACCTTTATTCTTTTTGATTTTTGAACTATAGAGAAAGCGATTGAAAGAAATTCACCGTGTTTCAGCCACCCACTATGTCAGAGGTGGCCAACCCACGGCTCGCGAGCCGCATGCGGCTCTTTGGCTGGTTCAATGCGGCTCCCGGGCTTTTAACACAAGCGTCGGCAGCATTCAAACGAAGACGCTTAAATACACAGAACGTACTATGTCAGCCTATCATCAATCCCGTTACTTGATTGACATAGAGGGCAACCAATCTGATGACTGCATCACGGCTCATGCGCAAACAGCGACGCTAAGCTAGTCAGCGAATTAGCTATGATTTTAAGGCTGGGGTGCCCAATACGTAGATCAGAATCGACCGGGAGCCAGCGAACTGGTTCCAAGTCGACTGCAAGGGGTGGGAGAAGGAAATGGGTGGGGTAAAAAAATGTGTTTCTATCTATCAAGCGTTCTATCTATCTATCAAGCGTTTTACCTATTGCTTACTCAGTCCTCCCAGCCTGGTGCAGGTCTACAATTTTGTCTCTGGTGTCCTTCGACAGCTTTTTGGTCTTGGCCATAGTGGAGTTTGGAGTGTGACTCACTGAGGTTGTAGAGAGGTGTCTTTTATACCAATAATGAGTTAAAACAGGCGCCATTAATACTGGTAAGTGTATTAGTTATTAGTGGAGCCTCGTTAGACTTCATTAGAAGAAGTTAGACCTCTTTGACAGCCAGAAATCTTGCTTCTTTGTAGCTGACCAAATACTTATTTTCCACTCTACTTTGCAAATAAATTCTTGAAAAATCAAACAATGTAATTGAGTTTTTTCCCACATTCTGTCTCTCATGGTTGAGCCATGTTGACATTTACAGGCCTCTCTAATCTTTTCAAGTAGGAGAACTTGCACAATTGGTGGTTGACTAAATACTTATTTGCCCCACTGTATGCTCTTTGTCTCTGACTGGTTGGCCACCCCTGCACTATGTAAATAACATTATTATAATAAAGCTGTTGTCGGTAGGCATGTTTGGGGGTTTTTTTTGGGGGGGGGAGGGGGTAGAAGAAGGCATAGAATTGGGTTGAATATGCCTCTTTGACAAAAGCCTCTGGCCCCAGCCAGGCCCCCCTCATTAAAACTGGTATGGAACTGTGAATGAGAACAGGGCATGTGTGGGGGTCTTTTTCGATCCAGCCCACTGTTCTCACAGTTTGCTACTCTGCTCAGACATGCTGGTAAGTGTTTTTATATTCATAGCAAATTAAGTTGTCAGGTGCCTGCAGCTGTCCAAGTGGTAAATGTCAGTGTCTTACTGTCACCTGTAAGATGTAGCGCCTGCAGGGTACTGAGGCAAGGTTTCTATTTGTGTCTGTTTCCTGTCTCCCTGGCAGCCGCCACCTGTCAATCCATCACAGAGGGCAGAGGATGATACATGGCCATGGCCCCCGACATGGACATAGAGGTAAATGTTGCGCATCAAGCAAGCAGTCCAGTCTGGGACACTTCACCGTGCCTGTCATTTGTCAATGGGCCCTGTGTATCAGCACATGTTTGAACCGATGCCAAGATCAAATGTATCAGACATTGTTGCCCTGGAAGCTAGAAAAACCAGATGTCCTGACTGACTCAGATAGGTCTACATTTCAAAGGCAGAAAAAAAAATTGTATTCCAGCTGGCTTTTGAAAATGATCATAGTCTGAATGCCTTTATGAACAGAACTTCATTGAAAAAAATGTATAAATAACAAACATATAGTTTGCAGTAGGGATCCGTTTGTTCTGTCACGCTTCAGACAGCCAGTTGCAAAACATTATGGAGGAGGAAATTGCACAGACTAAGAAAGTAGTAATTTGTGTGTAGTTTGAAAAAAAGAGACAGAAAAGCTTTTTTTTTTTCCATTTCAGTAACGATGGAGCCATTCCTCCCATTGTATTTCCTAGTGTCTTACTATTTTGTATGAACCTGAAAAGACCTCAAACTGAGGCATTCTCAATTTGTCTCACCCAGGGAAACACATTCGCTGCAAGTGAGACACTTTGCCAACTTGCCCCAAAACATCAACACAAACATTTCTGGAACATGTAATTCATCTTTTTCCATCACCATCTTACATTATTTTTTTTCTTCCCTGTTGAAGCAGAGGTGTGTGTGTGCATGTGTGTGTGTGTGTGTGTGTGTGAGTGAGACCTAAGCACAAGACTTTGCCAAAACAAGTTGTCACAGTCTATCGTGTTCAGACTGACAAGTTTGATAACTCTACAGTTAGAATGAGCAGCAATCGCATCACAGCAAGTCGCGGGGGAAAGAATTTAAATTTGTGAGCCAGCGATAGTTTTTACGACCAGATCTTGTACATGCTGTTTTATAGCCAGATGGCGATAGAAATGAGGATAAGCTTCTCTCCAAATTCTGTTTGGTTGCAACCAGAGTGGAAAGAACATACTGCAACAAAATTAGATTCATCATGACCAACACTGTTGTGAGATTTACATTGATAATGCACATGGATTTTTCCTGATTCTTAATTGGACAATAATATATTTTTTTTCCAACAATCTGTCACATTCCGGAATGGTCCGGAAAGGGGTGGATCCCCAAAACATAGACAAGATTAAAAAAAAAATCTCTTTTGAAAAAAGGTTTATTTACACCAAAGTTTGCAAGATTGACAAAGTACAAATGAGATCGCTGGCCAGCACTTCTAGGAAAACCATTGATAACAAAAAGTGCATGCACACGGCAAGGGAAAAATGATGTAAATTGCTTGTCAAAAGTACAAGGAAGTCCAATCGCGTATGAACGCAAAACAGATGACACTATAAAAAAGAAACTAAAATAGAACAATAACTAACCACAGTCAAACCTCGGTTTTCGAACGTCTCTGTTCTCGACTAAATCGGTTTTCAACCAAAAACTTAGAGTTTTTAATGCCTCGGATGACGACCGAATTTCAGTTCTCGAACAAACTGAGCCCACTTGATTGCGTCACTTGACTCCTCTCGCCTTCCTTACACAAGGAAGTGACGCTTCCTTGGGTCGACGAGGAAGTGACGCTTCCTCGTATAGCGTTCCATTGTGCACAGACGTGTTCAATAAAGATTTATTTTTTTTAAAGAGCGTGGTTTCGGTTTTCGAACAAATCGGTTTTGGAACAGCCTTCTGGAACGGATTATGTTTGAAAACCGAGGTATGACTGTAATTCTATGGCAAGAACGGAGAACAAGAACTAGAGTTTCTCGAGAATTGCACTTGATACGAAGAACGAGAGCAAGGTGAATAATCTGACAGCGACATGAGCGCAGTAGTCCAAGAAATACATTACAGAATACAAAACAGCTGCATCGCTGAAGGGAACACCCTCCATTCCAGCTGGAGCTGGAAAAAAAATACACAAAAACAGATCAAGACATGACACAATCCACTTCCAGTTGTCAAATAAAGAATATGTCCATCAATATTATGTACTACTAAAATATGTTTCCAAGGCTTACCATGGCAATGAAACACAATTTCTATCACGTACACCATCAAAAGTATTTTAGGATGTAGTTTTCAAGTCAAAGTCCTTTTTCCAAGTACTGAGAATAGACACAATCGGCTGTCCGAAAAGTCACTCAAAGTCGTCAAATGAGGCCATTATATAATTTGCATCATTAACATTTTCATATAAATTACAATGGACAGAGTCGGGGAGTGGAATAGTGTAGTGAGAGACAAAAAGCAAGTTAAAAAAAAAGAAAAAAATCATGGATACTTATTAAATGTAGTAGCAGACATGAAAGCAGAGGTGTCAAATACAAGGCCCGTGGGTCGAAGCAGGCCCACAAACAATTTAATTCGGTCTGTGAGATGATTTGACAAAGTTGTAGTGACTTCTCTATTCATAATTCACCACGAACTGCAAATACTTGAATGCAATAATTAGAAGTAATTGTGGTCCCTTTAAGGACCGCCATGTTTAGTTTTGCTTGTTGCTATAGAAACGGATTTTCAGCCGTTACCGGTTTGGCGCGGGAGTTTTTGAGATGTGAAAAATAAAACGACACTTGCTGTGTGTGAACGTGAGAAATTGTCGCCTTCTTTTACAATTTCCACAAAGTATAAAATTGAGGGCATTGAACAGCCGCACCAATATCTCCAAAAGTGCCAATTTTAGCTGTACATTAGTCCCGTAAATGTATATCATTATTTCAAAACCTCAAGTTAATACCATGATATTAAATGACATAATCCTGATATAGAACTGTCATTCATATCATTAAGTTTATTGCTTTTAACAAACAATGCTCCCGACTAGTATTGCGAGTTGTACAAGGTACTGACTGACCTGAATGCCAATATTTTACACAAAACCCAACGTCACGGTTTGTTAATAATGCTGCAACATAAACATATGTGTTATATATGACACACATTTAACTACTGGCGACAAAAACATTAACATTAACAATAACATTAACATCCTAAAACTTTGTTAATTAATGCTGTGCAATGCATTCTGGGAACCACATATTAAAAAAATGTGAATAATATGCCCATGCCTACAGCGACGTTTAAGCTTGTACGGGCAAAGTATTCAATGTTTGTGATGCCCCCCCCGCCCCCCGCCACCGTGTATTTTGTGTGTTTTCAACGGTCAACACATTTGTGCACGTCACACGCACTTGTCTTTGTTGCCTATGATGTTTTTTTTTTGTTTTTTTTTAAATACCATTCCCGATCCATTTGACATTGTTCAGGTCACTTCTGTTTAAATTGCTACATTGCTGTAGGACAGAAGAATAATGCTTCGTAGTAAGCTCAATAGGCTATAAAATAAACTCACAAAGAAGTAACTATGCATGCAGCATACCACATATAATTGCTACAAACCTGTTTTCGCGCCCCAAGTGAATGACTGAACATAATGGAAAATCACATAGTTGCTGCAGCAGGTAAATTGCATGTTGAAAAAGACATGAACGTTTATTTTTTGCTATAATGGGCACGAAAGAAAGTCGATGCCGAGCCGTTGTTTTGTGCATGTCAACACACGGAACGTGAAAGAAAGAAAAGTCTTGCTGGTGTTTTTGATGTTCTCTCACTTTTGCAAAACCGCATTTCAGGGCTTTTCTTCACAGTTGCTGTCAGGAGCATCAGTGCAAAACTCTCTTTGTGATCCTTATCGATGTGGACCTTTGGGAGAATCATTACATTAAACTCACTCCAGAGGAAAGATTACCGTGTCTGTTTATCTGTGTGGCAGCTGGTTCAATTCTGTCTCATGTGTCCCTTACAATTTATGTTTTTGCACATTGTTGCTAGTGTTGTCTTCCTGTTCCTTCCCGTTGTCTTTTTGCTTTTTGTGTGTGCCCTTCCTATATTATAAGATTGTTTCATTACGAATACCTGAATCATATAATAATGATTGATTTTCTTTCTACTGATTAAAATCTGAAGGGAGGAAAAACTCAAAGCAATGGAGGGAAAAAAATAATAATTCTCAAACAACCGAGGGGGTTACATTTCTTAGTTGTCAGTGAATTATCAGAATCGAGAGCTGCATATAACTCATGTCATGCACAATCAAATGTTGTCCTCCCGCTCAAAGGGCAACGTAACTTAAAGTCCAACAAAAATGCCACTGCCAGGAAACTGTATGTACAGTTTATGATTTTGTTGGGCTCAATTGCAATTGGTAAATCGTGGTTTCATTTTTGTGGTGTGACCTGCAGTTTGCTGTAACTGTCTGAAGGTCTGCAACTTCCCACCTTTCGGTTTTCACATTTATTAATTTATGAGACCAAGACCACCACACAACCATCCACACATTCACACCCGTGGTAAAATTACACTCTCCAATCACACATCAGTAAAAGTATTTGTGTTTTTTTTAAACATCTGTATACTGTCAAATGCATGGGTAATATCAACTGATTATGAAAATCCATCTAACTATTTAGTTCCTATTCTCCTCGTCCTCATTCGGGTCTCGGGTCACCTGGAGTCTTTCCCAAATAACTTTGGGGAAGAGTTGAGGTACAGATGTGCATCCTGTACTGGTCACCAATTGCAGAGCACATATTCACAAATAACCATTCACATTCACGTTCACACATGTGGACAGTTAGTCTTTTACAGGTATTAAACTAATATGGTTAGTTTTGGCCCGTGGGAGACAGCCGGAGTACCCAAAGAAAATGTATGTAAGCACAGAGAAAGCTTGCAAAGTCCTCACGCAAAGGCCTAAGCCAGGGCTGCCCAACTGACCAGTAGCCCCCGCAGACTGGCCCCAAGTGGATCATGGAGGGTGTAGGGGAAAATGTGGAGAAAAAAAAGATTTGTAGGTCCAAGTGTGTGTTATTAGTCACCTATCAGTTTCATTTTCATAAAAAAAAGTATTTAAATGAAATACAGTCAAACCTCGGTTTTCGGCCATAATCCGTTCCAGAAGGCTGTTCGAAAACCAAAATTGTTCGAGAACCGAAACCATGGTCTTTTTAAATTAAAAATCTTTGTTGAACATGTCTGCTCACAATGGAAAGCAACACGAGGAAGCGTCACCTCTTCGTCTACCCGAGGAAGCGTCACTTCCTTGTGTAAGGAAGGCGAGAGGAGCCAAATGGTGCATTCAAGTGCGCTCAGTTTGTTCGAGAACCGAAATTTGTTCGTCATCCGAGGCATAAAAATCTCGAAAGTTTTGGTCGAAAACCGAATTGGTCGAGAACCGAGACGTTCGAAAACCGAGGTTTGACTGTAATAATAATAAAAAAGCGGGTCACCTCCATCACCGGAAAAATCTTAGCAATCAGCATTCTGCAATTGCAGTTTGCCATCAGAGCTGTTGCGATGTTTTTGTTTTTTTGTTGTTTGTTTTTTTGGGGGGGGCTTTTTGGTTTTGTTTTGTTTTTTGTTCTCATTCAGAATTGTTTCATCTGCAATTGACTGATGGCACTGGCAAAGGATGGGGATATGGAGCGCCAGGAGAAGCATTTTAAACCGCTACACGTGAGCTACGATAGTGATGTTCATGCATTTAACACTTTGCAAAAATGCCTCACATCCCTCCACGTCAGGTCTCCCATGAAGGTAGTGATGTCCTTTTTCTACTTTATTTTTCTGTTTCATTCACATTCGGGGGCCGTTATGGCTGTTGCTCATGCGTGCATGCGTATGTGCATGTGCACGGGTGCGCGCGTGCATGTGTGTTGGCGTGCACGCACGGTAACGATCAATCGCGAAGGTTGGTTGGCTTAAAAAGTAGATCTTCATGAAAAAAGGTTGGCCACCCCTGGCTTAAGATGTGATTCAAATCAAGAATGTCTTGAATGTGAGGGAAATTATCTCCGCCCACTTTTTTTCTGATCAGGTTTTCATGTGCTCAAGTACGCTCTTGTAAAGAAAAAAAATTGAGTTAAAAATACTCCAGAGATGTCGGTTTACTTAGGGCTCCCAGCTGTGATTTTCCACTGGGGACTTGGCAGCTGTTGGCAAACAAACTTTAATCATTTCTAGTGGAATGTTTGTGACAGACAGATGGGTAGAGAGACACAAGGAGGGAGCATGAGCAGTATTGCACTTGAACAGTGAGGATTACGCACTTGATCCTATTTAGAAGAATCTTTTCAAATCAATGCCTGAAAAGTGTCAGGCGTTCACTTATTCAGAGAGTCATTCATGCTATTAAACACTTAAAGGATTGCATGTTGAGAAGATGATATTTCTGACACAAACGCAAGATGGATTGAGAATCGCTGAGGTAATTGGCTGCGCACATGATGTTTTGACATCTTTTGCTTTAGGGAATCATAAGTCCTTGGAGCGTAAGAGAAATGGATGATATCGGGCCGCCGTTTTGCATCGTGGCTTCTGCATCAGCACTAATGAAGGTTTTAGGATATCTGTAGTCATACTGTTCCCTGCAGCTCCAAAGTATCAATGTCAAATTCTTGATGCCCTATTCATTAAGTCCATGCGTCAAGCCTAGCACAAATAATTAAACGACACCTTCTGGAGCAAGAGAAGGTTTGTCAGCCATGAACACTACCAAAACACCCATCGATTGTCCACTACTTTCGGTCATGGTGGAGCTGGAGGCCATACCAGCTGATTTTTTGGAATAGGCAGCATATGCCTTGCACTCGTTGCCAGCCAATCACAGGGCACGTACAAACATGTTTTTTTTTACATTTACTCCTGCGGGAAACTTAGAAGTACAGTATTTCAACCAAAAGACAGCAGAGGTTATGGTGTTTCAGTGGCCCTTGTCCTACTGTCACGTAGCAAGGGTTTTGGTGGACCCCAAAAAACAGGCAAGAGGGAGGAGCAGGGTGTACTTAATGAATTGTATTAAAACACAGGAACTAAATCCAGAACAAACAAAGTCACTAAAACAAAATGAAGCCAAAGTATCAAACAAAAACCATGACTGAAGATAAAACATAACAATGACCAAAACCTGACTGAAACAAACATGACAGTAGCATGCGAACAGCCACAAACAATGACCCGACGATGAGCAGTCGGCCGGGAGCCTTTTTATAGCCTCTAATTACCTAATGACCAACAGGTGTGCAGCTGCAGGGGAAAGCCCCACAGTGCCACCTGTTGGTCACAAACCGAAACATGACACCCACCCTTCTAACTTGGCCCACTTGTGCTTTATTTAAAGCCAACAGTCTCAAACAAGAAAAATTTGTGCTGTTGTTAAATCCATTTTTTGGAGGTCAGCCAGTCCTCCCTCAAGGATCTCCAGTTGGTCCATACAACTGCTGCTCACCTACTAACTGGAGCTCATAGAATGGATCTGTACATTTTAGAGTTAATTTTAACTCATTTAATGCCAAAACATATACATTTTGGTGTTTTGTTTTGTTTTTTAAATTAAAAAATTAAAGGGTTTTGCAGACCTCCTCGAGTCTGTGGGAATGATTTCAATGTGATAAATCACCACGACGATCCGACGTTGTGAGATGGCGTGCAGAAGCAGTGTGGCAGTGAGAACAGCAGCTAACTCTACAACACAGCTTTTTCAAATTAAAAAAAAAAAAATTCACCATGTCCCATCGTCATCCTTGACGAAGACGCGCACACACACGCGCACACAAAGTTCACCGTTCATGAAAACTTCATGTATAGGTCATGCATCAGTGGAGTGTTTATCTAAACAGTTATTTTGCAATCAAATTGACCTTTTGGTGTTGTCTATGTTGTTATTTTATCGGAAAGCTTTGTAAAAAAAATAGCATCAAAGTGAAAGTCCTGCTTGAAATGCATCCTTTCACAAAAAGCTCTTTTTCTCAGAATGTTTCTTGGAAACGAGTATTTTCTTCAAACGTACCAATGTTCAACTTCTTTTTTTTTCTGATGAAAGAAGATGGTAACACTTTCTTTTGGCAGGTGCTGATACAAGAGAACTCAGTTTTCCGTTGGGCAAAAAATTAGTCCAAATGGTCAAAAATGGCTCTTCCTATTTGCGAAAAATGGCTTGCATTAAGTGAGTTCAGGTACTTTTGTTTTCCAAACTTTAAATGGCCTCATTGGACCTGACCTATGTGAGCTCCTCCGCCTCTACACACCTGCCAAATGCCTCAGGTCAGCAGACCAGACGTGACTGCAGGAGCTGCGGACTAAGCCGAAGATTAGAGGGGATCGAGCCTTTTACGTTGCCAGTCCCCCTCTCTGTCCATTTTTAAAATTCTCAACTCAACTGTATTTATAGAGCATTTTAAAACAAATCACCGCTGTATACAAAGTGCTGTATATGGAGCAAAAATCATTCAACAACAAACAATAAAACTAAATTAATAGCAAGCACAGTAGAAAGCACAAAGACTAAAAATCAAGTCTGAGCCATGCTGAGTCAAAAGCCAAAGAATACAAATGAGTTTTGAGACGAGCTTTAACGATGGGCAGCGAGGGGGCTTGTCGAATGTTCAGTGGGAGGTCATTCCAAAGAGACGGAACAGCAACGGAAAAGGCTCGATCCCCTCTGAGCCTCCGTTTAGTTCTTGGTACTTCTAATAATGTCTGGTCCGCAGACCTGAGGCACCGGGCAGGTGTGTCAGGGCGGAGGAGCTCAGAGAGGTAAGGTGGAGCGAAGCCATTTAAAGATTTGAAAACAAATAATAGGATCTTACAAAGAACTCTCAAATGTATCGGGAGCCAGTGAAGGGATGCCAGAGTAGGAGTGATGTTTAGGTGTTATAATTCATCTTAAAACACGTTTTTATTTTTTGGCTTTTGACTTTGCATGAGATGCTGCATTGTGTTTGTGTTTTATGGTGTTTGCTGTTTTTATGTTATTCATTTATTGTTTTTACCATCTTTTGTTTTCGTATGTCTAGTTTGGACTTCATGTACATCACTTCATGTGCAGCGTATGCAGCCTTTAAGTAAAGTTGAGTTGAGCTGTGTTGAAAATTGAGGACGTTAATCAGCCTGTGATCATATTATTAACAGTTCAATCTTAATTAATTTATGATATGGCTTTCTATTGATCATGTTTACCCTGATCTGGAAACATTTACAAGTGGAATATCTTGAGTCATTAATATTTGGGATGTGTGATTTAAAGGTTACCTTTAATTTATTGCGATGTGTATTTTATTTATTTATTTATTTACTTTTGTCAGTTAATCAAAACCACTTTTTCCAGAACTGCATTTCGCCCAACCCTCAGGGACATTGTTAAGAGCCCCATCCATAAAAACAGCCCTCACTTGGCCAGTACAGCCTAACTGGCCGCTGACTGGCTTTTTTGAATACTATGGCAAGCTAATTTAATTAAAGTAAAATGTATGAAGTCATTATCGAGTTTGTTGAGTAAAGCCTGTTGTTTTGTTGTGTCCCCATAGCAAATTATTACAAATCCTGTCAATGTCTGAGGAATAATGCCTGTTATTTTCTTTGTGCTTAGAGAAAGCCATGCATGTAATAGTTCAATTAAGGGATATTAATTTGCCCCCAAAAAAAAAAAAAAGAAAACATTCGCTTTACAACCTCAGTTGCACCCAAGAGGGAGGAACAATTTGGTCTTAAATGATGTAGAAAAGCAATAACAGCAAGCTCGGTCTGCTGAATATTTAATTCATGATTTTATTTTTGAAACTCGGTATCCATTGTAATCGTGTTGGTAAATTTGTTCATTCGCAGATATGGGATATCCATTCCCGGACACTAGACAACCTCCAGTTCATTCGTATTCCACATCAATTTTTAGAATGGGGGAAAAAAAACAATACCGCTATAATTTGTGTTTGTTTTCAATAAAGGTTTTATGATGGCTATATTTTGAAGCTGTAACTAAATAATCTGATTTACCTTTCATGTTCTGTATGAGGGCAGCACGGCGGTCACTGATTAGCACGCTAATCTAAGTTCTCCCATCAGTGAGGCCTCTGCCTCGAAGCGCTTTCTTACCCACTTTGTACCCATGTGAATGAAGCGCTAGTGTTTAGAGCAGGGGTGCGCAAGTCCGGTACACTCCTATAATGCGGAGGTACAGGGTTTGGCCTTCCTGTGTGGAGTTTGCATGTTCTCCCCATGACTGTGTGGGTTTTCTCCGGGTACTCCGGTTTCCTCCCACATTCCAAAAACATGCGTCACAGGTCAATGGAAAACTCTAAATGGTCCTTAGGTTTGATTGTGAGTGTGAATGCTTGTTCGTCTCTGTGTGTCCTCCGATTGGCTGCCAACCAGTTCAGGATGCACCACGCCTATTGCCCGAAGACAGATGGGATAGGTTCCAGCACGCCCCACGACCGTTGTGAGGATAAGCGGATTAGAAAATGGATGAATGGATTGATGTTCTGTGTGACATTTGTTTTGAAAATAAACCAACTTCAAACTCAAACTGCATCACCAAACAGCATGATTGGGTGGAATGTTGGATTTCCCATTGTATCTGAGAAAGGCCTTATTTTCATCCCAGTGGTCTTTGAACTTTCATTTATCTTCTATTGCGAAGCAGTTTTAACCGCATAAGGCTCACAAACCAAACACAGAAGGACAATGCCCACTTATCACAAATGTATGATTGAATATTACAATGGTCACTGTCGCAGTTGAGGTTCAGGTCTTGGATTTCGACTTACCATCCCTGTGTGATGTTTAGATGGTCCCCCTGTATTTTCATTAGTTATCTCTGTGTACTCGGTCTTCCTCCCACATAAAAGAAAAAAAAAACTATTCAAGTTATACTTTAATGGAAAACTCTAAATGTTGAATGTGTGAATATGAGTGTTGCATTAGTGATGGGTAACTAAAGAGCCATTTGAACCCACTGCACCATAAGAAACCACAAGAGCCACAAACGCTTTGGACATCTAAAATAAGATCACTTTTCTTTTCCCTTTTTCTTTTAATTTCTGCTGCAGACACAAATGGCCCATTCTAAGCAGTATTTCAGTGCATCCGCCATATTGGATGTGGCCATTGTATTCACTATAAAATCAGCAAATATATTTGTAAAACTGACATATTACAATCAAAAGTAATGGTTCGGTATTAATCCAGCGGGTTGTGGCTTGATGATACATCTCCAACGACTACGTGAATGAGGCATCTTCACAAATAGCTCCACTTTGCCACATCCAATATGGCCACGGCGTCACCATACTCAAGATCGTGACTATGTATATGTATTGTAAATGTTGCCTATAATAATACTTGCCAGTGGTTGTCGCAAAAGTCGCAAGACTATTGACTAGGTGTGACAGTGCTACGTGAATATATCCAAATATATGGACCGAATTAAGTGTTGCTATTGAGATTGTCCGGTTCCGGCGCGACGGGGTCACCTGGGATTACCCACTCTCCCTCTGTCCTCTGCGCATCCACCATTGTTTGGCTGCTTGAGGGGCTGGATTACTGGGTCTCACCTCTGAACATGACACGAAAAATGTGTTTCCATGCCACTTATTCAATATACTTCACTATTGGCACATCTCAAAAACTACGATGAGAGTGTAAAAAAAAAATTCTGCCGATATTTGAGATTTTTTTTTTTCAAAATTGCTGTGTTTCCATTAGTTTGTTATTGCACAATTTGTATTTTGTGCATGTCTGAGCGCAAATCAGCGCTCATGACTGGCTCGTAGAAGTAATTAATTTAATTACTTTTTGTTTGGCTTATCATTCTTTATCTGATTTCAACTGCCACCTGTCTCATGGAATAAATATTGGTTTTTGTATATGCCCCTGTTGCTTGTGCTACCAGTTCATATCTGCTTATCACTTCTGTCGTTTGTTTATGTGGGCGTGACCGTGGCTTGTTGACAAAGACTGGGAAAGCAGAGGGGACTGCAACGTGTTTTGAATGTTTGCGCACACACGTTACAGACGGTCCTGGGTAACGCGTAACTGCCAATAGCTGGTTACTATCGCGACTGATGAGAGCGCTCTGGCAAACTGCTGTGCTCTAATGGCCGCCAGGGGTTCAACCTAATTCAGCATATTAAACACCCTTTCAGTTAAACGCCTGAGCAACTAATTACACTGGCATTTGCATCTGCGATATTGAAGCATTCGGGGCTGCTGTGCAGCGACAATAATATTCATCACACGCAGTCTCTGTTACCACCACGTCTCGCTGTCGCCATTGCAAAGATCCTATACGTGGATCTATATGTGGTTCAGGGTTGATTCTAGGATTAGAGCAGTGGTTCTTCACCTTGATAGAGGTACCGAACCCAACAAGTTCATATGCACATTCACCGAACCCTTCATTAGTGAAAAATAAAAATAAGATTTTTTTTTTACAAATTCGAGACAAAAAATGCATTTATTAAAAACTGAAAAAACTTAAATAAAATCCAATACATGTTTTTTTTTTTTGGGTGCTCAAAATGGACCACCCAGTGATGGCCAAGCGGGCGTGTCATAACTAATTGACATGTTGACTCGGTGTGTCTTAACCTCCGTGAGACCGATTCACCAAACCCCTGGGGTTCGATTGAACCCAGGTGAAGAACCACTGGATTAGAGGTTTCGGGATGCTACAGAGAGGTATATGGGTGCGACTAAGATCGGCAGGAGAGGGGGCTGTAATTAACTAAGCAATGGGTTTTATATTTAACCCTTTCAGAAACAGCGGTTACGACAGTGGACAGCTTATCATGTTATCAGGTAACAGGGTGCATGAAAGGGGTCAATAAGACATACTGATACGTTGATCAAACATGCATAATTTTACAAGCATAAACCATTTGATCTAACACTCTTAATTGAACTTGGCTCTTTATCAAAAAAAAAAAGATCTTACTTCCATGAGGCTACCAGTCTGGACACACACTCATGCACCCAAACACAAAAGTCAGTTAGCTAGACAACAGAAGCAGTTTATGCTTTAATATTCATCTATCCATCCATTTTCCGATCCTCTTATCTCACAAGGGTCGGGGGAAGGGGGTGAGGGGTGCTGGAGCCTATGCCAGCCGTCTTCGGGCAGTAGGCAGGGGGACACCCAGAAACAGTTGCCAGCCAATCGCAGGGCACACACAGACGAATCACCATCCACACTCACACTCACACCTAATGACAATATAGAGTGTCCAATCAGCCTCCCATGCATGTTTTTGGAATATGGGAGGATACCAGAGGACCCGGAGAAAACCCACGCAGGCCCGGGAGAACATGCAAACTACACACAGGGAAGCAGGAGCTGGAATTGAACCCGGTAACTCCGGGCAGCCCTGCTTTAATATTATTGTATCACAGTACATGCGCGTCCGTGTGAACGTCCACTTGCATGGCTAGCTTAACATTCTCAGCCCAACTTTGCTGAGAGGGCACAAAAACAACCACAAAATAAAATATGTCTTTTTGAATCATGTTTTACAGTCGATATGTAACAAATTTGAGCTTGTGAAAACATAAAAGACAAGTTCCGGCTGGTTGGTCAAGCGTCTTGAAATTATTCAGAAGCTAAGTTAGTTCCTCAAATGACAAATGATATTTCCTGTTGAAATGCAGGAACCTCACCAAATGTTTTGATACCTGTTCCTTGGTATCGTTCTAAAAACGGGGTTTGTGTGTTAATGATCCATGGACCGGTACATCGCAAAGGTTGTTTTTTGTTGTTGTTGTTGTTTTCACAAATACAGTACCATGATGAAACTTAGTCCAACGAATCATATCAGCTCAGCAAAAGAAACTGGTCTTCATCGTAAAAAATTGTGACGGAGTAGACCGCTGGGGTTGGCTTCTAAGGAAATTGTCTGCGAAGCGGTTCGTAGCATCCGCAGTGTGCTGGAGCAGCTCATCTGTTATGAACAGCTGCAGGAAGTCAGCTAGCCCTTCAGACTCCAGCTGTGCGGCAGCATTCAGTGGCCCAGGAGTTGCAGTAAAGGGGTTATTCTTTGGCTGCCATCCCGTCTGCTGAAATTTCAAATGATCCCAACCCCTTCCAGAGGCACGACCCATACATTATTGAAATCTAAAAAAAATGCAAAAACTGTTTACAACACAAAAACTGCAGCATAGGACAGTTGGATGAAAAAATACAGTATAAAAAGTGGTGTCACAAAATGAGGACTATTTGCTCCAAAATGAAACTAGTAACAGACTTGGTAGCTTTTCTTTCCACTCACTCACTGTCTCTAACTTGACCTCCCCTCGATCACCACACAAGACATCATTGCTCAGCTGATGTCGTGCAACAAACTTTTGAAGCCAGCCACGGAACGCTTCGAAGTCCCCGATGCCCATAGGAAATCGTCTTCTCTCTAATTAACAGTCCAGTTAGCGGAAGGGTTGTTTTTTTTAGCATGATAACAGGTAAAGCATTCCAGGAAATGTTTGTTTACTTGACTGTCCATAAGCATTTTACTCTGAGCAGGTAATCGGATGCATTCCACTCTCTCTTCCACAGTCATTACCGTTCCTCTTCGTTTGGATGTCACGATCTGCAAGACGTAAATGTAAATGAATGAAATAGAAAATCGTTTGTGATTCCATTTTCTCAAAAGCCGACACTGTGCCTTATAATTCGATGCGCCTTATCCATGGATCAAGATTCAGATTTTTTGGGGACGGAGTATTTTAAATGATCTGTGAAGCGCTTTGTTACAGCTGCAGCAGTTGTGAAAGACGTGTATAAATAAAGCTGTCTTGTATTATATTGTATTGTATTCCCTTTAGCGTAACTCGTTCTAGCGGATGTATAACGCAACCACAGCCACTGTTGTAGGTTCTATTCTATATGCCTTATAATCCCGTGCGGCCGATATATGAAAACAGTTTTAAAATAGGCCATTCCTTTAAGGTGCACCTAATAATCCGAAGCGCCTTACAGTGCGGAAAATACGGTGAATAAAATAGTCAACGAATAAAAATGAAAATAATACAGCTACATCGGCAGCCATATTGCGGAAAGACAGGTTGTTTTATGTTGATGCGCGAGACACAAGGTTTCCTTGCATTCCGAACATCTCAGAGGCTTTCTACATGTCTGTACTGTATTTTACATGCCCCTGGCAATCATACAAGGCGTGCAATTGGTTCCCGGCGCGACATCGACGAGTGGATTTATTTTCAATTAATTTTTGACTTTTTGACCATTACAATACTTGAAGTAACTATCCATCCATTTTCAGCACCGCTTATCCTGAAGAGGGTCGCGGCAGGTGCTGGAGCCTATCCCAGCTAACTTGGGCGAAAGGCGAACTGCACCCTGAACTGGTCGCCAGTCAATTGCCAGTCACAGGACAAATATGGAAACGAACATCCGTTCACACCCACATCGTCACTGAGTGGGAACCGATCCCATGCTGCCCGCTTACAAGTCAGGTGAGGTTACCACTACACTATCAGCGATGAGGCGTGCACTTATGCTCAGTCGTGCACCTACTTTAGCTCTTGAATGTATTTGCATTGTAAGGCTACAATTATTCATAATAATAATTTTGTTATTATCATAATCATCATTGTCACTATCTTAATTTGCAGTATGCCCTGTTGCCTTGGACGCGGCCTATACAGCCCCCGGACGCTGCGTACTGGTAACGGTTGTAAACTGTTCATTCAATAGTTTGTTTTGCGGTCATGCCTTATTTTCAAATATTTTAATTTAATTTTAAGAAATACAATAATTTCATATCACAAATATTTGTAAAAAGAGGGAGAAACCATTCATGCGCTATATAGGCAGCAAGTACCTCCAAAGGTGACAGTTTCCTAAAGGAAAGTATAGGCTACACTTTTCTTCTATGCTACCAGAGAGAAAGAGAAGGTGAAATTTAATGTTTACAAATTAATATAGATGAAGCCAGCACTGCATGACATCAGGACCAATATTATTCATGTCTTGGAGACAGCATTTGCAGGGAAAAAAAAAACCAACGCTGTAATTAATGTTGACTTTATTTACACCTCTTACCCATTTTTCTTTTAATGTTCAATAACTCAATAGATGCACTTTATGACTTCATTTCTTTTTCTTTCATCAAAGTAAAATGCAGTTGACAAGGACAAAAGCAAAAGTGCCCTTAATCATGGTCGATATTTTGGTTCCGTCAAAAGTTACATTCAGTCTCAGCTTTATTTCTCTTTATCTTCAATTTAAAAAAATAGTTTACTGTGCTTCCTGGGTGGCCTCATGAAGTTTTTCTGCAGCGAAACGGCTTCATCTGCCTAGCTGCATACAAACCATTGAGTTGTATTGAAAACACAGTAGACTAGTCCACGTAAGCTATCCATCCATCCATTCATTATCTGGACCGCTTTATCCTCATGAGGGTCGGGGAGCATGCTGGAGCCGATCCCAGCTGTCTTCAGCCAGGAGGTGTGGTAAACCCTGAACAGGTTGCAAGCCTATCGCAGTGCACACATAGACGAACAAGCATCCGCGCTCACACCAACAACTCGAGACAATTTAGAGTGTTCCATTAACCTGCCATGCATGTTTTTTGGAATGTGTGGGGGGAGCGGAGTACCCAGAGAAAACCCACGCAGGCACAGGGAGAACATGCAAACTCCACACAGGAAAGCCAGAGTCAAAATCGAACCCCACATCTCTGAGGCCGACGAGCTAACTAGTCAACCACCGGCCCTACATTAGCTAGAGTGCCAAAATTAAATAAACTTGTCACTGAGTATATAATTAATTTCATGTAGTCAGACAGTTGCTGTAGTTCTGTACAGCTAATACAATGTTATAAGAGTCGTGTGTGTGTGTGTGTGTGTGTGTGTGTGTGTGTGTGTGTGTGTGTGTGAAAGAGAGAGAGAATAACGTACAGCCCAAAGAAATTGCAAATGGCCTGATCGATCCACAGTGTTGTTGTTTATTGGGGGGGTGTTACTCTTTAATTAAAAAAGTAAAAAAGGAAGCCACAGATATAAAAAAAAAATAAAAAAAAAACTTTTGTGTCTTCCACCCAACTCTGGAATCAAACGTAAGAGGAGAGTGCTGACCAGTAAGCCAAACGCCCTGGGTAATATGCAGCTCAACATCGGATTAAAAGTAACAGAAAGGGGGCGCCGCACAGGTCAGCCCCATGTCATGCTGCAAGCCGCAGTCATCGACATCGAGAAGGCTGTGAAAATCACAAGTGGCCGTGTGCACCTTGATGGTCTGGTAGTTGATGGGACATGTTGGGATGTCGTCCACCGTTGCTGAGTAAATTAAGAAAGTACCCCCCACTCCCCCACACCCCCACTATTTAAACAAATATTGCTCCGCCTCTTCTCTGGTACATGTGGCACGAGGGACACGCAAATGCACAAAGGAACACCGACAATCAAATTTGCGCGAGGCACACCATTGTTCATTTCACATCTGGTGCAAACGTAACATTTGTTCGAATATTTTTGTTTTGGTGTTTTTCGAGACCAAAAAAAAAAAGTACAGATGAGAATTTTTTTTAAGGCACCAGATTGATAAGAAGTATCGTTAAGAGTAGTAGTACAGCCAAACCTCGGTTTTCGTCCATAATCCGTTCCAGAAGGCTGTTCGAAAACCGAAATTGTTCGAAAACCAAAACCACACTCTTTTTAAAATAAAAATGTTTACTAAACACGTCTGCTCACAATGGAAAGCAACACGAGGAAAGCGTCACTTCCTCGTCTACCCCAGGAAGCGTCACTTACTCGTGTAAGGAAGGCGAGAGGAGTCAAATGGTGCATTCAAGTGCGCTCAGTTTGTTCGAGAAACGAAATTTGTTCATCATCCGAGGCATAAAAAACTCGAAATTTTTGGTCGAAAACCGAATTGGTCGAGAACCGAGACATTCGAAAACCGAAATTTGACTGTATTGTTAAAATCTGATCAATACCCATGCCGACATGGCACAGGCTGCTGAATTCCCAAGGACACAAAAGAAAGCTTGCAATTGCACGCAAATCAAGATCTGCCAATTTTTACGCCTGAGCACACGTGCTTCATCTATATTTATAGAGCCAAGGGAAAACAAAGAGGCAAACCAAAAACTGTATAGGGGGTGCAGATGATGAGGAAAAATTAAAAAAACAGCATCTCACATTCACATAGCCGATGAAAGTCATCTTTAATCTGACATCAAATAACGTTTTGGTAGAGCCTTCATCAGATCGTTTTTCTCTAGGGCAGTACAGCGCCCGAGTGGTTAGCACGTCCGCCTCACAGTGCAGAGATCATGAGTTCGATTCCAGCCTGTGGCCTTCATGTGTGGAGTTTGCATGTTCTCCCAGTACCTGCGTGGGTTTTCCCCGGGTGCTCCAGTTTCCCTCCCACATTCCAAAAACATTCATGGCAGGCTGATTGAACACTTGAGATAGATAGATAGATAGATAGATAGATAGATAGATAGATAGATAGATAGATAGATAGATAGATAGATAGATAGATAGATAGATAGATAGATAGATAGATAGATAGATAGATAGATAGATAGATAGATAGATAGAGAGAGAGAGAGAGAGAGAGAATAGGCTCTTTCTGGACTGAGTGCGGCTTCCAGAATGATTGGTACTACCCACTCTATACCGCCACCTGAGCTGATCCACTCCACACTGTGTTTCAAGCAAAAAGGGGGGAAAAAAAAGATCTGATGAAGGCTTTGCCGCAACGTTATCTTATGTCATATGAGAGATGAGTTTTTCATCCGCTATGTGAGTGGGCGATGCTGCTTTTTGAATTTTTAGAAATATGTAGCCCTCCCTCACATCTCACACTTCTGTTAGTAAATGTTAAGCTAAATCAGTCCTTCAGTGAATATGTTCCAAATGGAATACAGTCCAAACAGTCAGCACTTATGCCTTTCCTGTGTTTTACTTCTAAAGTTAGTTGCGTTCGAAGAGCAAACCTTATGACTGTACACCCATTGGCATTCAACGATACGTGTTATGAAAATGTGGAAAAAATAACGGGGCAAGTGGCCTCTCTCTGCCTGCATAGAAATAATTTTGCCAAATAATACCAATTTTTAATAAATGTACTCTAATCTAAGAGGGTTTTTTTTATAACCGTAATGGAATACAGTTGTTTTGGGGTTGTTGTTTTTTTAATTCCATTACTCCTCATGCCTGCATGGTTTTGAAGTTAAATGACTGCCTTTAATGAAAAGCAATATTGTTTACTCAGAAACGAATCTGGGAATGCCAACATACCATTTTTACATTTATTTGTGCTGGTAGAAAGTCAGGATTTAGCATACAAAACCTTCTTGTAAACAGTTAAGGTCGGGGGTCGGCAACACGCGGCTCCCGAGCGACATCTAGTGGCTCCCTGGAGCTTTATAAAAAATGTTTTAAAATGGAAAAAGATTTGATAGTAGGCTAATATAGCTCGAATAGATATAGATACATGTTGCACCTCCGAAAAAGGAGAGCTGTGGTGTTGGTTTTTTAAAATGTACAGTTTATTTAGGCTTTTAACAGTCTCGACAAACACAGACACGGCTGCGTCCGACTCCGTGCCTTCTCCTCATTCGACTCGAGAGGCATTCAAAGACAGCCTCAGAAAAAACAAAATTAATGATCACTTCACTGACACTAAGAAAAGCGAAAATAATGCACCAAAACAAAAAATCAAGCGAGGAAATTACAAAATAAATTATATGGGGGCATTTGTGATCACACAACAAAGGAATAAATAAGATTAACAATTCTGCAGCATGTGTTTCCTTCATTGTAAGTTTTATAGAAGGCTTTTATTTTTTTGCGGCTCCAGACATATTTGTTTTTTGTTTTTTTTTGTCCTATATGGCTCTTTCAACATTTTGGGTTGCTGACCCCTGGTTTAGGTTGATCGAGTCTGTTCCCACAGTGATTGAGCCAAATATTCTCTTACCCAACTCTGAAACACATTGATCAGGCTATCCCTTATGTCATGGTCAAGTTCTCCCAAATGCTCACGGACGGGGCTCGGCTCAACGTGGACGTGACTCAATTCAAATGGGCACGTAGACATGGCTCGGCTCTACGTGGACGTGGCTGGACGTAATGGGGAACATGGGACAGCCGCGTGACATGCGCCACCTGAAGGGGAAATGTGGGACGGCCGCATGATTGCCGCCGCCTGATGGGGAATGGGTGTCGGTCGCAGATGTGCTCCACCATGCAACCATGACAGTATACTGTATGACTCACTACAAAAAATGCTAAAAATTTAACTCTTGAACAATAGCATAATGGGTAATATATTACAATCAAATGATGCATATGGATATTATAAGGTATACATGGAAGTAAGACTGTATTGGGTACAGCCAATTTCAGGCACTAAAAAAAACGGCATTAAAGAAATTCATGGCATAGTGTGGACAATAAAAATAATGTTAACACATCACTCCGATTAATATGTTTTGCTTCTACAAACCCAGACAGAGCCCGGAAGGTTAAGTGTGTACACTCAGAAAATAAGAAATCATTTTATGACTTTGTCGTTAAATCAGTGCGCCAACACTTCTCCATAAACCTGCATTGGTGGTGCACAAAACACACCCAGTGGCAAAAAATGTCATTTGCTCCCTGATCAGATGTGGTATTTCTGAGCGAGCCGGAGTATTTCTTCTTATGCACAAGCATACACTGTCATGCCAAGTGGCATTGAACCAATTTCCCAGTGCCCCTAAATCTCCCACTAAAGGGGGATAATCTTTGTTTTTGACAGGAGTTCAAGTTTTTCTGCCTTGCCTGATATGGATCATTTACTTCACAAGTGTATGTCAATGTAAAATCTATGACATCATTAAAACCTGCTTAAGAAATGTAATCAATCAGCAGTGGTGCATCACTGCCAATACAGGCCTGGCATGGAGAGTACATTTCCCTTTTGAGAGATACGAATATCAATTATTGAATAACATGAAATATGAATCTCATAATGTGATGATGTATACTCTGACTATTGACTAATTATTGAAATGTGCATGACGAGCATATTCAAGGTCATACTGTATTTGATTGTGTATTGAATATTAGTATGAAGGGGTATATGTATTTTTTAAAGCATACTTTTTTTTTTAACGCACACATTCGTGCAAAGAATGTAAAATGATGCTTGTATCTTTTGATTTAGTGTGTTTAATCTCACTTGGGCAACCTTCCTGATTTTTGCAGCTCTACTGGCAGTTCATCTCTGCGCTCTAATTCTGGCGGTTAGATTACTTCATTACATTGACCTGTGCTGTGACATTGCTTTTTATTGCACTATGATAATCATTTTCATGTCCTCATTTACGACTTCAAGAGTGGACTCAAGGAAACTTGGCAGAAAGTTTGAACAGTGACTCGAGTACCTCTGGAGGAACCTCTCAGGTTGAACAAAATCTGCCTCGGGCTGGCCAGGTTCAACCTCCAGTTTCAATATAAATTGCTTGAGAGTAAATTCAAACATTTGATAGACCTGGTATATTGGCTCATTCACCAGTTTCACTCACCAGTCATCAGTTCCCACTCAGGAACGGTTTGAATTTGACTCTGAACGGCCGTCTGTCTCTATAGGTGCCATGTGTGATGACTGGCAAGCTGCCCAGGGTGTAATTGCTTGTTGTAAAGTGGGACTGGCTCAGGCACCCCACAGCCATGAACAGATTAAACAGTATGAAAAAAAATGGATGGATGACAACAATGTGTTCCAGGATCCAAATGTTACCTTCTATAAACCATTGACAACGGTGCAGCTATTTTTTTCCAGTGACATTGAACATTCTTTAAATCACAGAACTGTAAATGAGTCACTGGCAAACCGAACGTGAATTTAGTCATTCTGGTGACGTGATTACATATGCCAATGCAGTTCATGCAGATAGGTGCGAATCAGTGACGGATGACGCAGGTGACACATCTGATGTGAGACGGGTGGGGGGTGAGCAAGCGAAAATGTGCTTCCATTCCCTCGAGTTGGGAAATATGAATTGCGATGACGATGAGAATGTACTTTCTTTGTCTATCACACACACAGCACACACTGGACGTACACATCATTGCCACATTGTAGGTATGGTTTTCCCTCAACGAGCCATTATGACTGAAACCATAGAAGTATACAATTTAATAACACGATCCTTGTGGGAGTAGCTACGGGAGTGATTGCCGCTTCTGATCGCCGGGCCCGGGGGAATTCCCTCAAAAATTTTAGCTGGACTCCTCGCCGAGAAAGGCGCGGAGGGTAGAAAGGCCTTGGCGCGGCGGGAGAGCCAACGACTGCTATCAAGCACGAGGCAACGGGGTCGAGGGCATGCCACAAAAGAGTAATTCCGTGCTTACGGGAACGATCAACGATCGAAGTGTGTCTCAGATCCCAGTTCAGCTGCACGAGCTGACCGCTACGTTTGCCGCGGCGGCGCTTCCGTGAAGGGGGCACGCGAACGCGGAAGAGATTAGCCGGCACCTTAGCCAAGAACGGAGGTAGCGTATTTTCACCACCGCCTTGACATAAGGCCAATCGACACGCTGTTAAGAAGGCAACAAGAATTGCGAGTAGTAAAAAAATGGCAGGAGCGTCACCGCACATATGGGCGCACTGTCCGCCATCTTGGACTCGAATATCAAGGATGTCATGTCATCTCACTGATAGCATTTCTGGTGTTTTGGCAGGTGCAGCTTCTTGAAAGAGTGTGTTCGTCGTCAGTATCGTGGACAGTATCTCAGCCTGTCACGCGGAAGACCAGGTTTCTATTCCCTGATGGGGAGTTGCTGTCATTTAAATTATTTGGGTGATGCAGTTTTTCCACAGCAAATCAAAAACGAGTAGGGATTGTTTCCACCCAGTTTCGAACCGGGGACCTTTGGTTTGTTAGACGATCGGGATAACCACTACACTATGGAAACAAATACCACAATATTTTCTTATCAAGGATGTCAGGCCAACTAACTGATAGCATGCCCAGTGTTTTGGCGGGTAGAGCTTCTTGAAAGACTGTGTTCCTCGTTAGTATAGTGGACAGTATCTCCGCCTGTCACGCGGAAGACCAGGTTTCGATTCCCTGATGGGGAGTTGCTGTCATTTAAATTATTTGGGTGATGCAATTTTTCCACAGCAAATCAAAAACGAGCAGGGATTGTTTCCACCCAGTTTTGAACTGGGGACCATTCATGTGTGAGACAAACGTGATAACCACTACACTATGGAAACAGACGACACAAAGTTTCCTTATCAAAGATGTCAGGCCAACTAACTGATAGCATGTCCTGTGTTTTGACGGGTACAACCTCTTGAAAGACTGTGTTCCTCGTTAGTATAGTGGACAGTATCTCCACCTGTGTCGCAGAAGACCGGGGTTCGATTCCCTGACGGGGAGTTCCTGTAATTTAAATTATTTTTTGATGATGCAGTTTCTCACAGCATATCCAAGTCATGGGAAAGGAAATACTCCTCAGAATATGGGTCTTGTTCATCAACGACCTGGCGTTTAACAACGCGATCCTTGTGGGAGTAGCTACGGGAGTGATTGCCGCTTCTGATCGGCGAGCCCGGGGGAATTCCCTCAAAATCTTTAGCTGGACTCCTCGCCGCGAAAGGCGCGGAGGGTAGAAATGCCTTGGTGCGGCAGGAGAGCCAACAACTGTTATCAAGCACGAGGCATGCCACAAAAGAGTAAATCCGTGCTTATGGGAACGAGCAGCGATCGAAGTGTGTCTCAGATCCCAGTTTAGCTTCACGAGCTGACTGCTACGTTTGCCGCCGCGGCGCTCCTGTGAAGGGGGCGCGCGAACGCGGAAGAGATTAGCCGGCACGTTAGCCAAGAATGGAGGTAGCGTCTTTTCACCACCGCCTTGACAAAAGGCCAATCGATACCCTGTTAAGAAGGCAACAAGAATTGCGAGTAGTAAAAAAACCCGAAATTGCAGGAGCGTCAACATATTGGCGCACTGTCCGCCATCTTGGACTCGAATATCAAGGATGTCATGTCATCTCACTGATAGCATGTCTGGTGTTTTGACGGGTACAACCTCTTGAAAGACTGTGTTCCTCGTTAGTATAGTGGACAGTATCTCCACCTGTGACGCAGAAGACCAGGTTTCGATTCCCTGACGGGGAGTTGCTTTAATTTAAATTATTTGGGTGATGCAGTTCGTCCACAGCAAATCAAAGACGAGTACGGATTCTTTCCACCCAGTTTCAAACTGGGGACCTTTCGTGTGTGAGACGAGCGTGATAACCACAACACTATGGAAACAGATAACACAAAACTGTTTCATATCAAGGATGACATGCCAGCAAACTGATAGCATGTCCGGTGTTCTGGCGGGTACAGCTTCTTGAAAGAGTGTGTTCCTCGTTAGTATAGTGGACAGTATCTTCGCCTGTCACGCGGAAGACCAGGTTTCGATTCCCTGATGGGGAATTGCTGCAAATTAAATTATTTGGGTGATGCCGTTTTTCCACAGCAAATCAAAAAGGAGTAGGGATTGTTTCCACCCAGTTTCGAACTGGGGACCTTTCGTGTGTTAGATGAACGGGATAACCACTACACTATAGAAACAAAAGACACAAGATTTCCTTATCAAGGATCTCAGGCCAACTAACTAATAGCATGCCCGGTGTTTTGGCGGGTACAGCTTCTTGAAAGACTGTGTTCCTCGTTAGTATAGTGGACAGTATCTCCGCCTGTCGCGCGGAAGACACCGTTCGATTCCCTGACGGGGAGTTCCTGTAATTTAAATTATTTTTTGAGGATGCAGTTTTTCACAGCAAATCAAAAAGGAGTAGGGATTTTTTCCACCCAGTTTCGAACTGGGAACCATTCGTGTGTGAGACGAACGTGATAACCACTACACTAAGGAAACAGATGACTCAAAATTTCAAAGAAGGTTGCTTCAAAGCTGGTCTTTGATGTCGTGAATAATGCACCGTTTACATTTGAAATTTTCTTAAAAATACTCACCGTACCTCCACCACGGCCTGAGGTCCTCGGGGTATCCAGGAATGCACAGTCAGGTGGCAACAATTCAATCAAAGCGTTGTACTCACCAGTACCTGTCCAAGTCTCAATCAGACACAGGAAATCCAAGTCATCGGAACGGAAATACTCCCTCAGAATATGGGTCTTGTTCGTCAACGACCGGGCGTTTAATCTATCGCTTGATATGATTACAAAAAACACACTAAATGGATAGAGAACTTTTGAAATCATAAGTCACTGTAAAAAAGTTTGTTCAACCAGTTGTGTCATTGGGCCTTTTTTAGGGGAGGTTGTTTTAAACAAATATTTCTTTGATTTACACGTTTTTTCAGATCCACAAAAATATCCGCTATTTGCATGTGCTTTTTGAATGTTTTGTGTGCATTTATCATGACTTTACAATTTCGAAATACTCACTTCTGCTTGTGAATTGTTGAATGTGCGTTTGTGGATGTATTTTTGTGACGCATGTCATGCGGTTTTCAAGATAGTCACAAACACGTATAGAACATTTACCTGTGCCATCCATGAGCCGGCAGTGTTTCTATCTCTTGAAAGGGAAATGTGTCATCTCCCATTTTTTTCTTAAAAATTGGAAATGGAAAAATAGAAAATGAGCCTTTCGCTGATCTTCTGTTGGGTGTTTGTTTAACACAAGTCGTGAAACGAAATACAACTGTAATTTGTTTCCCTCAAGCTCGTATCATGGCCTTGATCTCTTAGTGTTTTGTTTTCAGCTCCAGCTGGAGTGGGGGGGTGTTCCCTCCAGAGGCGCAGCTGTCACGTATTGTAATCAACGTCAGTGACTACTTAAAAACTGCCATGTCAACGACCCAATGTCGGATTATTCACCTTGCTCACGACTCTCGCACCAAGTGCAATTCTCCAGACACTCATGATTTTGTTCTCCGTTTTTGTCCAAGTCATTATTTACTATTTATTCTTGTGGTTATTCGTTCATCGTCTTATTCATAATGTTATTTTTATTAGTGATGGGAAAATGAAGCCTCATGAAGCAATGAGGCTTTCCATCCAACTGGTTCGTTGGATGGAATCATGAGGCTTTATTTGTACTATTGCGCCATCATGTGGAAAATAAATGTCATGACAGACAGTGATTAAAATGATACCATGGATTTGATGTAGAGGTAAAATCGGGCCAAAAAAATCCAGCCCGACCCGGCCCGCTGGTATTTAAGCCCGACCCA